>QCXZ01000001.1:25931926-26527479 GCA_025024175.1 Rhyzopertha dominica
TGTCGCATTCGTGCTTGATTGCCGGTGGATTTGTTTTTGTTAATGTCGTAATCGGAAGATGAATGATGATGAACTGCTGAATTATGTAATTTTATAAAGCAACAAATTTAACCGACGCGAAATGAGATAACGAAATTTCGCGTTATTTGGACCGTTGCTATGACAAATCGTTGTTTTCTACAAAAAGTGTTCAGAAATAAAAGGTAATTTGGTTGGTAGAGTACCGAGAACGAACTTTTAAATATATTTCAGTTATCCAAGTGTAGTTTTCCCAAAGGTGACTTTAGAGCTTATGCTGTTCTGCGGAGATTACTATTGTTAGTAATTTTTGCTAAAAAAATGTATTTTATACATAAACCATCATTAAAAGTTGATAAGTAAACACCATTAATTGCACTTGTACAAGTAATTATTTGGTTACAGAGTTTTCCAAATGATGAAGTAACTTTTTAAAGAGACAACCTTGTGTTATTCATTGAACTGCAGCACAAAAGGAACTTCGGTTAAATTAGGTGCAAGAGCCTTTAACTTCCTGTCAGGCAATGAACTTGAGCTACTTAATATACGAACTCGTCTGTTTGTCGCAATAGCTGTCTCAATAGATTCCAGATGGAATTACATGGAATCATTGGTATCTACATATGTTAAATGATACTGTTATGGTTTATATTAGTACTGAAAATTGCTGGAAGTGTATGACGGCGTTGAACAGAATGTGTAATTTGTTGCGTGGAAAAACAGTATTTATTGCGACATAAGTATTGTTGAAAAAAGTTTTGGGAAATAAGGAATCAATTATTTTTACGTACGCAGGTCTTCTAAAATAAATGGCAGCGTTTTTTGCTCACCTATATACTATTTTGTTGCAGAAGTATTTATATCTATTCTAGCGTTGTTTTTTATTGTTTCAGGTACGTAAAGAGGTTATTCGAGCTAAAGTATGTCGCGGTAAGTTGTTAAATAAGCCGTTTGGAATAAAAAATTTAAATCTATAATATCTCCCATCAATCTAAGAGGGAGAATGTAAAATTCTCTCGTTTAAGTATCGCTATCAATAAAATTGCAAGTTTTGTTGGTCCATTGTTTTCAATCGTTCATATCATGTTATCAAAAAATGACGCAACCACCCTAAAAATAAATCTCGTATTGATCAATACGTCTTGTTTGTCTACGCACTTTCTCAAAACACATAAACGTAATTATCGTCGCCTTTCTACGCCACACTCGAAAAGAGATTTCGTCACACTCAATTTGTCTACAATCCGGGACACTTTATTTACAAGTATCAGTCGGCTTGCAGTTTTTCAATGATAAAGCGTAGAAAGTAACCTGATAGAAGCGCAACACCTATACCTACTGCCGTATGGCATTTTCTCCGCGGAGCTGCACACAAAAATCGTGCCTGGAGGCCGTTTCCTTTTGTTGCAGCGCAACGCTGAGGTCGAATATGTCAATTATTGCACTTGACTTGTTCTTTGCCAACATGATTATGGAAGAAGTGGAGCATTAAGAGGTGCATAAGAACCAACTTGCTCGCGACGTTTTCTTTTGTGTGACCCACAACAATAACATTTACGGAAGTTTTTCTGTGTTGCGAAATATTTTTAACGTGTTTATACAATTCGAACGAAAGGAATTTGTTAGGTATTTGAGTACTGTAGCGTGTAATGATAGCAAATAATTACAATATGACATAACTGCAGCGTAGTTACTTCTTGTAATTTGAAAGGGGGAAGAAATTACATTTCCGTATTTCTTTGCGTAATTTCAAATCTAAGGGTATTAGTTTAAAAGAATGTGTTTACAAAAATTGTATACAGGCTGATGTTGTAATTACAATATATTTAATGATAGTGTATGGGTATGATGGCATTTTTTTAAATATTTTTCTCGCACCAGGTAACCCAAGCAAATAGCGTTAGATAGTACGGCAGAAATTGATTTTCTTAAAACAAATTTGAAATGTATAATACACGCTCTCGCCGAGATTCCGGGTTTGAATCCCACTAAGAGCAAATTTTTTTAAACTAAAATAATTGCCAATGTATCAACAAACTACCATTGAATAGATGCGTTTTCAGTTCTAGTTATACGATAATAGATACAAATTTGCAAGAACTGTAACTATGTTACGTAATTTGGTTGATCAACCTATATTCTTAAAGAATAAAGGTTTTTTATTGTTATGCTAAAGAATTCCTGTTAACCATCTCCTAGACGAGGGCACGTGAAAGAAATGTGCCACCAAATAAACATAATACTAACATGGCTAAGGTGAAAATTTTGTAGTATTACAATAGAAGAAGAAGTGACATATGAATGTAATTAAATGCAAGCATGTTTGTGTTACATGTACCAAAAACCTTTGACAGTATACATACATTTAACCTATTAACTTTCACCAATTGTTAATTGTTTGTTAAGTGTATGCCTCTTTTTATGTACAGAACAGATAATATAATGAAAATTTTTAAAGTTTGGAACATGTGTTCGCACATATTGCTACTAAGTTACGTCAAAATAAAAAAAGGCTGGTATTAAAATTTTATGTTAAAATCACTGATCGAAACTCTGAATCAGCTCAGCTGAACACAAGACCCTGTCTGCTCACTCGCTATAATACCTCTCCCATATAAAGACATGCCTAATGTTCTTTCTTCCAGCATTCCTAACATCCAGTTAATAAAATTACACCGACATTCTAGATAATTGTCTACATGCATGCCAACCTACACTAGCTTAATCTAGTGTCCGCGGTTGTTGTCTGTGCCACGTCGACTTGATTTAGTACCGCGCTGTTTCGTAACGTTTTTCACCCTCCATACCGGTTGTAACAGCCTTGCATAAACACCGGCTAGGAATTTTTTCGGAACGACACATGCATAATTGATATCTATTTTTAGAGCGAAATTTTGTCTGCCTAGTGCAGTGACCTGATTTTGCAAAATTTTGCAGCAACCAAATGTTGCGTGGTTAGTAGAATCTTGTGAAATAGACTCTTACTTAGATTTTTTATTAATCAATGCAGTAACTTAAAATTTGTAACCCGAAGTGTTTAGAGGAATATTTATATATAAATTTATTGCTGAAGCGTAATTTTGTCGACCGTTTAAATAGGTGCACTAATTGCTTAGTGCAAGCAGCATTCATTGACGTGAAAAGCAAATATTATCAGATCAATTAMTTTGCTAGACACTAATATAATCAATGACKATTAACTTTGACTTGCGGCAAATTATATGCGAGATAATAATATCTACCAGTGACACTATTMTTGCAGTAAGTGTCTGCTGTAATTAAATACTAAAAACTACAAAAATCAAGAGGAATAAAATWAATTTGTTCATTATGTCATTTTGAAGTTACAAATATAACATGCCTAATAGTTATATTAACAACCTGTCTGTGGTTATATGCAAAAAAGGTCGAATGATAAAACTCATATCGCAAACCTAGCGAAATGCCCTTTCTGCACCTGATTATTTATAACTTTGTACTTGTTTGTTGTTGACAGGTTAASTACCTGCTTCGTATACTGCAATMTGTGCAATCATTTTTTGCACAAAAGCCCACATGATTGGTTATTCTCGTACATAAAGCATTAAGAGTGCAAGGGCTACTGTGCATCGATAGAGATGCAGAGATACTGACTGAATTGTTTAAGTAAAGGTAAAAAATTATATTCCTTTCGCTGGTTACCTACATTCACAGCATGGTTGAGCATAGCCTTGTTTCTCAAGCGATCTTTACCTTTTTATTGTAGGAATATCATTACAGGAGTAAAATACTAGATTTTATAATTGATGGGACATGGGATATCGTCATTATAAGCAATTTGGATGAACCATTTTCTTGAAGATTATAAGAGAAGACTAAAAATGGGAATATACAGCTGCAATTTTGTATGTATAAGAATGGATGGTTAAGTATAAAGGTGACAACACTCTCTGTAGTAAGAAAAATAACGTGTGCCCGTCATCAAGCGGTGAATTTACGAACTACATATTACGGTGTCTAGTAGGTATGGACACACCCACACACAAGACACACAAACAAGTCGTCTTAATATAATAGTATTCTAAAAATGATAAAATCAGTTTTAAAATGTTAGTCCTATGCCACCAAACACAGCCAAAATTTCTAATTAGTATTACAGTTTTTCCCCATAAACTTCTAATTAATTACCCTCCTTATACAATAAGAATTGTAGAACATTAAGAACAGTAGAATTCAGTCATTTTGGTTTTATGTAAGAAACCACAGGCCCAACCAAACAATTCTGCTGGAAGCCCGTAGAAGTAGATAGTTTTATGGGTCATCGGATATTCTAATTTGTTATCAAAAGACTTTGTCAGATTGCTCTGTCTTACCATTATGTGGTKTAAAGGTTACCCTTGGTTTCTAAAAATAGTGTTAAGGTGCATCCTCGTTTGTTTAGTTAAACAGCATTATCATGTATTGTTTTATAATCAAACAGTCTTTGGGGCTACTTCTTTAAAATATGTGAAGTAAAACTAATTGATTAACAATAAATTATAACTGACAAATCGAAAACTGCAGGAACAAATGAGACCCAATTACAGAATGAGGGCTGGGAAAATCAGCTGTAGAGGCTGAAAAGTTATTACGGTAACAGGCAAAATCAAAACTGCAATCTAAATTGAAGAGTATAAGGTAAGGAAAATTTATAAATACGTGTACAACATATTATTGATTAACTGCAACTAATACCTAAATGCGTTCTGTAAGAAAACATATTGTCCGATATGGAATCCAAATACTTTTCCTTAAGGTTATAATGGGAATTCTTAGATGTGTAACTGCTATATCTCTATCTACAGTGAATTCTTAGTTATGGAGTAAAGACGGTAATTAAAAAAAAAGAAATTAATGGACTACATAAACMAAATTTATATTTTATCGTCCTTAGGATCTCTGCTATGCTGATAGGGTGCGAAATAAAATTGTAGCCCTGGATTCTTGGATTTAGTTTGTCAAAAGTATTTTTGAAATGCACCTTTTTTACTCCACCGTCCTCTAGGAACCACGGATATTCTACATTAGCACTGCAACAGTTATCTGTGCGTTTTTTATCCTTGTTTACCACTTGAATTTTACTTTCTCGGTACAGATACCATCACAACCATTAATCACTCAACATTATCAAACGGCGGCTCCTAGCGTTGCAAAATATTTTTGCCTCGCATCTGCCCACATCCTCCGCAGGAGGTGCATTGCGGCAACTGAGCTGTAAATTATTCTCACATTACAGGATATTTCACTAGATGTACCGACTCTAATTAATTAATATCTGATGCAGCTATCGGGGAGCGCTTCGAAAATGAGACTTAGCGTTTCACCTGGGAATTACAAGAATCTTGACGGCAATCGCGGTGAATTGTCAGGTCATTATTAAATGGCCTTAGATGGATAAAATCGATAACCATGTAGAAAGCGTTGAAGCTCGTTCCGGGGAAACGGCGCCCCGAATCTCTTGGTATTGTACCTGTTGAGGCAATAACGACGATATGACTTGTGATTTTGAGGCATCCCAACATATTTGCCTGCAAACTTTCACGTGTAGTCCTTTTTTGGTGTGGCGATAGTTCTCGTTACGTAAACGACTTGCGCAACAATTAATGAATGTCTGTATTTTTCTGACTGTCCGCAATCGAAACGCGTTTCAAATAGATGCCTTCAAGTCAAGGCAGCGGTGCAATTGTTTGATTTGCAATTTGTATTCAGGTTGAGAGCGCTTACCTCTTATATATGGATTGGTTGCGTCGCGGGATTAAGAAGATAGGAACATTTTTAGTTAAATAAGTTACCACGCTTAGAAATCTCAGCAAATCTTTATAAATTCTTATATTAAAGTTTTTAAAGATCTGATTTCAAACCATCTTCTATTACAACCTGCTCCAAATATTTCTATCCTGTAACTTTGTATTACAGTTGAAAAGTTTTTATTTTGTCTGCTTATTGATTTATCATGTTACTACTGTCTACTCTGCTTATGGTACGATCATCACAGTAAATGCCTAACAGTTACACCTTTAAAATACACCCCCATTGGCATGCCGAAAATCTTCAGGGTTACAGCATAGACAAAAACGTAGTCTAGTGAACTTGTACTTCCCGCAACTTACCTCATATTATGTGGTATCCTAGGAATGACAGCATTACATGTAACTTTAATAAATCGCAATCTAAGTCTAGTTTTCTGTTACACTAGATTTGAAATTTCAAGAATGTTCATTATAATTGGCAAAGTTTAAATGATGTGCATTATGTTGACACCTCTGTAACGCTTTTACCATATTTTTGGTTCGTTTGGCTTTCAAATTGTTTGTAGAAACAAAAACCACTAAATCGCTTTCAAGTTTCCACCTTGGATCGACGTCACTTACTTTTGAAAAAAACTTGTTTAAATAAATTCGTACTGATGAGGATTATCTTAAATATTGCAATATACGAGTTCGCCTCAAAAATTTTGTAAACGCTTGTAAACAAGTTCATTTGTGTAGAGTGCAACGTAAGAGTGACTGTTGGGTTTTTGAAGACTCGGTAGAATCAAATAAACTTGATATTGCTAATTTATTCGCCAAGCATTTCCAATCATAACAAGACTTGTACCGTCTCCAGGTATAACTATCCTACTGAACTCTGTTGTAATACGCTTTTAAGAGATTGACAGCGCCTAGGAACAAGATTTATGTACTCTTATGTGCTTGTGCCTACACTTTATGTTCCTCTTTGACTAACTAATTTGATACCGAGTATCTTTCATTTTTATTTATTATTTATATTTTACCTGTTCATAAAACCTGTAATTAAAATAGCATCGCGAACTACGTAGGGATAAATATCTTCTCAGCTATTTCGAAACTGAATTTCTAAAATTATCCTAACTAAGATTTTATATTTATCCACAAAACAGTACATCATGAACAGTATACCTAATTTTTTATAACGATAGGTCAGGTACTACTACTACTTTTTCCAAATTTGTGAATTCTGATTTTACAAACCCATTATTACTGCCCTTCATCCAGGAAATTTTGATCCCCTAATTTTTAAACTGAAGCTTTATGGTGTATGCATATAACTAGCAACAAGCATGTAGTTGGACTCAATAATGTTGGTCATCATCTGTTGTTCCGCAAGGGTCTCATTAAGGGCCTGTGTTGCTTTCGTTATTATATATAGACGGCGTTATTGCAGGTTTTTGGGGTGCAGTTTCTTATTTTTCACAGGTGATATAAAGCTGTTTAGGATTGTCAACTGTACTGACAATAGTTTGTTATCGCATAGCGATCTGGACTTCTTTACATCATAGTGCAAATGTAACTCAGAGTACTATTGATACCTCCTAGAATATCAGGGTTTTCAGCGCTTAAGGTCAGGCGACAATGTCTTAATGTATTATTTTTATTCAAAGTTTTCAACAACCTTATTGATTGCTATACGGTTTTGAATGCTTGTTCGTTGCGAGCAGGTGGCATTTATACAATTATAAATCCAGCAACATACGAGTAGTAATGTTTTAAATTTTTAGTTTTAAAGCGAATCAATATATCGTTGGATTTTGATTTAAAAAAACTGTAAAATACTGTTATTAAAGTGAGCTGGACATACACACAATCTAATAATTACATTCGTTAGGTAACACTAGAAAGAAAATCATTAGAAGATGTGAAGTGTTGCCTCCACTTATTTTTTTGTAGGCGATCATATTGACAATATGCTTGTTATTCATGATGCAAGTACTACAACTGCGATGAACTGCATTTTTAAAATTACAAATAAGTCTACATTTTTCAGTTTTGTAAGATCATCTCCAACTTTAATAGTTTTCCAAATTTGTAATATCTTTATGTTATATTTTATTAGTACCTGATGACATAAAAAGCATTTGATGGTCTCACTACAAACTTTATTCAAGTTGTAGCAAGACATGGATTGCCCAGCAGTTCTGCCTTTGCCTATTCTCTATTAGCAAGAGGTTTCTAAAAACTTTGTAAAAATTATAAAACATAACTTTGACAAACAACCTATACTATATTATGAAGTCTACCTTTCTTCTTCAGCAAAAACAGAGACAAAATGCAGTCCAATTCCGGATTACACATCGCATTCAAATCTTTGATACTGATGATTTACAGATGTGCTTACTAGCAAAACATGTAGGCTTTGCGTAAATACGTAACCGTCCAACGGTAATACACAGATATACGCTGAGTCTAAAAACGCTGCCCAAATCGTGATCTAATCGGTTAATCCCCTTCCGAGGCCATATCATAACCACCTATTGTATTTGGTGGTATGAACCGTTGCAGATTACCTTTTTGTCCAAGACATTCAAGCTGCCCTGGCGCCTCCCAGTTCTTTTTCCTCAGGTTCAGCCGTCAAGGTCATTAGCATCGGACATGGTGTTGGCGCGTAAGGTAGCAATTTTACAACCACTCGTGCTGAGGTTGCGTTTTATATGCTTCACGGACACGCAACTAAATAAATGAGCAACAGCTGGAAGAAAGGAGAGAGGTTTGTAAAACAGATGACTGACAAAAGGACGCCGATGACTAATGATATATGAGGTTGCTAACCCAGAAGAAGCTGGTGAGAGCAGTTGCAAGGTACCTGTAGAACTGTATTATCGTAACAAAACATAAGAAAAGTATGTTTTAGGGCAGTACTACTTTGTTAATAATTACGAGTATTAGGTTGCGTTACATGTATTTATCCTCTTGTTAGTATTTGTTAGTATAAGTACTTATTTAATGTAGAATGCCATTTGTATATGTATTGTATTTGAGTGTAAAAAGACGCGAACACAATAAAAACACCAAATGTGGCTGGGTCAATCTCATTGGCTAATCTTTTCGTTTCGAATAGCAACATTAAATTCAGACTAATGAGAACAACTCAGTTTTTTAGTTAGCTTATTGATGATTTTTTTTTCAAAATAACTATGGTAATTTTTGGATTGACATTTATTTAACTATGTGTGGACGAACGTTGTTCTTGTTCCTTAAGCTATTATTCCGACAGAGCAGTCTCACCCTTCTATATAAGAAAACAGAACCGCGATTTATAGTTGTTCACATTGTTCCATTCCACCCGCCACTGTTAACGTTCTCGACAACTTTCTTTAGTCACGATGTCGAGAGGTTAGTGGAAACAATAATCTGAGGCGGGAGAAAACAGGCCAAAGGATTAACCCTCCGTAAAGAACTTGTTTCCAATTTGGCGACTGATAGAGACCGTCTCTGTTGGCCAAAAGTTACGCGAGGGTCTTGACGGGTTGTAGTAGGTCTTGGTTGTCCGGTGTCTCTTCTTCTTGTTCCTCGTCCATCGATTCATCTTCATTCCAGGCTTGACAAATTCTCACTGTAATGGATGCTTTGCGATCAACGCGAAGAGCAATTTGGTGGTGTTGCCTAGTGGCTTAAACAGGTTTAAAAATATGTACCAAAAACTTTACTTCCTAAATAATTAGCTAAAATATGAATATAAAATAATATTTTTTTGTTTTTTTTGTTAATGTAAAATAAATTTTTTGTGAAATTTTTGAGGGAATAAGTTCCAATAATATGTGACGAATTATTTAGTGTTTTCACTACGTTTCGGTCCCTTTTTTCGTTGATCCTTCCTCAGATGAAAGAAGGAGAAAGGCCCAACAAAAAAAGAGGCCGAAACGAAGTGAAAAACACTAAATAATTCGTCACATAATTATTGGAACCTATTCCCACAAAAATTCCACAGAAAATAACTAAACAGGAGTTCCACAACAAAAGCCAGTTCAAATGTAATATAAATGTATACTAATATAAATATTACATTTTTATGTGTATATTGCTGAGATTTAATTTAGATGTTACTACACGGTGTTACTCACGTTCGCTAGATAACTCTAAATAGCAGTATGATCGATCGGTAAATGTAATCTCTAAATCTCACACATCGATCGCTAAAATTCAAGATACCTATAATCTTTTTAATTAAGCCGCAACCTCAACATGTCCAAAACAGAGTTAGTTATATATGACATACTCTTCATCTCCCTATCCGCATGTGTTATAGTATACTTCCTTTACATTGTATCCACTTACATAAATCAGTCGACCATTCAGTAACTCAGGGCTAAATGATCCAATATTATTAAAACAAAACTTGTTTCAATGATTCTCAATTGTTTTGAAGCAATGGCGTCCCGAACACAAATTAGTATGAGTCCTTTAAAAACGTACTAGTCCTATTTTTGCTTAATAAATCCGATATTAATTGATAATAAATTTTTTTATTACATTATGTGTGATTATAAGGCCGCAGCTTAAATGAAGCAGTCAAAACTAGTCGCTACAAAATGAAATGTTTAAACAGTCACCTTACAACAATTATTGAAACAAATTTTATAATTACTACGCTATTGTTTGCACTACAGGAATGCATACAACATAAGGGACACATCCAAAATTGTGAATAAATCGTCAACTATTCAGCACTTATATAATGCAATAATACCTGAATTAAAATATTATTGAGAATAAGACAAGGTTGGCTCCAAATAAGATGATGACTAAAGTAAGGATTGATTTTAACACAAATAGCAAATAATTATAAAAAACGGCTCCATAATTGCGAGGTCAGATGGAAACGCGGTTTAAACAATTAGACGGATATTGGGAAAAATTTATGCAGTCGAGGAATAAGCCCTTTATTAATCGAAGAAATAGGAGGCTGAGGTTGGAGTTTGTCAGGGAGGATAAAAGCTGGACTTTAGGAATACAGTAATTTTTGCGAATAAGCCTAAAAGCAAGCCTAAAGAATAATTAAAACTTAAAAATATACGGTAAAGCGGTGTGCATTTTATTGAATGACAACTATCCAAGAGGAATGCATTGAATCTTGGTTTAAAATGTATTCCCTTCCATTTGTGATATTGTGCATTGGTCGTAATTAATACTCCACCTGGTTACAAACCTTACACGAATTTTTCTTTAAGTCATATTCATTTCCCTGTGCAGACAATTACGATGGTTTGATTGCTAGCATTTATTGTTTATAGCCTCTATACTTATGCAACAGGCAAGCTAAATTTGTTTAATTACATTAAGATTTTTTTGCTTCACGATATAGCATTAAACTTTATGATTAATTAAGCCTATTTCGCTAAATAGCAAACATCTTCACAATAATATTACATATAATCAGTATAAAACCAGTTTTTCTCTCGTCAGCTGTGCATTTTTTATCAATCTGCAAGTTTATATTTTACACTGGCATAATTTTCTTTAACAATTCATTACTGATCCAAACTGATAAAAAACTCGTTCCAACTTTTGCTATTCTATGATCTAAGATTAGAAGCTGTATCCTCTATATTGCTTAGATTTATAATACCTTTTGGCAATTTCTTAAAAGAAAGAGATTTGAGGCAACCAACACTTTTCTTTCGCGGTTGGTTTACATAAATTGAACATTTAGGTATACAAAGAGACCTCTTATTCTGAGGATGTATATCTAGCGATTTATAAGTTGATCAATAAAAAAATAAATAAGGAAGTTTAAGCAAAAACATCTTTATCACGCAAACGTATGTAACTGCAGCAGATGAACGATTTGCATACCAAATCCTATAATGCAAACACACCAAGTGTTCTTTCTAATCCCACGTTGTTGGCCGTTACGCCAGACTGCGTACTTGGCTAAAAACCTTTCAGGATCAAGTTCCACGAATTTTTGTGCATCCGCTTTGTTTCAACATTGTTTTTACTGGATTTGCCGATGTCTAAGCTGCTTCGATTTGCTCTCTAGTGTGGTTAGTTAAGTATGTTGTTCCGGAAGTGCAGTAGAGCGTGATGTATAATAACTAGCTCCGGTTGACGGTTACAGGTCGCACAAAATCTGATCAGGATGTGATTACGGTGAAGTAACTTAAATAATCGATGTGCCACGGGGCAGTATAAAGTGCTGCTAGATACAGCCCCGAGTGTCATCAAAATAAGCCATTAACCCTGCGTTATATTGTGCAGCCTCGGGTTATACTTTAATGTTTACGGTGTTTTCAAAGAACAGTTATTAATGTTACAGATTGTTTTCGTTTTATGTCATTAAGATATCCTTATAAGCTATCAAAGAAGAAATTTCATTGGTTTCGCAATTATGGCTTATTTCATGTTCAGGAATTCTCAATCAGTTAGAGAAGCATATTTTATTCTTAAGAAATTAAATAATAAGCATTACTCCCAATTATGGCTGAATGCTTCGTTGCGTTACAATTCTGCATGATATAAGGGCATTATTTACGATTATAGTGTTTCATATGACAGTGAGATACAACCACTTCGTTATAACTAGCCTATTGTTCTTGTTCACGCGCTTGTCAAAAGAACCGATGTGTCGTTAAACTAAAATGTTGTCACTTATTTTGAGTGCTTTTAGAGCTGCTTGTGCCCTTAATTGTATCAAAATATCTTAAGGATTGCGAGCTCTCTAACTGATGAATTGTTTTTATTATAACTTGATTGTTTTTTACATTATCAAAGTGAAACGACAAGCATTATGATTACTTAAGGAAAAATTAGTGTTAGGTAACTAAATCGAATGTTCTTAAATTACAGCTAACATAGTATTGGGGGGGAGGGGCTTAAGTCCCTCGAGTAGAAATAATAATCGTTATTTACGATAGGTAATAAAACATCAAATATTAAAGTTGACCTTTTCAGGGGAAGCAGCTTTGACGATGGCAGTTTTACCGTATTTCATAAAAATCTTAAGTCAATACATATAAATAAGTTATTATATTTAAAGCCTTGAAAAATATTTTTAGGGGGCTAGCGAGAAGTTTTGGGGGGCTTAGCCACCCCCTAGCTACGCCCATGTTTACAGTATCCAAATTGTTTCATAAATCATAATAAATCTGACTATGTTGAAAATGCAGCCCAAATTACACTTGCAGAGGTAACATGATTAGTTGGCTTAAAACAATGAACCGTAGACAACTGTATCAATAAGCAAATTTTGCGTATTTCCTTAAATTAAATTGTGAAAGTTTGAAGAATTCGTGCCCAAAACGACCTTTTAACAGACGTATCTCATTTTCTCAATCTTATACACTATCAATTGGTATTTGATAAGCTTGTTCTTTTACTATTTCCCATAGAAAACATCTCACTTTTAAATTTACATTTTCAAGAAGCACTGCTAAAGTGTTTCTTAAGAATTATTGCGAAAAAAATTTGACCGATCATTTGATTCCCCAATATTCCGCACCCAACTTTTGTAGAGTATGGTTTGAGAATGTCCCTCTCGAATCCTACGACCATTGTAAGAAAATGTTGCTTCACCTGAAAAAATACTCTGGCATTCAAGTTTCGGTTTTCTCGAAAAAAGCTGGTGTTTTACGATAATCCGTCTGTATTAAATATTGAACTAATTGTACGTGATACGGATCGAATTTATTACCTTTAATTATTCGGTGTACTGAAGAGGCACTAATACCGGTTGCTCTTGAGACCCTTTCACTGATACGAGTACGTTAGTAGATCATTTCTAAAACTCTAATTTCGTTGTCAAGGTCTGTTGCTCTTCTTTCTCTTGGATTTTTCAATGGTGTCCAGTTTTTTCTTAAGGTTAATTCAAATCCCTTTTAAAGTTATGTCTCATATTTGGAAAATATTGTCTGTATATTACGGCAGCAGCGGAAGCTTTTTATTGCATTCACCATAAATTAAAGTCATATTTTGACCTTTAATAAATACAGTGATAAGAAGGATAGCCACCATGAATTGCCAATACCGTAAATAAAATAACCACATTGGCTTTAAAAATGTATTACGGGTTGCATTTGAATTCCGTTGGACTCATTATTTTTCATGAACACCCTGTATGTAAGTTGAAAATCTGATGATACCATCTTAAGTCAAAAATATTAAGTGAAGCTTAAATGCATAGTCATTTTAAATATTACTACGCTAATTCTTATATAGTAAGAATTTCAAACAAACCGTGCTGGAGAATATTAACGTATCTATACCAAAATTTTATTGTAAGCGTTACAAATACTGCACGTAAAGACGTTATGTCTATTTTCAGCTCGATCGTCAATACAAATTAGCACTGCAACTCCTATCGCAACAGAAACAGTATTTGCATTAACTAACCTTACTCCTTTCTTCCGAAGGTGTTTGTTGACTCTTCAGTTAATACGTGCTCGTCAAATTGCGAAAACAAGCCCAGAAGCGCCGCTAGATCGAGAGTGTTATTCGCAGGGCGTGTTGATGTAACGCTTTGCATTATTTATTTTTGCATGTTTTAGCGCTGAGGACATTTTATGGTAAACAAACAAATACGGAGAACGCTTGAATACGAAATGATAAAAATTGCGTCCAGCGAACTGAAAGGATGGTCTATGCCTGATGCACCATGATGCGAAATGGTTAGAGTAGGTCGTTGGTGTTGCAATTAACCTTGTATCAATTAATATGGAAACCACTCTCCTCTGGCGATGCTCGTATCTTCGGTATTTAGAGTATGCTATAAAATGTTTTTGTTTGCTCTTCGCAAAGATTTTTGGCGTTGAATTCTTATTTTTATATTTGTAAGTTGCACATAACACGTAATAGTATTCGGTGGATAAAAATGCTTGCTAGCTAAAGTTAACTTCGTTATCTCTTTTAAAGCTCTAGCTACATTTTACATTCTATAATAGATTGTCTGAATATTCCTCAGAAACACCGGCACGATCTACCTGAAACCACCGTTCTATCAAATTGAATCTTGGGACCCTCCCTGAAATCATACTGAACTTTAGAAGATTTATAACCATTTGATGGGTTAAGTACCTAAGCGGTCCACTGCTGATCTCTTCCACTCGAAATAATTCTTTGTAGGCATTTACTTCATACTATAATACTATTGGCTTACTGATGATATAAGTAAGGCAACCATTTTTTCTTTTTTCAGTCTACGGATTAGCTCATTTATGTCCTTTTCATAATAGACTTTACTACTCTTCTATTAGCTCGTTTTTCATTTTCATAAAATTCATCTCTAGAATGTGATGATTGAACAATGCATGTAAGCATATAAGTCTGTGCATGTTTTATGCATGAAAATTATGGATGATTTTACTGTCCTTTCGTGGTATGGGTAAACATGTCGTATTCACATTTTAGGTTTAAACATTAAACACATCTTTCCTCGTTCAACTAGTTTTTGTTCAAACATACATGTGTCTAATATATTTTTCAACGGGACTTTAGTCAACAATAGACGTGCCAACCTTAATAGTAAATTTAAATTTCGAACGGTTTATTGTTTTACGACCCGAAACAAACTTCATTGCACTTTGCTAACCCGTAGAAAATTAATACCGCGTGTCCGCGTGTATACAAAATGCAATTCTTATAAGAATTTAAGACCGTCAACGTCAACTACTTTTGTTTGCGAACATGCAAAAAATTATCTTAAACGATAACTTGCATCTTCAACTTCAACCATCGTTACCACAATATCATGATGAGATTTGAGAGAATGAGAATGTTCCAACTACCCTAGCAAAGGAGTGTAGATAGTGTGCTAACTATCATACAGCATTATTAATTTTCCAACAAGATTTGATACCTGAAATCCAAATTGTGTGCCACAACCCTTCGAAGATGGAATTTGTATTCTAGTAGGAAGTAATAATTTCTCATATATTCATTCATTGATAAGCCAGTGCGAATCTCTAAAACTCAATCAGTCGTTTTTATTCAGTTTTAACCGGGCGCCTCAGTTGGACCACCCAGTGGTAGGTCCGTTTTATTCAGCCTAATGAGTTCATTTCAAGTTGATTGGATAGAATTCTTAAGAGTTCTTAACGTAAGAATTGGGGCGTGGGACTGCCAATAGCGCTCGCAATTAAATGAAGGGAAAGGGTTATACATTCTCTTTATACATTTGGAACAATTTTTCTTTAATAAAAACTATTTTTGTACCATGCGTAGTATGATGAATGACTAACTCAGTGGAGCGATTAATGCAGATATTGAGGTTGATTGAATCTTCAATATTCCTTAAGCTTAACTATAAAAGTATGTTTTTTTAATATTCCCCATATGACTTCAATATACATTATCCCGCAACTATTCATCTGTTGCTCTTCTTCACAAAGTTTTAAAAGGCATCAAGCACATTCAACGATGAAGCTGAGCTATCGAAAGCTATTTGGAAGTCCACCTTGCACTAGCTTCAACTACACCCAAATAATCGTAGACGATTTGGCGACATTATGATGTTTTGATTTAAAAGAATGTTTCATCACTCCAAGGCACAAGCATATCCAAATCTTTGCTAGATATCCTGTTCAAAGTAAATAATGGGGTGTGCCGAAATGAACGAGTGAATCACAAAAAAGACCGCCGCATTCTGATGATCATTATCTACACTCCATAAGTAAATGACCCCGTTTTGCATTGTCGTCCGGGATCTTTCATCTCACTCCTGACCTACAAGGCCATACGGAATAACTAATCATTCCTGTGGATGTTTCGCGGCGGAGCTCGTTTCACGGGGGCAGAATTTGATTTGTTTGCAGGAATGCCTGCCACATAATTTCATACGGTACGTGGGTTGATATCGCACTGCGTTCGGTAGAAATTGCTTTTCTAAAAGCTATAATTTACGTTGCCAGCAACACCTGACGTTCTCTGATTCCAAACCAGGAAGTTTTGGAAAGGGCATCAATCAACGGCGATGAAAGTCAAAACGTTTACGGGATTAACAATTAAAATACAATAGCATAAGCCAAATTTATGGGAATGACGAGGAACAAGCAATGGTAGTCATCCAAAAGGCTTAGTAAATAATTTTTTAAAATTAAAACAGAGATATTACTGAAATTAAGAAAAAATTCCATAACCGAACCCATAAATAAATTTAGACATTTCAAAACCTCAAATTTGGGTATTGAGTCTTGATGTTTCTGGTATTTCAATCACTTTTTCAACGTTTGCTTACAAAAACCGCAGTGCATTGCTAGCATAACCATCAAGTCAATTTGATGACCTTGAATTTGCGTTTTTGAATTACGCTGATTTGGAAGAAAAGGTATGTGGAAAATTAAATCCGTCACTTTTCGCAGGCATGTGAACAATTGTATCCATTTAGTCATACAAAGTTCTAAAAATGAATGCATAAGTATGCATCACACTAAGCATCAGCAAATTTGTAGCTTACCTACGGGGTTTGCAATACTTTCTCTCGATTCCCATTTCCTTTATATTACATATTCATTTCAAAAGTCTAATCATATACATCAAATATCACACAGGGTTATTATACAACGGTACTTAGATTTGTAATGCCTAAGGTGATATAAGATTTTCCTTGGTATTTTTAAGTTCTAATAAACGGTCTTTAAGTGTATGTTGCGATACTAGTATAGACATTTCCTAACCTTTCACTTCATTTGCAATGGTCACGTATGAAAATATTCCAAGTCTGCATAAATTTCTCATGATTAATAGCACTAAATCTGTCCCGTTCACACTATAATGTGGCAACTTTGAAATACCTTGGTCTAAGTTAAACTTTGTCAATATATTAAACCTATATATATTTTTAGAAAATTTAGGCAACTGTAATATTTAATGGTTGGTTTATTTTAACCTTTTTTCAGTAATAAAAAATGTCTGTCTTCTACCAACAAGAAATTAACGCAACCGGAACAAGGCAAGATAGATATACAAGAAAAAGGAAAAATGCATGGCACTGTGTATACAAGGCATTACACAGCTGTGTGCGGAAATTCTGGGAGACAGAAACTGCCTTCTAAGTGCATTGGCCCACGGAATATATGAGGATAATATTAATATTACGTAACAAAACAGAAAAATCGTACAACAGAAATACGAGGAAAAGCTGGCAGTCGCATTAAACTAAACGTACGGAATTTTAGTAGTAAATTGGAAGAAACTATACGCGAACAAAGACCAAAATACAATTCAAATCGCGAACAATCTTAGCGATCTCGATCAGGATGGCTTCAGGGAAGAGGGAACCATAGCTTAAGCAGCAAAATGCTATACACACAAGAAAAAACAGTCCGCATACAAGGGGGGAAGGAGAAAATAACGTTCCGAGCTGATTAAAGCACTAAAAAGGCAAAGAATACAGAGGAAGGAGCTTAGTTTTACATATTTCAAGGAGGCGTAAGGAATAAATGCCGCAGAAAATTTCGACAACCGCAAAGATCTCCAATAGAAATTCCAAATGTCCGCAGACCAGAAATATCTGATAGAGCACAAGAATCAGAATTGCCACTTGAAAAGTCAAGAAAATTATAAATAAGGAGATCCTAAATCTGTACGCTATTCCAGATAGTAGCTCATCCGATGAAAAAGAATAACCGAACTAAGCCAAAACACAGAAAGCATCTGTTGGTTGGGTGCGTCCTGCCAACCCTTCCATTCCAATCCTCCAATCCAGCGTAGATGTAGCCAACCTAGTGATATATCCGTGAGCGGCAGAAATGCTTACCCCACTCGGGTTTATTATTTGTATAAAGGTGTACATTATATCACCATTACAGGCCCTACAAATCCTTAGTTTGCCCTACTATCTTTCTCCAGGATCTTCTATTTTATGCTGTTATCTCCAAATTTTCGTGGCTTTTTTGCAGCCTTATCCCCTGTATCATACATGACCTCAACTTAAATTAACCTGCATGAGACTCGTACAAAGCTACAAACAAGCCCGGTGAGTAGCGATACGGAATCCGTTATCATAATAATAGTTTAGCAATTCACAGTTCACGACTTGATGGTGCCGTTTCCTTTTAGTAGTCGCGTCCATATGCTTTTTAATGTCTTGGCACGTATGCCGTTTTGCGCTCCTCCGGCACCGCCGAAGGCATTCTGACAGTTTACTCATTTCTCCAGAAATGACTGCACCCATTTCCTTGTAATTTATCTGATATTCCCATTGTATCTGCGATAAATCGATTGATTGACAACTTGTGTCTCAACTTGCTTTCGACCTTATCGTTTAGCAGGTACACCTGTGGTCTGTTTTTATCAATCGCATCTACTGTCTTAATTTTCTAAATTGACAGGTCTGTGTGGAAAGAGAGGTGGGTATTTGCATCGCGAGAGGTCTGTTGTAATAACCTAAATCGCGTTCGATGCGATACCTGAGCAAATTAAGGCCAGTGGGAGATTAAGAAACAAAGATTGATCGAGAAGACGATTCTCGGTAGCATCAATTAATCATTGGAGATGTTTCGTAAACCAGCGTAATGCTGCCATTAGTGCTCGGTAGTGCAGGTTTCCTTGAATTGACTGTCGGGTACAGTTCATATAGAGCAAACGGTAGAAAGTTGACCACAATTTATTTATTCGCAATATTTTAATAGTATACCTACGTTCTAAATAGAAGTCTGCTAATGTTTTGAATCATGAAGAGTGCATTTTTTCTTCTAAATCTTAGTGGGTTTTGTAATCTGCCAGTATGGCAGTAAGCCAAATTCATACTCTAACTCATTCTAAAACCCCCTCACTGGCTCGGATTTGTTGGTAATTTTGATTATGCTGTAGCTGCKGCTCTACAAGGCTGTTGAAAATAGTACCKTAGACACGTTTTCAAACATTCCCAAAAAAATAGAAATCTAGAGGGTTTAAATCAGGCGATCTTGCCCTTTTCTCCCCATCTACGTGGAAAAGTTCGGTATAAATGCACTCTAACGGCAATTGAAAATGAACGGGAGCACATTCTTGGAGGAACCACATTTGTTGCCTTTTGTCCAAAGTAGTGTCGTCGAAAAAATCACCCATTCTGCAGAAAGTTTACCTAAGCAGCGCCTGCTAATCAGTTTGGTAAAACAACAGGACCTAGAAACCTGTCGCCTACAATACTCATCCAAATGTTCAATGAAAAAATGTGTATTATATCCAGATTCCATTAGAGCATTAAATTTTGGTAGGCACAAACATGCGTATTGTGAAAATTAAGAAAAAAGGGGTCTTCAGCATTATTGCTTATCAATGTACTTCATGATAATGTCGATTTAATGTCTGCACATGGTGCGGATAAAGCAGCTGTTCGTGGATAATTCTCCAAACAAGGGGAGCAGACCTTAGCTGATATTCTTAGGACACTCGTTCCATGATTATGCACTGTCCATGCTAAAATTTCTTCTTCTGCTCTGGGACCTTGCTCTTCCGGATAAGTAACATTGTTTGCTCAAAGAACCGGTATCACGCAATCATTGGTAAATTTGTCTAAACATACGATGAAAAGGACCCTGGCGATTTAAATAAGCCATAACGACGTAGCGCTTTAGTGGCAATGCGTTTATGGCTATTTATAGCCATACCAAACGAAAACTTGGCACTGACAATAGTCAAATACTTAATATTGATTTCACAAAACATCAGCCAACTATGAGAAGAAAATACAAGTTCTTGCAAAAAAAGGAAGTAGCGAAAGAATAATCTTAAATGCGTATTTGCGTTTCGTCAGTCTTTTGTTTATACTAGTATAAAGTCTCTTATAGTTCTTCAAAGAAAGAAAATCTTCAGGGGAAACCTTCTCCTGATTTTCTTCCGGATTTGAGAATCAGAATAATTTAGACGTCTTTGCAACTACCAGAAAAGTGAAGTTGCAAATAGTAGGTATGGCATTGAAGGTTTAATATTTTTCTAATATTTCTAGGTAATAAGATTTTGCAGAAATCAGTTGCCTTTTTTCGAGAAGGCTCTCTTTTTCTTCTCTATCATTTCTGGTTCATGTGTTATTATAATTTTTGATTAGATGATTGTAATGTTGAGGCCTCTGAAGACGCCGTAGTTGTTGTTGGCCCAAGACTCTGTAAGTACTTTTGAACACCTTAGTTTTCTTCTTCCTATATTACATCTTTCAGTTCTTCAACTGCTTCTTTTCTGTTTTTTTGTGCAAGAAGGCTAACCTTCATCAACCATTTTGCTTTTAAAAAAACCAGTAAGTGTGGATTATCAGGAAAATAAATATGCAATAAAAATTTGTCGCGGCTAATATGATTATATATAATCTTTCCTCGATAAGTTTCTTTATCGACGTCAATAGCGATTCGATAAACTTTCGCCAATACTTGATCACATATATTCAGTGGGACAGAACTAATTGTTTGCAATTAGCCGTGTTTCCATAAGTGTTAATTGTTAATGTTAACATAGGTGAGAGGTTATTTAGGGTTTTATAAATTTAAGGCAACCTCTTAGGTATGTTGATCTTGCTTATCTCATAAATGGTAATGCGACCTCGGCAATAAACTTGTTGCATTGCAGCCGACTTTTACCACTTTCAACGGTAAAACAGCTTAGCGTTAATTGCAACGCCCGCATTTTCAACCCGTTTAGTGCCTAAGAAAGTGGTCCAGCGAAGTGTTCATTTTATCACGTCTTACTTGGGAGCGTATTAACTGAAGATGAAATACCAAAGCAAATCCATTTTCCGATTATGTTTTCTAAACGTGTAACATCACATTTCAGTACATATAACTGTATACGAATCTTCCAGGCGGTGCAGGATTTGGAAAGTAGGTAATTTGCGTAAATACTTAATTACCTACCTATTTGATTTAGTGGGCAGTGTTTGGTAAAAGTTCTGCTAAGGAAGACGATAAATTAAAGCTTTTGAGCGTAAATTCCTTTTCTGTCTGCAAACTAGTTGCGTAACTCGAACTGTATATGCATCTGGGCCATGTGAACTGAAGGGTGTATAGTGTCAACCACATCAAACGGGCAGTCTGAATTGTGTACATTTTCTATGCCAAACAAAAGTGTTTTGTGAGAACTGTGTCGATTCAAGACGCTGTGAACCGTGCTGTCAGGTTGAAAAATGCTTGCAGACAAGGACGTTTGTATTCAATACTCTTATTTCTCGGCACAGAATGATAGGAATTAGACTCATTGCAGTAACAGGTCGATGACTCCATTATAAAGCCTCAGCGCTAATTGGCTGAACAAATCAATAATAGTTGTATGATTTGAAAAGGAAGAGGTGGTCCAGTAATGGGTAGATGTCAAAATATTTTACTGCCGTAGGTTTTTGCACTTCTGGGAATTACCGTATTAAGTCAGCAATGATGTGAATATAGTAAAGTAAATCCCTCCATTCTCCGAAATCTTCAATATTTTATGAGGTGTTTTAAAGTGCTAAATCACATAACCCCCGTATCGAAGTATCGTTTGTTCGCATAAAATATATCGATGTTTATTTGAGATATAACGATATATAAATTTTAGGCAGTATCTTGTTTTTAATTGTACAATTACAAAATCAGTGTTCCCCTCCCCGGTTGTTTTTCCCTGCCCCCTTCTAGCTTGTGAGCTGGCGATGCCCTAGTATTCTTCTCCATATCTTTGTGCTTCCAATCCTTGATACAAATGCATTTTAAGTACTATGTATCCTGACCCATCTAACCAGAGCTTTCTCCTTCCAACCATATATTGTTCTTAAAATCTTTCTTTCTAGTATTCTTTCAATTTTTCTTAGTATTATAATTATAATTTCGGCTGCATACACCGTGACCAGCCTTGCAATCGTCTATATACAATTTGGCTGTGTTTGATACTTTTACTTCCACATGTTGGATGGGAAGTATTGTATCGCGAAAAAAATTTTCAAAAATTTTTATTTGCTCATTCGCTTTAAAATGGTCGAAAACGCAGAAAAACAAAATTTGAGCAAAAACAAATTTCTTGTCTGTGTGTCCGTGTGTCTGTGGTTTTGTTTGTATACACGATAACTTTCGAAAGACTTAATATATGAACTTGAAATTTGGCAAACCTATAAATCTCAACTACCCAAAGCGACCMATCGTMTGTGGGGTAAGTAGGGTGCCGGGAAGGGGGCGAAATTGGGGGGTAACTACCCTTTTTGCAAATTTTTATTTTTTAATTTTTTTCCGTTTTAGTATGTGATTAGTAGTATAACTGCAAGTATTATTCGTTCTTATAAATTTTCGGTGCAGCAAACGCTTTAGAAGATATTAGCAAAAAAGCGTCACTTAAAGAAAACTGTTTTTCCTAAATATCTCCGAATATATTTAATATATTCAAAAAACCATCAGATAGGAAATAAAATTTCTCACAAAAAGTGTCTTAGAAAGATTATCCAAAATTTTGACATTTTCGCAATATTTCCAAAAAATCTATTTTTGACCCTGCTCGTACGATTTTTTTTTAAATTTTGGTATTATACAGGGTGTCCCTGAACATGTGGGCAATATCTCGGGATCTGATAGCCGAGCTAAAAACATCACTATTTTACAGTATAACTTTTTTTGATATATCGTTCGCCTACTGAGATATTCACCCCTAAAGCTCCTTTGGAAAAAGTGGTTTCTCCGAAATATCTTTTATACCGCTTGATATAATTTGATGAAATTTTCGCCATTAATATTTAAAATGGAGGCGGTTAGAATAGTGCAGACACAGTTTTTGTAATTGCACGGGGAAGTTGGGGGTAAACTACCCTTCACCGTTTTTTTCTCTTAATTTTAAGGCGGGTAAGATTTTTTCCCCGAAATAGGCGTTTTTCAATTCTCCCAAACCTAAGAAGAAAAAAAGGTACTCTTTATTCATTACCCTAAAGTTAACCGTTTTCGAGAAAAATGTGCTTGAATAACATGGTTCACATTTTCGCTTGCGCCCACACGAGCAATTTGATTTTTATAGTAGGCGTACTGAACAACACTTTTAGGCCGTTGTTGTAGGAAAAAAAAACTAGAAATACTAAAATGGAATACATACTAGCTAAAATAGACTATTTTCAAAAAGAAATCAAGTTTTAAATGTTATTACAAGCATTATTGTAAATAGCGAATGGCATAGGTAAACTACTAAAGTATTTTATGACAGTCCAGGCACAATAATCTTTTAGACATTTAATTAGAACTTATTTTCAAATATTACTTTGACCAACATTTAAGTGTAGTGCAGTGGAGACAGAAAATCAATTGCATTGGGCTTTGCATATTTTTCAGGGGGAGGGGGTCAAATGCGAATTTTCCACATTTAATTATTGTATTTATTAAATAATTACATAAATATAACATTACGAGGAACACTTAAAAACTACATGGAGCTACAAAAAAAAATTAAGAAGCTTCAACATGAGCTCCTCCAACTTCAATGCATTTTCGGGCCCGACGAATTAAAGACTGCCGGATTCTCCAAAACACGGCAGCGTTATTACGTATTTCATCACAGTAAAATACTATACGTTCTATTAGATTATCCCTCGTTTCTACAGGAGTAGAGTAAACTAAGTTTTTCAGGTGCCCCCACAAATAGAAATCGAGAGGGTTAAAATCTGGCGATCGAGGAGGCCAAGCAACAGGTCCTCCTCGACCTATCCATCGATTTGGATACGCATTATTTAAAAATTGTCGCACAGCAATACTAAAGTGGGGTGGTGCGCCATCATGCATGAACCACATGTTTCTTCTGGTTGCTAATGGAACGTCTTCTAAAAGCTGTTGTAAGTTATTTTGAAGGAACTGCAAATAGAGTTCCCCATTTAATCTTGGAGGTGGCACATATGGTCCTATTAAATGGTCCCCTATGATTCCCGCCCAAACATTAACAGACTGAAACTGGAACTGGTGTCTTGCAACCACTGTGGAATTAGGGTTTTCGTCCGCCCAAACATGTAAATTGTGTGAATTTATTACACCGTTTTTCGTGAAACCAGCCTCATCTGAATAAAGAATCGAACTAATAAAATCCCTGTTATTTGTGTGCTGTTCTAAGACCCAATTTGAAAATTCCACTCTAGCAGGAAAATCTTCATGACTTAGAGCATGTACCTTTTGAACATGAAAAGGGTGCAATAATTGTTCTTGAAAAATTCTGGAAATAGTGTTTTTGGACACATTGTGTTGCACCGCAAGTTTTCTAATACTATTGGTAGGATCCGCAGCCACGCTATCCAAAACGTTCTCCTCTAGGACCACTMTGCGTACTCTTCTTTGGACGCCACCGTTCAAGCTATCTTTTACAAATTTTCCTAATAATTACAAATTGATATAAACATGCCTTTATGGATAATTTTATGTCCCACCTGTCTCCCTTAAACGTCTATCAACCCGTTCAAAAGTTTTCCGATCAGGAATCCTGCGGTCAGGAAATCGTTCTGCGTACAACCTCACAGCTTCTGTACTATTACCAAGGGCTAGACCATACACTAAATGCATGTCAGCATATTCAGGAAATGAATATTCCATTTTAAAATGATTGTTGGATAACAATCACACCAGGAAAATTAAATGGAGTGACAGCTAATAATATTTTTTAGCGCCTACTATAAAAATTAAATTGCTCGTGTGGACGCAAGTGAAAATGTGAACCATGTAATTCAACAGCATTTTTCTCGAAAACGGTTAACATTAGGGTAATGAATAAAGAGTACCTTTTTTTCTTCTTAAGTTTGATAGAATTGAAGAACGCCTATTTCGGGGAAAAAATCTTACCCGCCTTAAAATTAAGAGAAAAAACCGGTGAAGGGTAGTTTACCCCCAACTTCCCCGTGCAGTTACAAAAACTGTGTCTGCACTATTCTAACCGCCTGCATTATAAATATTAATGGCGAAAATTTCATCAAATTATATCAGGCGGTATAAAAGATATTTCGGAGAAACCAATTTTTTCAAAAGAGCTTTAGGGGTGAATATCTCAGTAGGCGGACGTAATATCAAAAAAAGTTATACTGTAAAATAGTGATGTTTTTAGCTCAGCTATCAGATCCCGAGATATTGCCCACATGTTCAGGGACACCCTGTATAGAAAATCAAATTTCTGATCAGAAAGCACTCTTGTAATTCTTTTGTTAAGTTAATAATTTTCGAGTTAATTGCAAAAACCCGATTTTAAAAATTTATATATTTTATATTATTATATATCACGAGGACTGTTTGTCTTAGAAAAAATGTGTAGAGAGAAAAAATGCCCAAAACCTGATTACTAATCGTATAGTATAATAAATAAAAACGTAAATGTAATTTTGACAATTGGATGTGGAAGTACTGATTCAATTTGCAGCGGTTTTTTACTTGTCAATATCACCTTGTCTTGGAATGCTGTGTTATTGATTGCCAATTTACTCATGTGAAAAAGGGTTCAAAACGTATTGCAATAATTTAGTTCAGCATCTGATAACAGATGGCATCAGCATACCAAGTTACGTCAGATTTGGAGATTTTGACGCTTGTAGGTTGTCACTTGTCAGGTTGTGTAACTGTCAACAGGCGCGTGGTAGAACGTGAAGTTTCAAGTAAATTATATATGTATTTCATGGGCGGACGGACACTGCAGAAAACTAAAACGAAACAAACTAATACCAAAGTGAAACTTGCCTTATAAGGAACAAAATATTGAAACAAAAGCAAGGTTGAACGAATTAACCAACACATGATGGAAATTATTAGAGAAATTGATTTGGAGTGTAATTTAGAGCAATTCTATGTAATTGCTTGGAACAAAACTAGGGGATATTTAAAAATCAAAATATTGACGTTTCGGTGATGTACCTGGGATTAGTATTGACTTCTAGCGACCGTTTATCAAGCAAAATTTTGCAAAAGATTTTGACACAAAAATGGTGGAGAGCTGAGATAGCAGTGTTTGAGGTATCTTGGTTATTGCTAACAGTTTCTCCTTTATTTTTATCCAGTGATGTAAGTAAAGGACTTATTTATATTCTGTTTTATTTGATGAACGCGTTTATTTCCTTTAAACTTAATTTGTTCTCTACTTTTATTATTTATTAGTTTGTTCAAAAAATAATGTGGGTTTTTGACTTTGAAATTTAAAATCATATATTGTAAATTGAAACAAAATATGGATGATCGAATCGGTGCTTTTTGCTAACGATACTATACATCGTAACCTGTACTTTAAAATGACGTAATATTGTTAGAAAAATAAAAAAATGTCACGGCAAAATAACCACGAATAAAAAGTATTATTTTTTAACAACCCCCCCTTTGCTACTACCTACTACGTCATCCGTATACCTTCTGTCTTGATGGATTCTTCGTTTCTTGTTATACGTTGTGAGATTAGATTTAGTAATATTGCTGATAGTGCCTCTCCTTTTTATTTTCAATCCTTCGGTTAATTACTTCTTTGTTTTTATAGATAATTCTAATGAAGTGCTAATCTTTTTTTTTCTTAACAGTTGTTCCTTAGGTAAAAAAAACTGTGATTGAAATATACCAGCAATATGCATGCATACTCCTATTTTTGGCGGGCCTTCAATATGTTGTAAAATACGCTAAATATGCCGTGACATGTTTTTTCTTTATTCAGTACATGAGAGAAAGAGTACAACAGCCAGAACGAACGAACCATCTGTTATCTTCATATGTGCTGTACCATTATTAGAGAGACAATTTAGGACTGAACGGCTATAGGAATGTATTTCTGGCAAGAAACCAAAAATTCTTAAACAAGGATTTTGTGTAATAAAAAAAGGCATAAACGGTAAGTTACAAAAGGATTTGTTTACTATCAGATATTTTGCATCAATTAGTAATAGTCGAATTTCTATTATCTGTTCACAGTGCTGGCATACAATTTATTATCTTTAGGGTGTACCTAATTGTTGAAGGATATTTTTTCAAGTGTCTGTCATTTTAAGATAGGTATAGAGCATAGTTATGAGTCCTGTATTTGTTAAGATTTTTTTCTCAAACTTATCATTACCGTGAATGCAGCTTTCTTCAGTAGGACGAGTGTTGTATAAGGTTAAACTTGAGCAAAGAAATTAATATACATAGTTTGCCTTTTCAATTCAAATCAATTATCTGCCTTTAACAACATACTAAAATTTCTTTTTTAACACTAAGGGTTGGTGATTAAGGGCAATCACGGAAGATTGTGCCGTCTTCATCCTTGCTCATTCATGTTCGTTGAATGGGTATGTTAGCAAAGATGCACTTTTTCTGTAAATTATTAAAATCAAGGTTGTTCAATTATTTCAACAATTGAAGTATTTATTTACTCCACATATGCTACGCTAGGCTAGGCGATATTCTCCAAGATACAGAATACCTCAATTAAATGGAAAACTTAATTMGATGTAATTCAACAACTCACCACGTGCATGGTGAGTGCAAATGGAAATTAAACCATTACTGCAGGCTGAACGCTTCTTATCATACCGACAATGTATTGTCTTGTCCTGCACCCGGTTAGCTTTTGATAAATCGCAGGTATTTATAAGTAGTACCTCCCAACATGGCAGGTCATGAAAGTCTCGGATACCCCGTTTTTCTTCTATGAATTAGTTACGCGTATTCCCATAATTACTCCACATTTCCTGGAACGTGTTGCATTACCAGTGCACTGTTGGTTTCGTTTAGCTTCCCGAAGCACATTGTTGGTTACGTGAGTGAGGTCGCACGAAGATACGATCTGCGTAATGTATATCGCTCACGGAGCCACACATCCTAGCAGGTGTAAATTCTGAAGTCGTCAGTGTGTAAATCATTCGCTTTGCATTACAATTATGCACAGATATCGGTTTTTGTCATTATTCATGCGTGATGGATGCTTGTAATTAGATGCAATGAGCATGCGATATGCAGCTTTCTTCACATTAGTCCTGTCGCCGAAGTGTCCCGTTTGAATAATCGTGGCGATAATGGTTTTTGTAGTTATCGATCCCAAGGCCGTTTTAATAGCTTTCTAAACGATGGCAATGGGCTTACCTTTCGGTTTTTTGCGATGAGTACCCAGAGACAAATAAAATAATATAGAGTAATCATAGGGTGCAGTACAAAATTCGTTATTTACTTATGTAAGATTTTGTAAAAAAAAACGTCCAACAGATCTATTTTGATTTTTAAATTGCCATATTTTGGCACTAAAAATTCGTTGACATCAATCATTTATAATGGCAACGCTGCAGCTTTTATTCACTTTTAATTTCTCTTCTTTTTTCATTTCTGCCGTTTCACTTCGGAAATAAAATTACTATTTCTTGAAAAATATTTAAATAACAACAAATTTCGACAAACGGCAAACAAGGAAATTGCATTCAACCAAGGTGTTCAAATTACCAACCGTCAATTATCTGTCACTGGCCCAGACTTGTATAAACGTTTTGAACATGTCGTTTGATCACTTCTGGACTAATCTGCACCATTTCACTGCGGATTTATTTAAATTGCCTATCTAGTTTTATAAGATAAACCTTCGATTTTAACTAATCCCACAAAATAAAATACAGAGATAGTCAGGAGAAGGCAGTAAGCATTTCAAAGGTCCTGGAATTGCTGGAAACCAGTGTCCTCACAAGGAAAATAATCATTTTTGTTATTTGGAA
This sequence comes from Rhyzopertha dominica, assembly GCA_025024175.1. Lineage (NCBI taxonomy): Eukaryota > Metazoa > Arthropoda > Insecta > Coleoptera > Bostrichidae > Rhyzopertha > Rhyzopertha dominica. The sequence continues at coordinate 25,961,279 of QCXZ01000001.1, forward strand.
AAATATCTATCAATGCTGGTATCCGTTCAAGCCTTAAAAAATCTACTTAGCCAGCGGCAGATAGTTCTTTAAAAAAACGGGACCCCAGGAAACGCCGCCCAATAATCCCAGTCCACATATGTAACTTGCCGTTTCTTTGATTGTGCACTTTTTTGGTGCAATTAGGTATTTCTCTGGACAAATAGTGATGTTTATGACGGGTAGTGACAGTCACCAGAAGACATATTTTACAAATGTCATCCACAAGAAAATATGTTGATCGGTTTTTCACAATAACATCACATAACTAAATTATAAACTTTGTTCCGACCTTAATGATCGCGCTGTGTATTTACTTTCTTTCAGCCCTTGTAGTCATTTTTACAGAAAGTGATAAATGAGRAATACTTTCGCTAACAAATTGGTCTGCGAACAGAAGTTCTGAGTTTTATTGTAACATTTTTATAATATAGTTTTAATCTTTTCCACAACTAGGACAAACCATTTATCCCAAACACAACACTTCCTTGTTTGGGCGAAAAAGAAAACCTATCAATGGAAGCAAGCTGTGCATCTACTGCCATAACAATTCTAGCACTGTGAGTTTTTATAATGGGTCATCATTTTCAATACTCGCTGGCGGTTTACTCAACGTCGCAATACTTTCAAATGTTAAATTTTTTTCTATATCTGACGTCACCTTTTTGTACATGATATGGTCAGTTGGACACCAGTTATGTAGAATAACAAGTGTTGGGGAGTTTGTTTGGCTTTCAGTGTATTATACACACATTTAATGTAATATTTGATCAAAGGAACTGGGGCTTGTAAATTTCTTCCCAATGGTGTCTCATTTGGCGAGTGCAGGTAATTTGAGGGAGCCAAAATATATTATTTCCATATCTGACATAGTTCGTGAATAAATCATTTAATGTCTATATAGCTCATATTGCTGTACCTTTCAAACTGGTATAGTATGGACTTGATATAGTCTGTTTAATTTGAAATTAAATTGTCACAATATTGCCATGAATGGCAAAAATATGTTTTAATATCGAAGTAATTCGGTTGTTTGTCCATGATGATAAATTTATTGAAATGATCAATAATGATGTATATTACATTGAAGGTCAAAATAATTGTAATTTTTTTCCAGGACAATTTAGGAATTACAAGAACAAGTAGTGTAAATGGTTCTCTTAGTATACATCTGGCAAATATTATGAGATAAAAGAGAATTTTCAATAGCAGCCATGACTGGGGACCTGCAAATACTACCCTTTAGCAAGTTTCTTACATAAAATAACACCTTAATGAACTATTAGCTTAAGATACTGTTCTTTGCATCTGTGAAACTATCAACTCTTTATTATAGAACATAATCTGTTATGGCGAAATATTTATTGCAAACTGTTTAATTCTTTTTAATTGCGAAAGTCTTTTCGATGGTACATTTCGGCTTATAATATTTAAAAGCCATAAATGAACTAGTCTCAAAGCACTTGTTTTGGACAGTAATGTATATGTATTTATATTATATTATGCCTTTAAACAATACACAAGAGAGTTCGCCACAATTGTTAGCTTGCAGAACAAAGACCAAGATGTGCGTCTAATAAAAAAATGTTTCTAAGCCACTTATATCACATTTAAATGACGGGTAGATTGACATTATCCTTTACTACGTTTCCTTTCAAAATTTATGACAGTTGTGTAAATCTATCTGAAATTAAAGAAATCTCATTAAAATATCTATTTTCGAATCTCATATACATATATGGAAACCTGATAAGTAAATAACGGCAGACCTAATACGCTTTCTCAATGTCGTCAAATGTAAATGTGTGCGCTGAAATGTGCAAACGACATCAATTTCCGGTTACTTTGTGGTGTTCGAGCATACATCAGTCGTAAAAAGGAGACATTTAGAAATTACCTGAGCAATTAACAGATGATATATGTCTTTCAGGTAGAAACCACGAAATCGTTAATACAATGGCGTAATAATGGCATAATCAATTGGTGTAAAGTTCCGCACTCGACCTGTCAACTTGTCATAATTTGTTATCGAAATGTCTTCCAATGTGAATGCCTCCATTAAGTTAATAAAGTGACATGCTTTCCTGTCACGTTTTAGAGCTACATCAGGTAACACCAAAGCTGCCTACTTTTTGACGCTTCATTAACTGAAATAGAAAGTGAAAATTCACAAATCAACGAATACACTAATGAGAGCGGTAAGATCATCGCTCCATTGGCGATGTTAGACATAGTTTTTGTCTGACGGCCGGAATAGCTTCATCAGTGTAATAAATTAATTTATAACAAGCGAAAGAAGCATAATGCGTTCAGTCCGACATTCAAGAAAACAGAACGAGATTTAATTACAAATGCGATTATAGCAATTACTAAAGTAGTCTTGACATACCATTAGAGTCATGTTTAGGTAACTCGAGAAAGTATCGATCCCCGTAATAACAGTGGTATCAATAAAATGCTTTATTATATATTTACTTTCGAACCACTTAGCTCTTACCTTGCGTGCTGTTTGTTTTCAAGTCGTATCAAGGACGACTGTATAATGCGATTGTTATGAATTACATCGTGTTACACTTGCCTAGTATGCAGGTACCGACAAAAAAGGCGTGCAAATCTGACGAATGGATAAATAAGATATGTGCATTTAGCAGCTTTAATAATGCGGTTACGCAAGCACAAACTTATGGCACGGGAGACGTAATAAGTGTGCTCGAATATATTGGTAATGGGTCCATAAAATATAATGTGCATTAAGCGATAGCTATGTGTAATTATTATTACGAAATAAGTGATTTGTCCACTTGTCGGATGATATTTACAGTGTTGTACATACACGCACTGTGACTCGTGGGCAATTTAAGTGACACTTCTACATAAATAGGATTTATTTAATGAGTTTACGAAACAGCCATGAAAGACATGGAAAAGCAATCATGTTTCTGCACTTTAAAATGCGGTAAAACTGTGAAGCTAGGCAGATGAATTAGTAAGTGAAAAAGTGGTTTGTGTACTTAGCTTATTCTCGCTGAAAGAAAACAATAAAAACAAAAACAATATTGATGTAAATCATCTGCCCTGGTCAGTTTGCTCTCACCCTGCGACTAGTTTCGCCCTGTTGGGACTCATCAGGTAGGGTTAGAGAGCAAACTGACCACGGCAGACCGTCGCCTATAACCGCGGCGGGCGGGCTAGTTAAAGGAGAATGGGAGGCCAGATGCCCTCAGTGCCATCTAAGCGGAACTCTGCCAGCTAGGCGATATATAACTGTGATAGACACCGGCCTAGTGCAGGTTCCTAGCGATGGCATCGGAGAGGCTACTCCGTAAAGCAATTTTGCGGAAATTTTGAGGGCATCTGTCCTCCTATTCTCCAAAAACAATATTTTTAATAGAGAAGTGAGACTTCTTTGATTATTCAATTTTTATTGCTGTAGCTTACTAATTAACGCAGTTACAAAATATGTGAGCTTTATTCCTGACTTAAGTAGTCAGATTATGGCGACTAGCAGCTTCTTACAACCCAAACTACATAATGATCAAAGTTAATCACTGCCTGAATGTATTTATACCGATTATAGGAGGTAGCTTATTCCGGTAGCACCTCTTATAATCGTTATAAATTTAATCACTAATAACAACATACGCGAGAAACATCCAGCTTTGTAATATTTCCTACTTTCCTTCAAATATTTTTTGTTTACCCTACTAATATACTACCGTTGGTTTAGTTATTAATACCTTTTAGTAACTTTAATATTAAATTTAACGAACGAGCCACCCTTAATAATTATTACGGAGGACAAATTCGAGTAAAATCCTGAAATATCTTATTTGAGACACAGGCATCTTGTGATATAAAATAGAAAGTTGTCATCAGTACAATCCTGTACCTCTAGCAGCTCTCAGAGGTCAAGTACAAAAACAAGCAATGTTTTTTTTTTGTAAATTTTATTTTCATCAAAAGCTGTTTGTGAAATTACATTGTGWCTCAAATTCTTGTCTGTCATGTTACTTGATGGTCTCTMGACACAACTGCTGGCACTCAAACACAATTCTTTGACGGTAATTTTCCCAAGAATAGTCGTTGCATTTTGAAAACCTTCGACTGCAGGTAACCCTGATGGAAAATCTAGAAGTGTAAAATCGTAGACCTTGCTGGTTCGAGTCAAATAAGTTTTGTTGAATACAATCTTTTTATATGGAGAAGTAAATTTGATTTATTTATTTGATTTATCATATCCTTTTTATATGTTTAGTTGAAACAACTATTTTTTTAATGCATACCGATATAATTGTAAACAAAATATATTATATTTGAGGCAAAAAGATATTTCCTTTGATGAAACAAAATAGTATTTATTCAAATAAATATTTTGTTAACTTGTATAACGTCAGCTTTTTCTTTTTGAAGATTACCTTCAGCTTGACATTTTTCCCAACTAAACATTTCTTTGATTTAAACAAAAGTATGTTTGAATTAAACCAGCACTGGTTTCATTGAAATAAATCAATTCCTTAATTAGTATCATATATAAATATGTAGTTTCTTATGTGAAACAAATTCTAAATTGACAAAACAAGGAAATATCGAAAGAAAGAAATTTGATGTTTAATATAAGTAATGGAATGTTTCAGACAAGTAACATTGTTTTTAAGTGAAGCATCCATTCTTTGTTCAATACATTTACCTACCTGTTCCTCACGAAGGTATTTATACAAACGGAATTAGGTAATACTTACTGGTACTCTGTTATATAAAAGACGAAATAGTCAAATCTTATGCAGAATGGTTCCATATCCACAATAAATATTGAGTATCAGATTATCACTTCAATCACACAAACAATAGCCCAAATTTAGATAAACTATACGCGTGACCTATCCCGTGTTGGTGCGTTGTTGCAGTTTCCAGAATTGTTATAATAAGTTGTTGTTACAACGTGCATGACACGACAATATTTCACATGGCATAACTTGCCACTTGCTAATAGTTGCTCTTATTGGTCAGAACGCATCATGTGATAAGAACTGCTTTGTTTTCATTGGATAACGTTGGTTACATTACAAATAAATCAACCATTATTTCGCTCAAACATTTGTTTTAATGAAAGGACAAAAATTCAAATTAATAAGTGTATAGATGCAAATGTATTCTATTTTAATTTAAACAAAGCCATTACTTGTTTTAAAGCAATAGTATATAGAGTGCAATACGTTAACTTATTTAGCAGAATTATTTATACTCTTAATTACAGTTGCAACTTTGTTTGTATCGAGTAATTTTTGTTTCAAACGACATCTCTCAGCTTGTACTTTTGCAAAATAAATATTTGCTTAAATAAAGCTTTGTAATCTAATTGAAATAAACGCAATTCTAGTATCAAAAATATGCAAAATTTATATCCAAAGCAATTTCTTTGGTTTAAACAATAAATTTTTAAACTAAACAAATTGCAGTCAAATAAGCCGATATTTTAAATCCAAAGAAACTATGTTATCTGTATTCAGTAGGTGCTTGCATGAGAGCAGCAGCATGCCTCTTCCTGCTACTCCCCTTCTTATTCCATGATCTCAATCATATTGTACTAGAATAGTGTTGTCTAGCATAGCAAGATAAAGCTGACCGCTAAAATTTTACTCAAGGAAGAAACACACATTGTTTTTTTTGCTATGTGAGTGTGTACTTCCCGTATCAAGTGATGGTAGACATAGATCCAGATTGCTACTTTAGAAAAATGTGGCCCGTCTTAGTAGAAAAAGTATTTAAGGGGAACGTGGTCTATTTTTGATATGTTCCGTTAAATTTTTACAAAATCCCAATCGTCTATGAAAATTGTAGCTTCGTCAGCAACAAGTCGGACAGGTTTATGTTTCCAATTCTAAAGCGATCCAATGTTCATGAATGTTCCAAGACATATTTGTGATTGGCAAGTTTAGTTAGTCTTTATATCTATAAAATAAACTTTCAGTTTCCACACGTTTCTGGATGGTGAACAATTTTGAATTCGAAAAAATAATTTTATTTGTAGCGCGCGAGAAAGTTAGTAAGACAAGAACACGATAAAAAATTAAAAAAACGATTAAATTGTCCCGATTTTTAATGCATTACAGATCGAGTGTGACGTTTTTGTTTTCTTAAAATAACAAAATCTAGTTAATTAGGTAGCTTGGAACCAACCTGATTGTTTTGAATGTATGTGCTTTGTCTCACTAGATTTATCAAATAATTCTGATGATCGTTTAGGTCGAAACGATCGTGAAAGATATCTGTTAAATCAAGTGAGACAAAAGCAGACACGTTCAAGACGGCTTGCTTCCAAGCTGCTTAACTGATTCAGAATGTTTCCCAATGAAAGTCTAGTTACCAATTGTTCTCGCAAAAATATAAAGCTATAGATTTAGTCATTATGAATTATAAGAAAATGAAAAATTTTCGTAATTAAGCTTTCCCGATAAAAACTAAATTATTAAAAAAAAGTTTTTCCCTATACACTTCTTCCCTGTTCAAAAACTAAGGGTGATAGCTACCAAAGGCAGAGGCTTGCTCTGACAACTTCAAATATTAGGTACAGCAAAGATGTCGCCCTCCGAAATAAAATCAACATGTTTCAAGAATTTACAAAAATTTGTTTTCAATAGGAATAATAATTGAGGTTGGCATTTTCTGCAATGGGCTTCGCTCATCATACCCATACGTGGAGCGTTGAAAAAGTTAAATTCAAATCATAATTAGATACCCTCTTTTTTCAATAAAAAGTTAATCTGTCAGTTGCCTTCTAAGATTATCAAGTCTGTTTAAGCGTCAGCATTGCGGAGCAAATACTTTATTACTTTAGTTCTTTTTAAAAGCGCTTCCGGATGTTAATTCCATTCCTAATCGATGCCAACGCAGTGAAGCAGAAATATTATTTATTATTCACTTCACCGCCATTCATTTTGCTCATTTTTTAAAATGTGCCACATTTATCTGTCGCCAATTACAGGCAGCTTTTTTCAGGTTGCGTAGAACAAATCAAATACGAACGTATGCAAATCACTCCACGTATCTCCCTCAAGCAGGCTCGCGATTAATTGGTCCCACCGATAAACACGCAATTCTGTCATTTTACGCGGCCATTTACGTCTGCGCTAACGCGATAAGTGCCTTCCTATGTGTTAATTTGGGGGTATCGCTTGGGTAAGGAATTTCGGCGGCCAGGATAAAAGTGCGAGCTCGTCTTGCGCACAATCTGATAAGTAATAAGTGTGCGGGAGCGGCCTTGAAGTGACATTGTAGATAGCCGGCAGGTAATCGTAGAAAAAACAATAATTGCTGTTAATAAGAACATCTATATTATGTATGCTGGATAATCGCAAATATATTAGTTGAATCACTCTAAAATACAATAGATTAAACTTTTTGAAAATCCCTTATTTATAAAACTCAAACGATATTTATGCTAGCACCGACCAGCTATTATTGATGTAAAATAGTATGCACCTCAGTTCCCCTTTTATAAGAGTCAACTGTTTTAGTCATGGGAAATTTTGAGTGCAAAAAACTTTTTTATGTGAGCTCTTAATGGTCTTAACCAATCTGCGTAATTCATTTACGATTTGTTTATAATTTACGATGTCCTCCATAATATTAAACAACGCAGTTACGACTATGAAAGAATGTCGTAACTGTCATTTTCCCATTTTACTTTCAATCGACCAAAATGCAAGGCGGTTATGTCCAAAGGTACTCTGACAAAAATATGAATATAAAATGTGGTACAATTGGATATGATAGTACTTTTCATCTGATATCTGGAGTTTTTTTAAATGCCTGATTTTATAGTTTTACACATTTTGGCTTTTAACAGTCAGCTGCTTACATGGTAGCTAAGACTGTTCTTTTACATACGGAGGTATTATGATTTAATTGATATACGGACTAATGTAATGTAATGTAATGTAGCTCTCACACTGTATAGCGTTCCTCATGGTTCATTAAGTGCTATTTGTTATACTTATATCACGTCTATTAGACTGTCTGTCTACTTCTTTAGGTATGAAATTTAAATGCCAAATTTCGGATTCAAAGCAAGTTTTTTTTAAACAATTAACTAGTGTTTACAAAACATCTAACAGCTAAATTTCGGTAATTAATCCCAACTTTTAGCGTATTCAATCGTGTAACTGCGTGTTCGGTCTTTAAATTTTATTACAACTTGCGTCAAGCTTCTGGAACATTATCAGAGTCAACAGTGGGTAATTTATACTGTACCATAATACTGTAGGCGCGAATACATCGTGTGGTTTCTACTCGTACATAGTACAGTGATGTAAGCGAAGGTGACCGCAAGCGAGCGGCTGCTTATAGTGGTCCATGGCAATGGCAAAGTCAGTTGGCGTATCCGGACATCAATGTCGAATTGTCATCAGGTATTTCCTCTGTTATTTGTTTTTACATAATTCAAAGTTGTTACCACTCACTGTTCTCGGAAATTGGTATCTACCTTCGAGACTCCACACACCTATGTAATAGGCAATGCGATATATAAAGTATGAACATCATCTAAGAGTAGCGTTGAAGCAGTTTGTTCGGTCTACCACTTCGTTTATGTATTCATCTGTGTATAAATCAATGCCTTGTTTTATAAATTTCGAAGGTGCATACAACTACACCATCTCCATCATTATTGTTACCAAAACGATATTTTATTGCTAACGCACTMTTCAATGAAGTGTAGAGAAAAATTAATTGTAAACTAAAATTTAACTTTATTAGAAACTAATAATATTATGAAGCATGATATTTTACACATCTGCTGTTACAAAATATACTCAAATAGGTTTCCTCCTACTTCAAGGCAAATATGCCCGCGATGTGGCATATTTTCATCATCGTGAAGACGAGTAACGATGCCTTCAGGATTCCGAATAAGTTCACAATCAACTTTTTCTTTCAGATAGCCCCAGAAAAAGAAATCTAATGGATTTAGATCTGGTGATATAGTAGGCCGCGGTATGAGTCCGCCTCTTCCAATCCTATCTCAGGGAAATTTTCATTTAAAGTATTTCTCGTTTGTATTACATATTTTGCCGGTGCAGAGTGCACCACTATGTTGCATCTTACAATTTATGCAACTGCTAAACTATTAAATTCTCATTTAAAATAGAAGACAAAAGGCTGACGTAAGTCGGTTATGTAAATTATTATTTAATAACCTAGCCCATACGTTTATTGACCATCTTATTTAATAAAATCTGTTACGTAGTATTGAGTGACGGTTTTTATCTCTCCATTCATGCATGTTATGAGCATTTAAGATAGCTGTCTCCGTAAAAGTGGATTCATCACCCTACAGAATCTTTTCAATAAAATGTGGATTATTGTTTATGCCATGCAACAGACGTCTACAAAAATTGACTGGAAACTCCCTATTCTCGTCAAGTAAGACTTCAGAACTTTTTGAGGCCTAAACGGATGTATACCATTTCTGCTTAATAATCTGTGAATTGTATCTTTTTGGAAATGAGTTTGACACGACACAGTTCGAAGAGTTGTAGTTGGTTCCACCTCGACAAATTCAAGAATTTGCTCTTAGTAAAAGGTCACTAGATATTGCACTAGGCAGAATGATTTAAAAAATGTTAACCTTTCCAAAACCACCTAATGAATTATTTTGCACAACTAATTGGAAGGACCACACAAAACCTATTGTTTAAACTTTTATCAATCACTCGATAACTAAGGACAATTGAAAAATTCTCAACTCTTAATTTTGGATTTGTTTTAGTCCCCTGAAATAAATCGCAAAAGAATAGACGTCAGTTTTAATTTAAGAAGAGAAACTTTTTTGTTGATTTTCTTTTCCTTTGCAAATTTTGGTATATTTATTTTTTTTTAATTCATATATTTCACCCCCAATTGCAAGCAGTGAGCACTTGGAGAGGTAATGAAGCTATTCTGGCGCTTAATTGTCTGTTTCTCTGGGTTCAAGCTCCATTATTTGTTTTTTTTACTACTACACGTATATAGCAGTGAAGCTTTAAGACCAAAAGAATAAAGTTTTCGGATAACGTTTTATTATTACAAGTGTCCGATGCAAAGTACGGTTGGTAACGTTCATGTTTTGTTACTGATAAGCAAATTACTTGTTTTGTGTCCGAAATCACTTCATTTTGAGGCTGACCTTTCGCGTTTGTTCAATAACGTGATATTCCAAACTACCTTCCAATGTTACATTAGTTCTATTACACAGAATAAATATATGTTCAGTTTTCAATTTAAAGCGTAATAAACGCCCAGTCTTGAGAGAAAAACATATAAACTTTACTAGTTTCAACAACTATTATTAATAGCGAATGAACAATAACGGAATTAAACGCAATCACGTACAACATGCTGGTTTTCTTTTACATTAAATTGCCAACAATTACGGAACAGAAAGAACGTATGTTTATGTAATTTTTAAATAATTGACGGTATTAAGAGAAGGTATAGCGGAATACATGAACAATGACTAGATCCTGGTGCGATAGACGCATGCTACACAATTTGAGATGTAGCTGCCAACTTTTAACAATAAGTTTATTCGAGCGTTTCAACCTCTAATAATTTACATCATTTCTAGTAACTACAGTTATGAAGAAAACGTTCCAATTTGCGCTTTTATTTTCTATGGTTTTCGAGCCTCCCATTCAAAGATCGCCCAAATACAATAACAATGGCGTCTCGCAGCACAATTACGTCACAGCGATTTCCAATCAGCTTTCATGGTTTTCCATCACGAATGTCTGAGGTAGCATTACAATTCCAACAGTTTTAGTAATAAGCTGTGAAGTAACTGTGCCTTCGTTGGTTTCTAATTTATTCGTCTTTTTAATTGCAGAGCAAACGGCGGTGTAGTCACGATGATGCACATAACGGAGGACACACCGCCGGACATGCTGGTTGGTGCCATGGACCTCACCGTGCATCTGCCCAACGGACGGTCAGTCAAAATGTCCGTTGAAAGGAGGTTAGTATACAACAACAAACTCAAGCGTCAACCCAAAAAATTAATCAGAATTATTTGCTATTATATAAAATATATATCCATAGTCTGCAAATTTGACATGTATCATTAAACTCCCGGCATTAAAAATCGCGTTCAAGGACACCCATGAAGAATATGTGAATTTTTTTAAAATAAAAAATGGGCCTTTTGACCTCAGAAGTAGTACCCTAGTGCTTAAAAAATTGTTTGGGGATGCCTGCGAGTTATAAGCTACCATCTGGAGACAACTTGAATTCATTCCGATGCTTAGAAGCCGAGATCTCACTAGACATGGACAGACGGATAATTAGCATATAATTGTTACCACTTTTGATGGGTTGAGCCAGAAATGTATCCGTAATTTTAAAGTTCTAGAATGATACTAATAATCTACTGTGTAGTGTCTCAACAAATACTTAAATCTTAAATTCTCCACCATTTTTATTCATTGTTCGAATGTAAATGTTGACATGAAATAAAATGTTCAAATGGCCAGCGCATTTCTGTTAGCAGTTGTAAACTACTTCGTTTAAGGACGTTATTTGTTAGAACACAAAGGATATCAGATGAAAGTTCTGTACAAAAAGAAATATATCATCTTAAATCAGCGCTAGTGAGAAATGGTTATAGTAGTAATAATATTTGGTCAGTTTTTAATAAAAGTGCTCATCCAAATCAAGTAAATTCTCAGCCACGACAAAGCAAATTGAAGTTGAGTTTACCTTATGTACAAGGCCTTTCGGAAAAATTAAAGAGGATGCTTAGAAAACACGATATTTTGGTTGTTGATAGTACATATAATAATTTAGATAAAATTTTAAGTTCTACTAAAGATAAAGTACATTTAGAAAGTGAAGGTGTTTACAAAATTACTTGTTCTTGCGGAAAGTGTTACATAGGTCAAACTAAAAGAAAAGTAGGTACGCGTTTGAAAGAACACATACGAGCTACTAGGTTGCAACAGATAGATAAATCTTCCGTAGCTGAACACTCATATTTGACTAAACACATGATTGATTTTGATAAAACAAAAATTTTACATAGAGAAAAATATTATCATAAACGTCTAATAAAAGAAGCTATAGAAATTTGTAGGAATACTAATAATTTTAATAGGGATTGTGGAAATTATGAGTTAGGTGACATTTGGAAGGCTATTTTGTAGTTATCTTTTATCAAGTAGTTCGTGTATATCTAGTAGGTAGGTAGTTCCTTTTTCATCGTTAGGTTTCTTTTTTACCAGGTTGMCACGTTGTTTCTATGACGTCTCGCATCCTTGATGATTTGTTTATTTACTTTCAAAATTTTGTTTGAACTTGTGTCAGGCAAATTTTGAGGTTCTTCATCTTTGACAAAGATTACAAGTGTAATCGTAACGTCAGACTATTAATTTTTTGTCAGTGTTTTCAAGTGACAGCGATCTATCCGACAAAATATTATCTTATATTTATGGACGCTGAAAGCATTCACCCTCGTATAAGCTTTAAAGACGTTTTGGAGTGGCTAGATTCCACTAAATCCAAAGAGGTCAAACCTCTCAATGACCAGCTTTGATTTTCAAAAGGAAAGATAATGATTTGATCTGCAAATACGATTCGCAGTTGTTTCCTTTGCGATGTGGCAGATCGCACCATCATTTTGAAGCCGGATATAATTTGAGTTTATAGCATCCACCAGTCCACCACCCTTCAAAAAAAGTATATCCCACGGAGGAGATTCTAATACGGACACTTTTCGGGAATACATCCAACAATTTTGTATAGCATGTGGAGTTTTGTCTCTCCATATCCAATAATTCTACTCGTTGACATAATTTTAAATTTGAAGTGCAGCCACCGAACTCTATAAAATATGAAACATCATAGAATGGGCATGTGGCATTAAAATAATGTTCCCTTTAGAACAATTCTTATTTTTCATAGGCATGCGCAGCTGCGCAGCAGAATGTGCAGTCAGGTATTTTGGTGTTCATGTCAAAATGTCATAGCAAGCAACGACGCTAACATCTGACGCTACGGATAAATGTAAAAATTAAATAATGCAACTTAAGCTAGAAAAAAACAGCTTGATAACTGACACCTGGCATCGCAAATGACACTGATTGTTCTCGAATAATGAATAGCGCAAGCGCCTCAAGAAACTGAGCAGATTTCAATTGGAAGCAGATTTGAGAGGCCTTTGATGTTCCATATTTTATATAGTTCGGTGAGTGCAACTCACCACTACAAAATATTTACTTAGATATTCGTAACGTTGGTGTGCATCACCTAGCACTTACTAACTGACAGAGCGATGTTTTCAGTAGATCTTGCAGGATAACGACGACCAAAATTATTTCATTATTCATTCAGTGAAAACTGCGGCTCAATCTCTCTATTAAATTTTCAAATCTAATATTGAAATTTAACGGCCACGGGCGGAAATGTAGCCTGAGACTTGAAATGATACAATTTTTGTAATGGATCTTCAAAACTAATAAACTCTTCCGGAGCATAATGTTCCATTTACGGTAATAAAAATTTGCATTAACAAGATACGTGCAGAACCCAAAATTTTGGACAAGGATCGTTCTTACTAATATCAGTTATCAAAAGAGACTTTAACGCTGTTCATTTGTAGATCCTTTATAAAGCTTTATTAACAAAATATGAAAAAGAGAAGTATTTCTCAATACAAAAAAAAACAAGCAAATTATGTGAACGGTTAAGTTGTGTCAAGGCAAAACTCTTCAGTTTTATTCTTAAAAAGTAACGTTAGTCCGAATGACACAAAAATTATAAAAATCTATCAAATCAAGTGAGTCCAGGTCATTACTCTTATGAAGTCTCATTTTAAATTGTTAAGGAATGGACTAATGCTAATATAATTTTTTAATTAATTTTAGATCACTTTTTCTCTAAAATAAAAACATCCGTAATATTATCGCATAAAACAAAAGTAAGCACTTCAAGAATTACAACAACTTAATGCAATGCTTAAGTACATCGCACAATAGCTAAAATATAGTAACCTAATTATTAAGGGTATTCACTATACAGTGTTCACGGCACATGAAGTACGAGCGTAATTTTACAATATTGTACTTAGTACTTAGTTTAGTAATTTTAAATTGTCTTCCTACATTATGATGGGCTGCTTAAATTAAATATCTTGCGGATTGGTACAGGTTGCAGAACGGTAGTTATATTATGCAAATACTTAGGTATCTACCCTGACCATGGAATCACCATTCATTAACGTTTTAGTAAGCAATCACTGTATAACAGTAACATTTGATATATCGATCCTACATTATAAAGTCTGATGTTTTGTCCATCCTAATAACATTACTAGATCAAAAATTTTATCACGCTATAGTAGAGCATGGTAGATCTGTCAGGTTGATACTATAAGGTTTTGAAAACACTTCGAAAACGAACTCTTCAAACGAATTTAGCCCTCCATGTAATAAACGTGCAATTCTATATACGTACAGTCAAAATTTGTAAATTGCAATCTAAATAATATGGCCCCAGTTATTGTTGACTAAAAATAATAATGTATAGGAAGTAAATGCATTTCGAATCAGTAAATAGCATCACCAACATATCATGCCATTTAATGTCCATGTGTAAAAGTAATTATCGAAAATACACAATTTCAGCAACTATAAGCTTGTTGTTTACCTTGTGTCCAAAATTAGAATACAAATTGCAGATGTACAAGATTGGGTATTATGCATACAAACATCAATCGAGTGAAATTGTCAGCTATATAATATAAAATAATTCCGTTATCAACTATACAACTACATGTCGGTGACATACTACTTGTCTTGTTTTTTACGTAAAACTGCGTTGCTGACTGTATTCACTGTGAATATTACTAAAACACGTAGAAAATATTCACTTTTATATAGTTTGCATGCAAAAATCAAAACCCAAACCTACAATTAAAGAGTATTATGATTATGTATTAGAATCTTAGAAAATTAAAATGTTTGCGATGTTCTTAAAAGTAAACATCGCCTTAGCGCGTTATTTATGAATCTAGCAAGCAAACATACAACCTGACAGTAACAAACAGCTTGCGTATTAATATCGTCGTACTTAAAAGGAGAGCGACAAACAAACACAGAGTTTGCTAAAGCGTCGGAGTTCAGCGGTTTGTTAATTATAATAAACGGAATCCATAATAAAGCATGTTACCCTGGTCCGAAACCGATAGTGATATAACAAGACCGTTGATAAAAAGGATAGAAAAATTAACCTTTTCTCTCAATCACAATAATATGGTATATCATTAATATCGTAGATATTATGTAAAATATCTGACAAAAATGCATCCACAGTAAACAGCACAAAAATAATTATTTTTTGACTATATAATTGTTCTTCGCGCATGAATTTATAAGTTATAGTGATTTTTCTAAGGTATTCCACTCGGAATGTCGAAACTATGAACTAGAAGGATAGAGTTCATAATTCTTTCAATATGTTGAACATATTTAATTTAATTTTTTATGTAGTAGTGTACCAGAGACTTTACAGATTAAAACACTGCAAGTGATTCGTATTCATTATTATATTGTTAAGTATGGTTTCGAAAAATGCTTATTTCCAACTTAACTTCCTTTATGTACACATTTGTACGATATACACGAAAAGCAAACACAGCTAGTTCAAAGCGGTACTATTATAACACTATACAAATTTTGTAAATAATTATTCGGAACATTATACTGCACTCACACTTTAGAACACCTGCTTCGCTCTTGTTCGCTCGCTTCACTGTCTTTCAAATCGGACCTCTGACTTTAGATTTCCCGCCATATCAGCCTGCGCTTTATATAGCTTCCCGCCTGTATATAAAGTTACTTAACTATTCCATGGTCGATCTTACCACACCATCTACCTATGACTACTTAACCGACTGCAGTGTCCTGCAGTAGCAAGTCTGCAGGCCTGCAGCTCTCTCCCATAGATGGCACTGAAGGTATCATGTCATCCGCCTACGCATAGCAATATTACTTTTTTGTTTGTGCTAGCGCTAAAAAGATGTAATTGCGTTACACTGTATGGTATTGCAAAAATAAATCATTTTATAAATAAGACCTCTGGCGTTCCATGCTTATAATACAACTGTTAACATTTTACATTCGAACAAAAACTATATTAGTGTTAGCTTGAGAGACCCTATAGGATTTCAGAAATGCAAAAACTACCTCAATAGTAAGTTATTTTAAAATGCCCACAGTAAAATCAATGAAGATGTTGCGAAAGGTAGATTAAGAAATCAGGGACGAGAGATCATCGGTAAATGAGAGCTTCACATTAACTTCGCGCAATATATTTGCATTTGAAGTGAAAATACTAACTAGTCACAAAAATGCAAATTATTTATTGTGCCATCAATAAGGAAAAAATATTTTCAGCACTCCAATGATGGACCTTCTGGTGCAAATAACGACCGCCCAACACATGCAGCTGTCCGGCTACATAATCCAGGCTCTGGGGATGGCACCGTCGGCGGAGCACAGCGACAGGGTCCTACCGTACAAACCCAACACCCCAATAGGAGCGTTGGACACGCAGCATGTCAAGGTCATCCCCAAAGGACGCACGCTGCCGGTGCCCAAGAATATCCCACCAGGTCACCAGCCGTTCGAGAGCACGTTCAGACTGAAGGTTCACCTGCCTAGAAACCAGCTCTATGTATGTAGAGTGAGCCGCAACGTGCGTCTCGAAGAGATCATGGCGAAGGTCTGCGAGGAGAAGAACTTGGATCCAGTCAAATATGAGTTTAGGCATCCAGGTAAGAAACTATTTTGTGGTTTATAGCTACCATACGCTACAAGACTATTAACAAAAACGTGCCCTAATATACAGTGCCTTAAATTTGAAATGCCGCTTATTAACAATCTGACGACATAATAAGTAGGAACGTAAGCTTTCGCAGCCAGAGTAGACAGAAATCTTGCTTTTTTTGGGTTCGCCACATTGGTTTTAGAAATAGGGTCGATGTTTCACCCGCTTTTGTAATAGGCATCGTCAGGATGGGAATATGGAATATGATACAAACTTGACTGGAAAACCGCGTCATAAAAGAGAGAGAGAAACTGGGGTTGCGCCTGGGGAAAGAGATTGCTAAGGTGGGGATAACCCTTGTATGATTGTATTCCAAATACTGGAGATGTGATAGCCATCTTAGCGGTTCAGATTCTTCAAGTGTTTACAAATCTCAATATCTTCTCGAAATATTCGAGTGATGTTGAAATCTACTTTCGCTAGAAATTAGATATTATTTACTAAAAATATTATAAAAAAGAAATTCCACTTAGGCCCATCGTCAGCATTATTGATTTAAGTTAAGTTCTAGGCGAATCTGCTGAAGAACTACACATGGAAAACATCTTCACATGTTCTAAATTCAAACGACTTTGTAAATATTTTGCCAGAACTCACCCTCGACACAGGGGATATTCTAGTAAGCTTCTATTATGTTACATTACTTTTTACAAAAGTTCCATTTCCAGAAAATACACTCGATATTTTCACAGGTTTGGTAGAAAATATCTCTTTTTCACTTTCCATGTTCAATTTTATTACAAACCTTTCTGCCACACCCATGGAATTCTCAACCAAACAATTATTTTCCAGCCCCCTTCGAAAATGTTACAATCCTCTTCTATCTCTAGAGGTACAGACAGATCCATCAAAATCCGTCTTATAGAACACACACACTGCATAAATTGCGATGAAACCAGTATTTTATTTTATAACATATCAATACTAGCGAAAGTCTTGTACATCACTTTCCGGGAAACCATTGCTATTTGTAAACATCGGAACAATCTGAACCACGAAGATCGCTACCACCTCTCCAGTGTTTGTAATCCAATTAAACAACGGCCATTCCCACCCTCACAATCCCTTTCCCCCACGTCCAGGCATTTCGGCCAGGCGCATTCCATTCACCTTTAGGATTTGGGTGAGCTCCCGTTCTGATGATGCCCTTTATAAGAGCAGGCGAAACATTGACCTTGTTTCCAAAAGATATGCAGTCTAAGCCAAAACGTCAAAGGTTTCAGTCGTTAAATAAAGATATCGTTCTGTCAGTCTAGCTATCGAACGTATTGGATCTAGGATCTAGGGAAATGGGCACTCATTTATTGACGCTGATGATGACCATGGGCTTTTGTTCAGTCCAAAAGGCTACATCTCATTGACAGCATTTCTTTTACACCTCATACACAATAAAGTGTCGCCCGCCTACGAATGAATATTGCTTTCTCCATATATAGATTTGCAGTACAGCTGATGGACTTAAGATGCTACCCTTTGGAAACCTTTAAACTGTAGTTCTCGTATCAAAAACTAATTGTCCAAATACTATATTTGTATGCGGCTACCTAATAATTTGAAGACGTCGGGAACAATTATTAGCGAGAGCTTTCGCTCATAACGGAAAAGAAACTTGTAGTTTTTAAACTGATTTAGTCTATTATAACGTGGCATGACGCTTTATAAAACTAAGTGCTCCGATGCTCTTTATTTCAGTTAAATCGAGTGCTAACGAAGTAACTATTATATATATGGGGACGCAGATTGTCTAACTGGAACGTTCGTGTCTAAGAAATGATTATCAATCATAAGAGATGTTATACATGTACATACCTAATTTAGCAAACTTGTTTACATTTCACTTAAATTCCGAGGTTGGTATATCAGCAAACTTTTAACCTTTCCTGGTAGCTAGTTTTCAGATATTATGCCCAATTTATTTTTTAATTTAATAAATGCCAGAATATTAACATTAATTTAGGGAAGAAAAAATGATTAAATAAGTAGCTTGAATGTTTGAATGGGCTTTGTTTTACGTGTTCTATCAGATATTCAGATATTTAGCTCTGACCATCATTTCAGACCTAACAAACGGTCATTTTGAAAGCTATGCTGGTGGAAACAATCGGCTTGTTTCCAAGTTATTTGCTTGATCCACTTTTTGGTCAATGTCGCCTAAATAACTTGCACGTTTCCGGTCAACTACTAACTACCTAAAACCGTGAAAAGATACAGTACATAGTATACGTAAGAGCTCAACTACTCGTATGTTTTTGCTGATACACATTACATTAGGTTTCATCAGCCCTTGGTAGTTTGTTTATAAAAACTGGACCACAGGAAGTTTTCTCTCGATCCACCTACGTTTAGAATCCTCTACGTCTGTGGAAATTCTAATAATTGCAGTTAAGAATGGCAATCCTTATTAGCAAATTGTAACCCGAAACTAATGAAATATCTTCCTTTACCATGAGCCCTTTATCCAAATGGAATTACATACAATGACATAGTAACCCAAAAAGCCGAAGACATTGTCACAATTTTTAAAAAGGCTTAGTAAAAATTGCTTTACTTATAAACTGTATATCCTGATATTCATCAACATTATCGCACAAATTATGCCCGCGTTACTCTTTTGTCGTGGGCCGCGGAGTATAGAAAATAATACGTAGAAACATAAGATAGAATACACTTTAAGGTTTGAAAAGCCAGCTATAATTCGTGACGGTACCTGCTGTAAAATGCAGCACATGCCATACTAACCGATCATTAGAATCTGACGGAAGGTTTGTTTCTTTAAAAAAATAACTGCCTAATAAGCATTGTATCTTTTTTTATTTGTGTTTGTATGCATAAGTTCCTAAAAATCTTATCTGAGATTTGTTATTGTGTATCTTTATCGGTACACTTCAGCAGAACAATATATTGGCGCCAGCCTTAAAATATTTTCTTCGTTTATACATTGCAAATTGAAATAACTTGAAAAACGTCAAGACTGATGAATAGGTGTACCAAGAAAATTCACCGTCTTATTCTGCGACAATAATCAAACAAGTTGGAATACGACTCCAAAATGAGCTCAAAAAACAAAAACATAACTATATATAGACTATAAATCGACCAAGGCTGTTGCCTGGAACTAGCCATTTTAATTTAAACTGATAGGCTAAATTAAACTTATTCTTGTTTAATTCTACCTAAAGCTCTGGAGCAAAAATGAAACCAAAATAACTACTACCGTTCGAACCTTAAAACTGAGACAATGGAACCGTTAAACTAGGAGGTATTATGTTAATGTGTGTTTACCCAGTAATTTATTTGTATTGTCTCTTGATCCCGTTATTGTTCCTATCAGACACTGATAAAATTTATTGAGATAACGGCGCAAAGAATGCTTTTATCGGTAATCTTACAATTTGTAACAGTGCCAGTTAGTGTTAAACTACTGCTTGGTATTATTGACAGGTATTTTAATTCAAAATTAATGCTGATGATCACTCTCATTGTAATTAATGATAACATTTGCGTCGCAATTTTCTTAAATTTCCGCTGCGTATGACTTTATCAAAAAGTACATACATAATAAAGTTGCCCAATAAAGAATTAAAATATCAACTTAATTGTTTACATAATGATAATCAAACTTTAAGCATGTGACTAAGAAAGGTGACAGTGTTAGCCAGTAAAATTGGTTGTAACCAAACGTATTACTAATATTGCTTAAACAATTTGATTTAATTACAGGTAATTTGGACGAAGTGCTGGACCCAAAATTGTCGCTGAACGATTACCAAATAACTGAAGTTTACGTTGTTACGAGAGGCACAGTAAGTCTTACCCAGACGTTTTCATCAAGTGATATTATGGCACTTCGGAAGGAAGAAGAAAGAAAACAAATGGCGGCAAAAACCGGCGGTGGGGTGTTCAATTTAATATTCAAAAGAGGCAAAAGTGTAAGTAAGATATTAGTACTTACCGAATCCATTTTTTCAATAATTTTTTAATTTTGCCAATGTAAAGTTAATGAGCTACCCCTGTCAGCAAAATAAAATCATAATTAATCAATGTATATCAATTAAGTATATACTAGGAGAGTGTCACAACAAAGATAATACATGCTGTGCCCCGGGAATATTTGCTTGAGAGCTTTGGATGATTCTATGTAGTCTTTTAAAAATCGGTTTAATAATTAGTCTGCAATTCCTTTAAGGCATTTTTTTAGGTGTATAGGTCAAATAATAATTTTTTGTTGAAATATTCAAATAAAGGTATTATTAAATTACTGTTACTGCTTTTCTTAAGCCATCTGGAGGATATAAAAGAACTTATCAAGAAATATGAATTTGGAGAAGTGTGGAGAAAACAAATAATTGCTTTATGCATTTTGAATCATTGCAGATATTTTGAATTTGTTTCATTTTATACAGCATTATCAACATAAGGAAATAATTAACAGACAGTGTATTTTACTATACCTTTTTTAAGCTACAGGGTGCAATTTTAATGTATTTTAAATATGCATGAACCACTCGAAATTTTTAAACCTAATGGTATGTGAAATTTGCTTGTGGTCTACCCTACAATTTTAAAATACATGTTTTAGAAAATCTGGTTTTTTAATAAATCATATTTTACACTGTTCAATTCCTTGAATACCTATCTTGCATTGAAGTTGTATTGCTTTCAGCTATCTTTAAAACACATTCTTTAAGAAACAATTCTAGCTAAAACATAATGATCCGATAATATGGAATAAGCATCAAATATTCCTCGTGCCCCTCCACGTATAAATTGCATTATTTTTTTTTCTTGTTGTGACACACTATACTCATTTACTGCAGACAAAATTATTACTAAATGATTTGGGTTTACATGGGTTCTAATTTATATTAGGAAATATTTTTAGTGTCTATTATAAATTAAGTAATACAGAGCAACACTAAACAGAATTAATTCTTGTCACCATTTGATTTATAACATTCTTCTTTTGTGTCAAAGTTGTTATTTGAGGAAATCACATGTGAAATGTAGAAAAAGCAAGAGGAACTGAACTATTTCTGCAGATTTTCAAAACTAGACAACGACAAAGAAAAAACACTAAAAATACCAAAAACAGTAACAGTCTTCACAAACTTATTGTTTCCATGAATTTGATCTCATATAGGAAAAAACATTTTCAGAACAATGGTTCAGGCTCGTTATCAAGTGAGAACCGTTCCATATCGCCAACCCACAGTGATGACTCCAGATCAGTAACACCACCTGCCATACAACCACCTATTGTACGCCCCGTGCGCGAAACACCAGCCTCCAAGCCTAAACCACCGCAGCGCAAGAGAAGACCAGCTCCAAAACCTCCCCAGACATCAGAAAACCGATTGTCAACAGACAAGCCGCCCAGTCAAATCAGCAATGWTTCTGAAGCAAGTACGATTGATTCACAGACGAAGAAGGGTGAAAATGGACTAACCATCTGCCACTCGAGAAACAGCAGTGATAGCAGTGGATACCATGAGGCATCGATACTGAGCGACAATTGTACGTTGCCCAGAAAACCGAAGCCTTTGGTACTCAATGAGGCTGAGAGTAAATCAGGCGTTGAGAGGAGTCAAAGTGTTAGTAATTTAAGCAATATGCAGTCACAGTCAAAGTCTACATCGAGTCTATCACATGCAGGTAAGCATTGCAAAGATATTGTAGAATTTTGTTATTTGTCTCTCTCAGATACCTACACATAAAATGCCCATTTTCCTAATAATGTTCTTCTTGTTGCATTTTTGTCCTAAGAAAATCAAAATTAAAAATAAGATTTTAAAACTTTTATTTCTGGTTAAACCTAGAAATCATGTTGAATGGTGTATCAAAGGGGTTTTTGACCGCCCACACCCTATCTAGTCAGACAAAGAAAGTCTTGTCACTATAAAATCAAAAATATTTCGCAAGTTCAAATGATTATTCAAGTTTCAGAAGATTTTACATGTTCAAATGCAAACTGTTCAAATAACCAATAAAAGGATCTGAACGTTTGTATCTCTGGTTGGTTAAAAAATTATCATACCTACATTACCCCATATGACATTAATGTCATGATGAACTGAGAACCAAAATTACACAAAATTTCATTTTTTTACTTTGATTTCATAAGACAGTATGAAAAATGACAACTTTCTGTTTCAGGGCGCAAAAAGAAACCTGCACCTCCACCCCCACCAGTATTAAAGTCTGCAAGTTCTTCAGTAATATCTGATGAAAAACCTAGTCCCCTAGTTGCTAGTCCATCCGTAGAAAATGGTCCACAAGTAGTTGCTCCAGTAGAACATATAAAAATAGAAGTTGCCGTAGTAGAACATAAAGCTGTTGAAGAAATACAGTCAGTACTACAGCCTGCCCCAGTTGTAGAGGAAGCAGAAACGAAACTAGTGGATAATGTTGCTGGTAAGTCAAAAGCTTTTAAAATCACTGTTTCTAAGTCACCGAAAAAATCAAAATTCCAAATTTTCAGTCCTATTAGTGAATATTTGCCAACTTTGTCTCCATTTAAAAACAAGCAAACTAGAAGTAACATTGAATCCCCAGTTACTTTGGGTAAGCTGTATGCAGATGAAATCTATTTAGAACCATGCAATTTTGAAACTCACCATGATCAGTTATCTTTTACCAAAGACAACTTAAATGGTAGTACAATTGAGTATCAATTAGAATATTTAGATAACAAAATCTGTGACGATTCAAGTAGTGATGATTCAAGCACTACTAGTTACCTTGATGAGAATAAAGAACAAGATTGGAAATTATTCCTATCAAGACTAAATTTGGTTAGTGGTGACAGAAGAGAAGAATTTGTCTAATTTATAATAGTTTCTATTGTATATTCATAAAGTATATCAGCTTGTAGTGTCTCATTGCATGCTCATAAATATGCATTATGCACACCTTTCACATATGTAAATAGAGGAAGCAATTAACCCTTTCTGGTGCTGGCAGCTATAATTAATGTATTTAACACCATTATTTTGCATGCTATAGCTTCCCCAAGGAGTAATTTAACACTAGATCCTCCACGACCTGCACCTAGGGCATTGAAAGCACCACCCAGGCCAAAACCAAGAAGTACTTCAATAGCTAAAGATTCCTTACTTTCCCAAGAAACTTCCTTAGATTTGCAAGAAATGAAATCGTCACCTGATAAAGAAACAGATGATGCTATTAAATATGATTCTATGATTGATGAAATATTTCAAAAGAACCTGAGTTCAGAGTTTGGAAGTCAGTCACTCGAAAGTACAAATCACGAAGATATTAGTAAGGTAACAGATAAGGAAGTAGAAAATCACAGATGTGACGCTATACAATCTGATGGTGATAGAAAGCTTCCCGAAGTTGTGGGTGTCATATTGAAAAAATCTCCAAGTAAAAGTAGCTTGCAGGAAAAATCAAAACTGGACAGTTACAGTAGAAAGAGAGGATTACAGATTTGGAACTCCATGACTGGTGATGCTACAGATGATGACAGATACAGTTTCCACAGCACTGACAGTGAATCCATCAATAAAAAGAGTTCTTCAGAGGAACCTGAATCTTTACCGGTAACAGTTGATGATGTTAGCATTGATGATTTCGATATGGAGCTGTTTTCTGGTACATTTCCTACAAACTCTAGGGCATCCAAAAAGGTTTTGCAGCAGCTACAAGGAATACACAGTTTAGAGGAAAACTTTCCGAGTAATACTTCAGCAACAAGCTTACGTAGTATAGATAGTTTGCCAGGATTTCTGAATACTGGCAGTATGAAAAAATGGGCCAACCAACAAGATCTAGATGACATTTCTTTGATTTCAGACAATGTGAGCACTGAAAACAAATGGCTACTTGGTGATACTACTGATACAGGCATGTGCTAAAAATTTACTAATTTGGTGAAATTTAGTTCTTTAGAATACTTATGTACTTTGAAATCTTCCATGATAAGTACTTAGACATAAATATGGAATCTAAAGTGACTAAACTTTCACCTTGTTTATGTGTCTGTATAAGCTTACAATCTGTAGTGCATGTTTATGTGAAGCTTGGAAGTGGTAGTCATTTAGCAACATTAATCAGTTTCTCCTGTTGTTAGTTGGTGTCTGTTAAAAACAATATAATTGTTCCCATTTCCATTACTGTATTCAAAACTACTTAAATCATTATTACATGGTCCTCAATTTCTTTACAGAGGAATCATTGTCTATGGCAATTACACACCAGTCTCCCGCTGAGAGTATTCAGTCGATACAGCCACCTTCTTACACTCCGTCACCACCACCATCATCAGGAAGAAGCAGTTTCAGCAGTCTGTCACAACATAAACACGAGCACATTACATTATCTCAGAATGGTGATAMAGTGAAAGAATCCTGTATTGCTCAACKCGAAAATATTGAAAGTACAAAACTGGAATCTGCAGAGAAACCTAACCAGGAAGAAAAGTCACAAGAAGAAGAGATAAATGAAATAGATTGGCAGTATCAACTTCCTTCACCTCCTACAGCATTCCGTGATGCCAGTCCTGCAAATATGGCTGAAGATTCAGTTGCTGAATGTCATGTCACCGATTCCGTTGTAACGTCCCCTGAATTGTTTGAAAAGTTGCACCAAGTTAGCAGCCAGATTGACAATGAAACTGCTAACAGCGAGACCACAAGCAGCATTAACGATGATGATAAGAAAATTTGCAGTAAATTAACCCTTGAGCACTTAGAGAAGCGAAAATCGCTGGTATATAATAGAGAACTTGCTACTAGTCTAAAAATGCCTGATGAACAGGAAAATAGTACAATTAAGAAAAATGAAGTTATCAGTGAATTGGAAAATGCCATTCAAGGCAACAAAACATCGACCCTTTCAAGGCATAACAGTCGTGCTTCGACTGAAAATAAGCAGCCCGTGCCTGAATTACCAAACTTTGTCATTACAACATACGATAAACCGAAACAGAAAATCAATATTTTTGAAGATGATACAATAAGAAGCAACGTTGACAGCACACACAAGGTAAATGGCATTAAAGAATCATCTAGCAAAAGAAATGGTGTAGTCGAATATGATGGCGTGTTCAGAAAACCGCAAGAAATGCCAGTGCGCAGAGGTTCTGGAGTTTCCAGTTACTTTTCAAAACCACAAAACAATGTCAACTTTGTTAGCCGTTCTGGATCTTTTTCCACAGATTTCAGTAGCAGTTTGTGGAAACCATCAAATCCTGTAAAAAGATCAAAATCACAATTAACACTAACCAGAGCTGGATCGGAACAATCTTTGGAAGACGGAAGCATGTCCAGGTCCAATAGTTTGTTTGATGTTTCTGGATTACAAAGTTTAGGGGTAAGTAACGTAATATTTAACTAAATAATAGGTGTTAATATGGTGTTTGTGCACAAGCAGAAATGAAACACACCGTAGCTCTGCATTTAGCTTTTATGTTGAGTGGAAAATAAAGCTTTAGCTTTCTCTAAACAAGAACTTGCACCAGAACTCATTCACTTGTTTAATAGCTTTAGATTGTGGGTGCTGTACTAGGATACCAGATACATCACACCCACATTTCAACAAGCCATGTTAGAAGGTTCAGATAAAATCTGAGTAAGATATTCGAAAAATGAACCTTTTTTTTAAGGTGATGAGCCAGTTAGTACTGTTTTGATTAACTAAAGAATCAGGCCATCAGTAATAACTTAAAAAAAATTAAATAGCAACTTAGTTACTTTACATGACATTTGAGAGCTACCTTGATTCTTAACATGCTCAGGTTTGTAAAATAGAAATCAGACAATCCATTTAAAAGTTATGAGAGTTACAATCTGAAAATGCCTCACAGTCACTTTACAGCAAGACAAGCAGAGGTGACCTTAATGGAAGCAAGTTGTGGCCCTTACTTGTCTCGAACCCAGTTAGTAGTCACATATATGCCATTGTGAATGTTGTATTGCGCTTTAATTATGTTTGCTTATTATCTTTATTGTTACTAGATTTGTTGCACTTTTTCATTTTTATACAACCTGTTGAGAACAATTACGTGAACAGATTTCAAAATTTTAATTGTTGTTGCTGTGGATACAGAATGTAAAACGAGCAAGCATACTACCTGTTGCCAAAATAAATAAGTAGACTTATACCCTACCCAGTCTACATCTCACACAAACACAGTTCATATTACATAACGTATGTCTACGGTCAATTCAGAAAATTCTCAATAAATGCAAATTTCATCCATAAAAATAAAAATGAATCAGTCCATTATTATTCCGGCCAATATAAACATAATGCACTTCTATCAATCAGCAAAGATTCCATAATGTATGGCCTGCGTCTTTGCTAAGTGGTCAAATCTTCAGTGGACATTTTCAGCAGTATTTATAAGACTTTATATCTTTAGTAAGTGTGACTACTAACACCTAACTCGGCCCCCCTTGCTAGCTCGATCTGAGTGGCAAAAAAGCAGCATTAGAGTAGAGCTTAACAACAATAATTGACACATACATCTAATGTCATTCATTGACAAATTAGCAAAAGCCTTTAGTCACGATAACTTTGAAATGTAACATGACCACAACTACAAAAAATTTTAAAAGTTAGGGAGGGGAGATTGTAGACACACACTAGACAGGGTAGGTCACTAAGGGGTAGACTGAGCCTACATAAAAATGTTTTGATTGAAAGTTGTACAAAATTAAGTGCTTATAAGATATTTTAAAATTATGGCAGATTTCCTGTTATATTGGAAGTGAACACTTATCTTTGTTATTGTAAATGCAAGCACCCTGTTTATTATTGCATGTTCAAATTTCAAACTGAATATAAATGCCAGTTTGTTGATGTTGCATTTGATCTAAGTAGCATCAGCAGCATTCAGGAATTATTTCACATTTTGTGCAAAATTTGACCTTTGCAGTGTCTGGCGCCGTTTTGAAACAAGCACTGAGAGGAATGCTATTTTTACAATTCACTTCTGAAAGGAATAACTTACTTTTTTCAGTTGTTACAAAGGTACATTCTTCTAATATTTCATAAAATTTAAATATTTACAGATTCAAGCACGAATAACTAATTTTTTTTTCTTGCATTATCGATGGCAGCATTAAATTTCCTTTCTGCTGATACAAAGTTATTGGTGTCTGCCACCACACAGCCAACAACATTTCTGCTAAAAGATAAAAGAAAATCGCCAAACATCACCCTTGGCTAATGTGATAATGTGTGATTGTTTGGGATTCCTAAAAAATGCAAATTTCTCTAAAAATTGTTTGTGGCAGACACCAACTTCGTATCAAAAATTTAATGCTGTAATCGATGATGTGAGCAAAAAGTTAGTTTTTGAATTAGTAAATATTGCATCCTTAAATTATGTTTTAGAGGAATATCGTACCCATGTAACATCTTGAGAAAAATAGGTTATATAGTGAATTGTGGAAATCACATCCCTCAGCGCTTTCGTTCCAGAGGTTTTTAAAATGGCACCAAACTCTGCAAACTTCAAATTTTGCTCAAAATGTGAAATAATTCTAGTATGGTGCTTACTAAGGCCAATTGTAATATTGACAAACTGGCATTTATTTTCATTACAAAATTAAAAAATGCCATAAATAAACAGGGTGTTACATTTAAAATAACGAAATTAGTATCCACTAACAATGAATACTAGTAGAGTTTTTTGGAAGTTATTAAAAAATAATAGAACCACACTTATTTATGATTCTACTTCCAAACTCAAACGGATACAAAAAAGAAATGATCTCTAAGTTATTAAACAAACACAAGTATAAATTAAATTCACAACTCATACGCATCTTAGTCCTGAAAAAGAAACCATATTCCATATAAAATTCACATATCATCCTTCAATAGAACATAAATTTCAAAATATATTTTCTAAATTTAATATTAATCTTGCTTTTGGTAACAACAGCACCCTTAAGAAACTTATTAGGCAACCCGATGGATAAACAAGGCATGTTTAACAAATCTGGAATTTATGAAATGAAATGCTCTAACTGCCCAATAAAGTACATTGGCCAAACAAAACTTAATGCAAATATTACATTCAAAGAACTATATGTACCACATAAACAATATAAATGGAAAACACTGCACTAACATTACATAATATTCAAACAAATCAAAAATTTAATATAGCCAACCCCTTAGATAACCTTAACCTTATCTTAACCTTACCTTAACTTATCGCATTAGTAAAATCAAAAGATATAATATAAACAAATTCTTTTCCCACACCACACAACTCTGTATCTATTTATTTTTACAATATGTTTAAATGTTTTT
The DNA here is from genome assembly GCA_025024175.1 of Rhyzopertha dominica. NCBI lineage: Eukaryota > Metazoa > Arthropoda > Insecta > Coleoptera > Bostrichidae > Rhyzopertha > Rhyzopertha dominica. The sequence continues at coordinate 25,990,439 of QCXZ01000001.1, forward strand.
ACTGTTTTGATTTAGTCATACTTATTAAGCGACCAAAGAAGGCCACTTGGTGGTTGAAATGCTGGCATTTGGGTTTGCCAAAAATAAAAGTTTGGAAGTAGGATCATAAACAAGTGTCATACTATTATATTATTATTATAAAAGGATGTTGGTCATCTTTGAAAATATTTTAATCTTATAAAGCATTTAGCTTTGTACAACTTTCGTTAAAGTTGTATTCATCTATGTTCAATTATGGTTTCATTATATACCGATTTCTGCTTTAATGACTCGTCCCATATACATTTTATTTTATTACTCACAAGTGCACGCTGCTTTAAAATGAACTAAGCTTATTTTCTAAATATATATATATATATATATATATATATATATATATATATATATATATATATATATATATCTAGGTTAATTAATTATTGCCTGAAATTTGTTTTTTAATTACCGTCGATGTTATTTTAATGGGTTAACAGGCATATACTTTTTCATTTCTTCTTATGCCTGTTAACCCATTAAAATATCATTGACAATAGTTATTTTGGGGTTTATTCGACCTTAGATTAATTGAAAGAATACTCTTTTTTCCAATGTCAAGCTTTCGACTATATTCAATTCTTGCTCAGGACTTCTATAAGCAGTTTACAATTTTTATTATTTCAAACATTTCCAAAATTAACCTTTTGCTATAATTACTTTCAATCTCTAAAATTTTTTGTGTGTTGTTATTGACATGTGTTGTAAAAGTGCATCTGTCTCTTCATTCACGTCACTTTTATGTAAAGATATTCTATTTTTTAACCATTGGGAAGTTTGTCCTACATATGTGCTATCACGCACAAACTTCCCAATGGCTAAAAAGTAGAATGTAGTAGGTTAATTTTGGAAATGTTTCAATTACAAAAGGTTAAAAATTCTATGAACAAAAAAAATCATAGAAAAACTTAGTAATATATATACATATTTGCTATCACTAGCTTAATATATTTAGAATATTCAAAATTACAGTATGTTGTTTTTATAAATTAAAGAATAGTTTATAATAAATTAAAGGAAGGAGAAAAAAGTTATTTATAATATTTAATAGTTGGTCATAATGATGTATTTGTAGTATTGATTGGTAGTCTTGAAATTAATTTGAATTTGACAGAATTTGAAATACAGAAATATGCTACATTTTTAATCCATTTTTCGTTAAATACCAGGATAATGCAAATACAGAAAATAATATCATAAGAATCGCATAATCTCAAATTTTCTGTAAATACATAATTGTTGGTTAGTAATTTAATTTAAGAATATTTTGTATATAAAAATTGTAACTGCTTGTAGAAGTCCTCAGGAAGACTTGAATTATAGTCGAAAGCTTGACATTGTAAAAAAGAGTATTCTTTCAATTAAGCTAAGGTTGAATAAACCCCTAAATAACTATAAATATTGATAACTACGACTACTACTTCCTTTAAATTATAAGTAAATATATGTAGACACTACTTGTACTTAATTACATATAGTTTATTCTACTCAGTTTTATAAGAACCGACTATTGAAACTACAAATTGTGTTAAACCAAACATTAATAAATAATTGTATGTTTATCTAAAAAGATCTCATTTCTTTTGCAGGTGCTTCGTATGATCCAAACAAAATTAAACACACCAACAAATTCAGTAGAGGACATTACTAAGAAGACCGAAGAGGAAAAACCACAACCCAAACCTCAACCTTCAGTGGTCGATATTCCACCGTCAGTAGTGAAACCTCAACCATACAGGCCACCTTCTATAAACCTCAGTACTTGGTCAGAAAGACCAAAAACTCAAGTTAGTGTGAAGGAAGATTCAGATTACAGAATTAAGAATGCCACGGAACCCTCCAAAGTTGTAATCAACACATCACCATCTAAGAACAATGAAGTTATTAGGGTCAGAACTCAAACACAATTAAACAATGTTAGTATTAAGGTTAATGGTTCTGAGCCAATACTGTCACAAAAGTCCGGTAATGTCATAATCAAAATTGGTACAAATGTGCAGACTACAGAAACCACCTATAGAAGACCACTAGCCAACATGAATGGTGTTGAGCAAAAGTCTCGACCTCATTCGATAGCAGTCGATCCTACATCTGATGTTTCGAGGGTGCCGATTGTTAGATCGGTGGAACTGAAGAAACCATTCAAAGATGCACAGCTTAACAAATCAATCACCCAAATTTATAACACAAATGGCAATGATAATTTTAGAATTAACAATGTTAATAATAACATCAGTGAAATTAGAAACGTCCATGATAACTTTTCCAATTATAGGCAAAATTCAGAGGTAGTTAACGGTTTCCAATCTAACAAAAAAGTTGCAAATGGAATCGAAGCAAAGCCAGTATCGCGAGTAAATAGTTTCGGAATTAACAGTGCTCCCACAGTAAGAGGTTTTCGGACATCGGAAAGTGGTTTTAATGTAAATCCGCAACGAAAAACGTGGAATGTTCCTAGCAAACCTAACTTTGAAAAGGATGTTACACAACAGAATGGTTTCATTTCAGAATCATCCCTAAAACCTGTAGAATCAAACAGATCAAATGCAAACAATAATCCCTTTGGCAATGTGGTTTTGAGAAGTACATCACAAAATAACCGACCAATTAGTTATAGACATTCCATGGGACCTTTTCCTAGCGTAGAGACGGAGAAAAGTCAGCCACCTCCACCACCTTCTATGCCAAAAATCACTAGTGTGGTTAGAAAACCACGTCAGAGAGAACCTGATATTGATCCCCGGGATCAGCTACTAAGCGCCATACGAAACTTTGGAGGTAAAAAGGGTTTGAAGGCTGTTAAAGTGTAATGATATTGTTTCTGTTGTTTATATTTGTGTATATCATTTATCTTAGTCAAACTCGTATTTGTAGGATTGTTACAACGCTCAATAATCTATAGATTTGTATATTTCTTTAGCAGTAAAAATTTTATAGTTGCATTTCTGAATACAATTATACTTAGAAATGTATTTTGGAAATTCACAGTTCATAATGCAAAATATATTTCACTATAATCTGTTTGTACATAATTTCAGTACATATAGGGACCAAAGGTACTATGGAAGTTATTTATTATTGTCTATATTGTATTTTCAGCATTGTATGCAAGATATTAATAAAACAATGTTAGCTAATTACATGTGTTTAATTAATACTTCACACTATTCCATTTGTTTGTATTTTTTTATTAGTTTCCAACTGTGTATCATAGTTGAGGAAGTTATTAATAACAATTTTATGTTTGAACTGCTGAAGTAGAGGAAATGGGTAAGGAGCTCTTCCCCGATTCAACAAAAACGGTTTCGAGATAATCGAGACTGTGCCATTCATCAAAAGCTATAGTAAATGACCATTTTAGCATTGTTATCCTGCATATAATATACAGTATTTTTTTATAGTTACCCCTTGCAAAGATTTTCTCCTATTTATATAAGTACACACAGTTCTCAACTTACGTTTGGAATATCTACCTTTTACTCCTTTATGTGCGCAGCAGCTAATTATTAAAGTGAGAAAAGAACTACAGTTATTGACTGTTGATTTATAGATATTATTTAAACACCAAGTGAAGCTGGACACAAAGAATACCCTTTTTTTTAGGCTGAGCTTTCGAATTAATTTAAATTCTTCAGAGCATCTACAATTCACATTTAATTAATACAACAAACTATATGGAACCTTTATACTTACAAAAATTTGAGGCTAGGTGTAAGTGATAAATATGTGCAACCGTGCATTTTCACGAAACATAAATTTTAAACTATAAATGACTTGTGTCAAATAAATTAATTTGTTTTTTATGCCTTTGATAGCAGATAGGTGTAGATATTGCTTAATTGTGTGTATGATTTTTTGTTCATGACATTATTCATTTTATTAATGTACATTTCCAAGATTAGACTTTTATTGTTATTAATTTCAGAATCCAATACTTTCACCCTATCCCAATCTATTGTGTGGTTGTTGTTAACTGCATGTGTGACTAACGCACATCAGTCTTTTTTGTTAGAAATATCACTTTTGTGTAATGTTATTCTGTTTTAAACCCACTGAGATGTTTGGCCCACGTATATGCTATCACCAGTGTTACATTTGGGACAGTAAATTACATTGGATTTGAATTTTGTTGGTGTTTTTGAATTTAATTTAGTAAAACAAATTTGAACATTTTTTGATATTGCGTCTTGCAATTTTAATATTTTCCAAACTAAATATTATAATTAATTTTGAAGTTATTCCCACGATATTTGGTAGTGACCAATACTTCTATGTTTCAGCCCTATTACTACTTGTTTGGCTTAGAACTGAATTTCTCATTCCATCGTCCACATTTGAAGGAGCAATAGTGTAGTAACGGAAATTTACTGTTATTTTGTAGCTTGACAGATGGTAAAGTTCTTAATCTTTTTAAATGGAGTTATCTGTAGTTTAGTCTTTAAAAGCAGGATTGATTTTAGCTTAAAATAGAGAAGAGAAACCAGCCATGTGTGATTAAATACATGCCAAATTTATTTATTTATTAAGTAGGAAGGCCAGTTCTTTATGCTTTTTATACTTTATGATGATGCTGTACTTGTACTTTGTACTTCAAAAATCTTGGTCCTACAGGAAATGAGAATTGCAACTTGACTGTGGTATGTAAAAATGTAGGCTTTCGTTAGTCTTTTTGGGTTATACCGCGTCTGATTTCGGAATAAGGTCGAAGTTTCGTCCGCACTTGTGAGGGGCATCATCAGGATAGAAACAAGGAGTACGTATTGAATTTGGTGCAAAACTAACGCGTGAAACATGTCCGAACTGAGCCAAATCCCAATCACAAATTTTTCCTTTGGATTTGGTTCAGTTCGGTCTATTTCTTGCTTTAGGTTTGCACCATATTCCACACTCCTTATTCCTGTCCTCATGATGCCCCTTACAAGCGCGGGCAAAACGTCGACTTTATTCTGAAATCAGACGCGGTCTAACCCCAAAAGACTAGGATTTCAGTTGTCTGTGGCAGTACACCCTGTTTCAGAGGGTAGACGGAGATGCAGCATTGTGTTTGAGTTTTAAAATCAAATAGTTGATCACTTTTTTAAATATCTTTTGTGTTTATTATTAATAATTAATTTAGTTTGTTAGGCTGTGTCCGTCTATATTTTTATTTTACTTGTTAAAAAGTAAATTGAAGCGGTTTGCCATTTCATTTCAGACAGGGAATTAGTGTTAAAATTTTCTCTGCATGTAATTAAACGAAACTGTTTTAAAGTGATTAAGGAAGCTGCATCGATCTGAGTAGTGAGTGAGTGAACTAACTACGGTAATTTTTGTCTTTGGAAGCTTTTACCTTGATCTCTGGATAACAGGGGACTTGTATGATTTCACAAAAAGAGAAAATTCTGCCAACAATTAACTTTCTTTAGTTTAGTGAGTAGTGTGATTCGAGCTTTATCATCAGTTTCAATGAACAACTGCCACACACCCCTTGTATTTATTTTAGGAAACATAAAAGGGTCGATACAATACTTATGTTTCTTTCATGTTCACAGATAATTCTTCTTTTCAAAGTTTTCGAACCAAAATCATATGAGTGTTTAATTTTCCAGATGTAAACAATAGGAAGGTATATAGGGATGATGAAGGCTCTTACAGTGACAGTTCTCTAAGCAATTCAATAGCTTCAACTGTTATGTGTGATCCTCTTATGTATCTAATATAACCCTGTATTATTGAGACATTACAAGTCAAGATAATTACAGAAGAAAATAATTTACAATATATTTGTATTGTATCAACTAATCTGGAAAATACCAAGAGACTTACATGGGCACACCCCCCTCTGATTTTTTTTTTAATTTTCACTGATTTAAATATAGAGAAAATTGCAAACTCGTTTATTAATAAAAGAGAAGTTAGACAAAATACCTTCTTTGTTGAATAAATGGAAACTTACCAGTTTTATTTTTAAATATGTTTAAGTCACAACTAATTTTTTTCTTACTTCTAATTTATTATTATTGTTTGTTGCCGTACTTTACTGCCTTAGTATTTTGTTCTATTAATAAAAAAATTGTTTTTCCATGCAATAACACGTTTATTGTTTTGAACAAATTGACCTTGAGAAATGTTTGACTGTGGTGATCCGGCACAATTTTGTAATGAACCCCTTGAGATTTTGAAAACTCGGCGCCTATGGAGACATATGCACGAAAATAATTTTTAAACGATTGTATAGGTAAAATTTATTTAATATCACTTAATAGAATAATTTATGCTACCTATTTCTAAAAAATCACATCAATCTAGGTATGGTAAAATATAATTATCCACAATAGAAATATTTTTATGCCACATAAAATGATTCACCCCAGGTACAGATATAATTTTTAATTTTCCCTTTTTGTTCAAAGTTCTTAATCCTATCGAATCTTTGGTATAAATATCCCGTTCCATGAGATCTATCACAGTTTCATTTGTATCATAATAGCCGAACTGGCTGAAAACAAAAAGTACATTATTACAAACATTTATGACATTTTTATTATGTGTGTTACCTTGATTGCCATGGTGTAATCACATTATCATCCGGACCACCTATCAAGACCATTCTTTTCAGCTTAGTCAGACCCATTTTGAAGGAAACGCTTCTTGTAGATATCAATTCATTATTAATGTATGGCAGGAATTCAGAATAGTTGTAGTACAGGGCCTGATGGTGTGGATCATTCCAATAATTTCCCACAGATGTGTGCTGCCCCACTCTGGTATAAAATAATTCAAAAGCCGTCTTTAATGCTACCCCAGGAAAGTACAGATGCAAAAATTGAGCTGCAAAACGTTAATTTTCAATTAAAGCTATTTAGACAGCCTAGAAACATACTTCCATATTGTCCTGCTTGGGGTCCACTTAGCGATATGAAGTTATGCACATTATGTTCAGGGAACGCCTGTAGGATTGCTCGTGCTAAGAGTGCACCTTGGGAGTAACCCAGAAAATTTATGCCATCGGGGTATGTACGAGTAAAATTAAGGAATTCATCTCCGATTTGTTGCACTTGATACCACATATTCTCCAAACTAGACCAGCCACTAAATTTGTCTGTGTTAAGTATTACGGTACCTGGATGTTTCTAAAAAGTAATTTGGATTAATTAAAAATATATTACACATTATATAATATTCTGTAGGTACTTACCTCTAGTATACGATTTTTTATAATGGCCATAGTATCATTGCCAGTTAATATTCCATGTAAAAGAAATACAGGTTTATATGTATACACGTATACATAATTTGTTACAAATACCAGTATCCAAAACAATTTCATCTTTAAAAAGGATCACTAGGTAATTATTTCAATAAAATCTTGCACAATTAATTAGCACGTCATTAAATAAAGACACTTGTATGTGTATCACATCTGCGCCGAACGCACTTGAGCGTCATTAGCAAAGGCGAACGATTCATCAGTAGCTTAAATACAATGTGTTATTCAATGAAAAGGTGAAACAACGTTTTACGTTTTAGAGGTTATTTGCATGATTTCAAAACAAAGGAATTGTAGTATTGTAGATAAGAACCTGCACGGCAGAGATCAATATTGACAAGTATAACTTACAACACTGCGCGATTTCTTTTATTGCTTGCATGCGAACATCAGAGGTTGAGTATGGCCACTTTACCACAGATGGAGCACGATGCACACGTTGAAACTAAATTTAAAATTGCCATTAGCTTTTCTCGTCTTGTACAGGGTGTCCCATTTTCTTTGCAATTGCAGCGTATCTCGGTAACTATTAATGCTAAAGGGTTGCGGTTTCATCATTGCCATTTTACTTACTTTTCTGTTGTGAGTTGATCTGTACCATTGCCATTTTTATATCGTCTTTTGTTTTAAAGCTACGTATAGCCAACTGTACAATAATATAACATTTCATCAGTTCTCAATATCTTGCTTGGATATGTACCTAGATACATATGAATCGAATACTCAGCAATCTTTTTAGGGAGTCATATTTTTAGAAATAACAAACTTACATTTTTAAATGACAGTTGGCTTTGTCATGGTCTAAAGGGTCTATTTTATTGATTAAGAAAATATATACATTGTTAGGTGACCCCTAAAAAATTCTGAGGAAGCCGCTGGATTCAAAATAAAAATATATTTAGATATTCAAAACTTGGATTTAAGGCTGCGGGAGAAAAGATACACTTATTCGAGGTAGGACGATAGATAGAGAGCCACCTATTGTTTTAGAAAACATCACCACTTATAATATAAATTACTAAATATTTAGAGATAAGTGAGTGCTTAAAGATTTAACTAGACCCTACAGTTTTACGAATTTTAGTTATTGCACAACTTATTTTGTACATACAAAATAGCTAAGCTATGTCGATCATGAGCTTTCGAACAAGACCATTTTTAAACATATTGGTGCAGTAAAATTATTGAGTGGGGTTGTTTTGCAAAAATGTGGTTTTCTTTATAACTTTATCGAATTGATCTTTTCTCTCTCTCCAGGATTTCAGCCTTAAGCAATTCATTGATTCATACTTCACGAAAGCAGGATATTTACTGCATACATAGCCCTCTTTTAAGATGATGGATATAAAACTGACTTTACTATCTATTATTTCATTGACAAAGATTGCATTCTTATCAAATAATCAACCGAAGGACACTACACAAGTACCTGTATATTTTGCGCTGTATAATATTTTGTCTTCTGGTCCAAAAATGAATAATTTGAGCTTGTTTCATAACAATTTTTTTACTAGATACGCCTAAACCGCCATGCCTATCTTAAAATCCCTATACCTAAATCTAATATAACATTCGAAAGTAATTAATGAATTACTATCCCTAACACATCAATTGGCATTGAGTAACAAAAGATAATACAATGACACTCAAGTTGGTACCAGTGCAGGGCATAAACAATGAGGTTGATTTAAAGTTATGTATTTTCTAAAAATATTTAGACTAAATATATGGTTTAATAAAAATGATGCCTATAAGTTTAAGTACATCTATGCAATACCATGAAGCTATTTGGATAAGGAGACGTAGATTTGTGTATACGTTATTAGCAGGACATTTATCTAATTGACAACAACTTTCCACGAAAATTAAATATGCAGTTGTACAATCAAAGTGTTTTTAACTTGCTTACAATATATTTCAGGTCAATACTTAAGGTGTCACGTAGAAGAAAAGAAGCAGCTAGATGGGATTATCTTATACGTTATACATACTACTAAAAGGAGCTATTTCTTAATTGCAAACTACATATACTGAACTAGTAAACTAACCTCATGTGGAACTATAAAGTAATATAACTACCAATGGTCAACATAAGTAAATTAAAGCTGTCAGATTAGACTTTTGCTGCCGGCTACAGGGTTTCGTGTATTATGGGGGATTTGCATTCATTWTCCACGTTTTCGTTAAATCATCTTGAACAGATAMTTCTCACCTTACTGCCGCCGTCGAACMACTGGGCAAACACGTTTGTTTCACTTTCATGTATATTTTTAATTTCCCGGATGCGGTAATATAATGATTGCGATTCTCGTACAGCAAAATAAGTACAAGGCACAATTACCAACTTGACTGTTATAGAAATCGCCACAGTTTATATTTACCTAAAGGTTGCAGCCACTTTGATGGCGTTAAGTTTGCATAAAGGTGATGATGAGAGTCAAATGCTAACGTAATCCCACCATACTAGCTTTGTCTATATGAATAAGGCTTTAACTCCTATTATGTCTATATTATACTAATGTTCCTAATGGTATTACATACCAAATTATAATATATCATGCAGAATAAATGTTAATAACGGTTCAATAAATATGCGTTTATGGACATTGTACGTTTTTAAACAACTAAGACTGCTTAGAAGATGACAGCCGTCACACAATTACATTACAAGCTACTACAGCTGTAACTTTTTATTTAACTGCAATAAGTAAATGGGGGTTGAAACCTTCTCCAAAGAGCTATGAAGAATCAGTTCTAAAACAAAAATCCAAAAATTTTGTTTTAGCTTTGAATAACAGGAACTGCGAAATCGCCGGAAACGTAAAAAAAACTTGCATTTGTTAAAGAAAACATTGCGTAGTTTATTAAAAAGAGGTTTAAAATTATGCGAGATAAAAGACAATTTATTTTCTTTCCAAATTATCACTTGGTGTAGTACCTACCCGCATTCAGAAGAAATCTATCATGCGTTGCTAACGGTAACATGAACTGCCTGCTGATGCCCGCTCTGTCACTTCCACAATTGAGTATTTAAAAAAAATAGCGCAAATAGTAAATGAAATACATATGGCCTTAAATGTGATTATATCACGTGCCTGATTTTAAATATTCTTCAAACGAACATTACTTAAATACGTAAGAATAATTCATGGCATTGGTATGTATTATACTTTTTTATACATGCAAAGGCATTTAAAAAAACAAGTAAAGTGGAAAAAATATAATAAAGGAATTGCGGCTAGGGCAATAAAACTGGTCATATTTATATCGCCCATATGCTATAGGTATATTAGTAAAGTTAAAATATCCACTCTTGCATGAAATTTGGGTTTCAAGGCAAAATCAACTTAAAACGCAGCATTTCTAGAAACACCCAATTCTCAATGTTAATTAGTAAGATTTGCAGAAATTACCCAATTTATTATACTTGCACGGACGTACAGTTTGTGTGTGCTTCCTTTCCGTAAGCAAGCTAACTGCGTTAGTTGTTCGGGATAGAACCCTGCGGAAAACGCCGTAGCAGCAAGATAAATGCGGCTGTATATTTTCTATGAGCTATAAACAAGAAAGCAGAGAGGAATCGTGAAATCTTAGTGCTGAGGTTTGTCCGTGATGGTGTGAATCACCAGGTGTTATTTTCTTAGGTCCGTTTCCGGCGAGCCGTACACACCCCGTTCGTTCCCTCGTTTCCACTGGAACGTATAACGTGGATTTGTTGTGTCTTGGAAAACGCATTGCAAGATTAATTGTCATTAGCCGGAGGTTTATCCCAACTGAKATACATTTTGGGCACTTTCTAGTTTTTAGACAATAATTTCACTTCCACAAAAAACATCTGTTAGAGTATAATATTTAAATTGTATCCTGGCAATAAAACGACTACCAGATTATACTTTACTAACCCAACAATATTTCAAAAACACAAGAATAACGTTTGTACCTCCAGCGCTGGACGTGTATAGCTCTGTTATACTCCCGTTTTATTTACGAAACCAACAAAATGTGGGCAATGGAACGGAAGTAGAAGTTACCAGCAAGCCAGAAGGCACAAACGCAAAAAGTATTTTTCAACAAGTACAAGTATATGTAAGTACCTATATTTGGATCCCTCAAAGACAGGGAGTAATAAACGCGTGACCTTCACGTGATTTTTAAACGCAGCTTTCCTATTGGTTCTTCGCAACTGAGGGAGATCTACTTCAACCCCGTTTCACACTAGCTAACCTTACAGATCGACCGAAATTCGGCCATTCGTGTTTTCGTGTTTCGTCTCATTTGGTTTGTATTCTTGGGCAATTTAATTGTAAGATATAGTCATATGGCATCTTTGAGTAAACTTTTTTGTTGCAAATTCCAAATCTGAACGTTAGCTAAGTCCACAAAAAGTGAGGTTATGTTTCCTCAGAAAAAGTAAGTGTTAAAATTTGTTGTGCGGTTTAAGTCGGACTTTTCGGAAGGGAAGGGGTTGCGATAGATGTGTGGACTACGCGTGATAACTTCATCTGTTGGGTGATCCTACATTTCTGAGGAGTMGACTGCTTGTGACAAACTAAGAAGTTTTAATATTTACTGTAAGTAATGCAGCTTAAATAAAGCTCTTCCTTATAAACTCAACTTACTCAGCCCTGTTTCTGATTGTGTTTACACAGCACTACCATTAAACCCAAGCGCTGTTAAAAAGAAATAACAACACTCCAATAGTGCATTCTAATTTCTCAAAAATACTGCATTTAAGAAATCATAATCATAAAAGGACATTTCTTCACAGCAAAAGCATCACGATCTTGCATATATAATGTGTATTTCTGATGAACCACGATAAATGAAAAATATTCTACGATATACTGATATTTAATAGCAACTTCTCTCTCGAAACACTMTTTTGTTCAATTCCATCMGAAGTTTGTTGTATTCTAAGTAAATCTGATTTGATTTTATTGTTTGTGATGATTTTTATGTGGATATTTTACATGTTTTTGTGCCGTGGTTGTGTATACTACACATAGTCGTTAGTTTTATACGTTATATTAGTTTTGAAACTTACTGAGGTTAATAGGACAAGCAAGCACAATTGTAACAATCTGACAGCCATTCACCCTTTACGATTGCTGCAGAAAGTTGATAGGATGTGTCCTTTTTAGCACAACAGTGTGCTGCGATGTTTCTGAATCTGGCGCAACTTGCCTTGTTGAAACCGATGCAATTTAAAATACGTAAGCATACACATTTATTGTTTCTGCAACTTCACGTTGCACGTAGCAAATTGGATTATGTTTGATTTCATTTGAAAGTCACTTCATTTTTCTATACACTCGCGAAATCTGAAATCGATTAATGCATTCTAAAGTTATGGGTCTTTCAAATAAAAATGAGGCAAGTATAGGAGGGTTATACGTCAATCTGCCTAATCGGCGATATCAGTTGTCAGTGTCGATTATTCATAGTGTTTTTTTTCTAGCTGTATGATATCAATGTCATTTAGCATAAATTCCACGCCTGGATCTTACGTATAATTCCTTTAGCGTTTTCATAAGTCGAAGGTTTATGCTGATAAAGTACAAACAATTCTACAACTTAAAATATAGATCTAACAGGTTATTGTCAAATTGGTAGAAAACTTGCGCTTACACTTTGTAAAGCATTCATTCGAAGTAATCTTCATTAAATTGTTCATTATTACACTCGGGTACAACATCACTTTCAATAAGACATTTGAATATAATGAAGTAAAGACATAGGGTAGAACACTACAAAAGAAGACTCTTGTCAGAGATACAGAATAAACTAATCCAATAAAAAATGCAGACAGTATTTAAAACTTTTGCCACTAAGTCATGTTTAATTAAAAATGATAATATTAAACGCACAGCTTGTTTACATAAGTATGCAAAGTTATGTATAATGTTGTGAACGGATGCAGCCACAAAATTCTATACTTAGATCCGGATCGGTTCACAGTTATAAAAAAAATTACTATCTTCCTAAACAGCAAAGCTTTAAACAATTATCCGGGAGATTTCCTTATAGAAATAATCAAATAAAAGGTTTTAGTAACAAAAAAAAACATTGTTAATTCAMCGTGAACATATTGTGATATAMATGGTTGCACGTAATTCTAGATTTGTATAAATTAATTAAGATCTAAGACAAAACGCAATCAGGATTATCCGGATACGTGGAAGAAGACTGTGATACAGGTGATTTTATTCTATTGTACTGTCAAAAATCAGAATAGAGCAACTGAGCAATTTATGCTTTATGGGGTTTAGATTACATCTTTGAGAAACAGCAGATGCAAGGCGTGTGCAATGGTAACTCCCGCACAGTGACACCCTATTCGCCCGGGGGTGCTTTCTTTATTGCCCCTGTTATCGCATGAATAACTGTAATTACACCTTAATTATTGTTATAGAATAATAAAAGTTGTTTGTCAACATGCCTGTCATATTTCTCCCGTATCATATAGATTGATTATTGCAGTAAGGGTGATAACTAGAAATTAGTATTGTTAGATATACCATATGTTTACTACAGATTCTTACCTTTATTAGGTTCTAGAAGACGAACCTTTAGAACTTGATGGCCTCTTGATATTCGATGTGTCGTCTCCAAAACCTACATCAAAGATCCAACAATTAATGAGTTAAGCTTCCACAAATATTGTATCTCCATGTAAGAAAAGTTCATAGTTTTATATTGTATAAGCGGTAGGAGTAGTTAAATAAATCTCTAAACACTGACATACGGAACTTTGATATGTTCAAGGGTTCAGAAGTTGAGGGGCCAGCGTAGAAGAAGCGTAATCCCATGTCAGAGAGCGCGATAGATGACCTGAACACTTGTGTTCGCATCGATTCTTCACACGAATACGGCTCAGTTTGACGCATACTTTTTTGCACATATGCAGAAACGATTTTGCAGCAGTTGGTGGGCTTTCCCGATTTGATGGACAAGGCTTTTACAAACGAACGAATGTGAATGTCAACAACACTACGCTACGAAATGGTGCTTTGGAGGGTGTAATCATTCGCCGAGTTAGCAATAATAACAATAATATTATAATTTTAACCCACGAGACATTGCTAGGAATAAAAATCGTCAAAGAAATCCATTAGAACATTCTATTCTGTATTGATTATAAACATAATATATAAGCAAAAATAATTATTGTCTGAATGCATTTTTAATGAACATAAGATATAATAAATGGGTTAACGGACCAACATATCTTATGAAAAAGTATTGCCAGCTTTGACCGGGATTTAAACCGGGGACCTTTTGAACACTATAGTCAAATGCGCTAACCAACTGCGCTATCAGAGCCCTATTTTAATTCGAAGACAAAGTTCACTATGTAACGGTGCTGCATGCCATCTGGCAATACTTTTCATATATMTTGGTATGTTAACCCATTTACTGTCTCTTGTGTTCAATAAAAATTATAATCGGAAACCAATAGTAGTATACTAAGCGGCAATATGTGGATACACCAGAACTGTTTTTTCACCCTGTTGGCATCTAAATGCAAAAGCGGTGTTCTGAACAGAATAAGTTCAAAAATCTAGTTTTCTTTTGCGATACTTGCATTAATTTTGTTCAAATCTGTGCTGGCATTTAACTGCTTTTTGTGCACTACCTTTAACCTTATAATAATAAGGGTGTATTAAAGTCATCACTGCTTTAAAAGTTTATGAAAAGGACACACTATACCACAAACAATTACAATATAAAAAATGCGTGCGGGTTTCAATACCGCGTAAGAAAATTATCAATAATATTTAATAACGCAAAGATATATTTTTAATATAATAATAACAAAGGTATAATGCTTGCTCTTTAAGTATCTTTAAACACGAACAGCTTCTTTTTATTTTAATAAGTCGATTTATGTCTTGTGTTTGAGTTTTCTTCTAAATCAGTTTACTAATTATAGAATTAATTGTAAAGTTATCGCTGATTCGACATATTTAATATCTTCAATGAAACTAATATGTTGGGTTTTATATTTATTGATTTAGTACTAAACGAAATATCGATTCAGCACATAACAAAATATCAATATGTCATCTAGTAATTTCTCCTAATGATTTAAATCTATTCAAAATGATCTAAGTCGATAGTAATGGATCTGACTCGATTACTAAAGATTGGGTTAATATATTTGAATGAATAGATATTTTCGTTGAATTGAAAATCGGTTTACGTTTTCCCGAATCGCTCAGGCCTACTGTCAAGTATATTAACAGAAAATTCACATGAAATCAATCAGGTAGATTTTCGTGACAGGAAAGTTACCTGCTTCACAGCTAACTTCATACAGGTGAACGATAGCTGCAAATGTTAAGGGATACCAATTAATACGTGTAAAACGAGCATAAAGGGATTGAAATTCAATCTGTTTGCTAAAGAGTTGAGAAATTCTTAACGTGGTTATTCAGTTTTGTGCATAAGCAGACACTATATGAACACATAACTACCAAGATGGCCTGATCCAGTGGATTACTGGATGTGGTGTTTAGAACATATCCAACAACCTCGCAGAACTTAAATGGTATCAGCGACTAAATTAGTGTAATTCAAACAGAAATACAGATACAACAGGAATATGGACAGACATAAGAAGTTCCATTATTTAAGCAAATAATTTTCTTTATTCTTTCTTTTTATCTTAATTATGCTGATAACGTTTTATACTTGTGGTAAGTAAGTAAGTAAGAAAGCAGTAAGATTAATTAAGTTGACACTATGTATAGCATGTAAAGTAAAGGTTGAAGGGCAAGTCAGAAAGTTATAAAGTAAATAACAGATTGAGACAGGATGACTCATTATCAAAGGTACCTTTCGATATAACACTTGAGAAAATTACGAGGGATAGCAGACTGCATCTGAAAGGCAATACCTATTATAAGGATCATCAGATTCTAGCATACACAGATGATATTGTAATAATGGCACAACAACGTGAATTAACAAAAGATATAAGTAGACTAAAGGAAGGACGGAAGAAAGGTTTGATATGACCATAAATTAAAAGAAAACAAAATAACACATAAGCAGTAATGAAGTAAAGGTGTAAACACTTACAGTTTTGAAAGATTAAAAGTGAGAGACAGAAAAATTCGAGAGGAATATACCGAGAAAGATATATGGAGGGATAAAAGAGGATAGATAATGGAGAAGAATGACAAGGCAAGGCTAACAGAATCCAATGATTGGGTCATCTGGAGAGAATGTCAGAAGAGAGGGTGTGTAAAAAAAGGGAAAATGGTAGGTATAAGGAAAAAAAGGAAGACGAAACAGTATAGATGGTTAAACGAGGTAGAAGCAGATCTGCAAAAACTTGAAGTTTGTTGATGGAGAAAGAAAGCGCAGAGTACATACATTAGTAAGTAAGAGTTGATGAAATCTACAGGTTGTTGTTTAAAATAAGCTAACTAATAAAAAAATAATAACAAAATCAAGATGATGCATTTTGCAACGGCTTCATCTTTACTTCGTGCGCATAGTATCCTAGAAGAGGTGGACCAACTTTCGGAAAAATTAGCACGCGTGTGAGGCCGAATAAATTATCGTAGGAGATTTGCTGTACAAATCCATTTTAGAAACTGCTGTATCAACTTGTTAATTTTAAATAGCAATAAACAGAGTTTTTTTGTAGGTATTTTTCGCAAAGCCAAATGCCAGCATTTCAACCGCCAAGCGGCCTTCTTCCGTGAATTAATGATTTACAAATACGAGTCATACATATAAAGTTGTTCCAAATTGATCGCAACTTCAAAAAATGAGATAATATACTAAGAGTTCAAAAAGTTAAAATAACAACTTAAGGTCTATTTCCTTGACAAATTTTTAGCTATTTCGCTCTAGTAGTTTCTATATGCTTCGTTTCATTCATATTCATAAGTCAGCAATTTGAATGTATTATGCACTACACTTATGAATAGCAATGCATGTTAAATAGATTTATAATACATGTGGGCCCTTTAAAAATACATCAAAMTAAATAGTAAAATCATTCACTAATGTGCAGATCTTGAAAAAAATATATTTTTGTTTCTTTGCGTTGATGTTGAGGAATTCAATTCAACACTTGGTGCTTTAGTCATCCTGGTTAGCGGTTTGTGGTCGCTTTCAGAGTTACCCTTTGCATCTGTTGTGCGAGCGTGGTAGATTATGATCTTAACAACAATGAAAACGTGGGGTTATAACATAAACCGCACGCCCACGTTTTAGGCACAAAGTGCATCAGCGCTTAATAAGTGGGACCCCGAGGTAACCGTTACACAAATATTTTTAAAGCACAAAGACAAAACTCGGATGGAATATATCTCGACTCCACCCCCATTACAACCCCTTTAACGATGTAAATGCGTATAGCCAGAAGGTCCGCTTTTGCTGCCGCTCGGCATCATGTATCTGTACAACTAAGCAGCCTGCCATAAGCCATCCTGCTGACATCAAAAGGCTTTATGTAGATTTTGCGTTAAGAAAATAAAAACTTTAAAACGACGTTTAATTTGAATTCAGGTCGGAGAGAGGAATCCAAACAGAATCCAAGTGGAAATGCTCTGGGAAGCTCCGAGGTTATACAAGCGGTGATGCCAGTGTTTCAGTAGGTAACCACCCTACTAACACCCGCACTCCAATAAACAACTATAAGTGCTTTGTGTTAACATCCTAGTCATCCAAAATGTTTTGCAGTCGATGCATTGAGTGCCTCAACTATCTGTATGGCTATATTGGGCTGTAACATGACTGTAAGGACTATTTTGTAACAAATTTATTAAACTGTTTTTAAGGGTTTTATTAATAGGTTTTAAAGGCTTTGCGCTACATCACAATGAATTTGCAGGCTAGAATGTGAGTGGTTTTGATTAATAAAAGCTATTTAATCAATAAATATATTCCGTTTATAAAGTCTATCTAGTGTTCTATGAAATAATGTAAACTTTTTCAACAACTAATTTTAAAGTAAATCAAGTTTAGTTATTATATAGCTTCTACATAATAATAAGATTTACCTGCCATKCCAACAMTTATGAAACTATTAACCTCTATAAGAAMATTCAAGCTTATATTTCTATTATTTATTTCTAATGTGCTCAACTGAAGCCTTCAGCAGTCTTATTAGTCTGAAACTTCATCCAGTGACGTCACTGCAATAGTCGAAATCGTTGTGTAGCAATAAATAACAAAATTAAACCCCATGCGGTGGCTGGGGGTTAGTTACCACTGCTGTTACCAATGTGGGGTAGCTGGTCCATCCGGCAGAGATGTTTCGATGGAAACATCAAATGGCGAGTTACACACTTTATTAAGATTCTACATCAGTATCACAGTGGCTACGTACTAACTACTCACCACCGCATTGGTGACCCCGAGAAGAACCCTCAATCTTCTGATGGATGAAGATCCACCCACCCTAATGGATGAAGATTCGCTGCAGGCATAATTGGCAACACACAGGCTATGGGGAGTGCAACCAGCAAGGAAGAGGTGGTGATAGCCCAGTCCGCCAACGCGTCCACCCCCAGCCACCCGTCACAGTAAGATGAATCCAGCATCCGCACACAATGGGGCAAGTGCCGTTGCCCGCCTCTCTGCAAAGATCGAGGCCATGAAGAGTAAGCTGGAGCCAACTATGGAGGCAAAGAATGACTGGCAGACGTGCAGAACGACCAGGGAAAGGTCGCACTCGAGGCATTGTCCACACTCGAGAAAAAGAGGCAATGGATGCAACTGCCAGAAAAAGCATGGGAGAAGACCCAACAGGTGCCAGGCCTCCCATAGCATGGAGAAATCGAGAAACGCTGCAGGGAATCACTAGCGACGGCAGGTGATTCTCCAAATCCTGCAACACGCCGTCTCTTTGTGCACGACAGAGGTATAGGAACCAGTTTTTTGACAGACACAGGGGCAGATGTCTGCGTGTATCCACGATCACAAGTTCGAGGACCACGTCACAAGACAGCACATGAGTTTGCTGCCTCAAGCACCCCGTCAGTCAAAGTCGTAGTCGGTAACAACAGCGTTCCCGATACACCACCGCACGCAAGAAATACAAAAAAGGTACATACTATATAATCATAAATTTTGTTGTAAAGAAGTTTCCGACGTCATCCATGTATCTGTAATTGTTATGACTTGGCGTTCAAAATGATGTTATTTTTATTTACCGCATAGGTAGGTATCTGTACTTTACTTGGACTAATATTTAAAATATACAGGTTTATTAAAGAAAAGATCTAAACATTAGCCACACATTGTCATTAATACAACTGTTAATTTTGATGTTATAAAACAATATGAACAAAATGATCTTCGATACCAAGATGAACGACGGCATGCCAGTATAGTTTTGTATGAAACGTTTTTGTAGGCTTGCACCGCGGACAGGTGTTTTTCTACAACCACATGCATTGCTACACCTTCCTTACAGTTGCAAGATATCACATCCATCCATATATTATCATCTTGCGGCGAAGCAAACACTCAGCATACATAGGAGAATTTTTCTCGAATTCTAACAGTCCCGCTTAACTTAGACACGTGCTTACCTACTGACAACCTCCCGATTTAAAAGTCAGATTACAGTGGTAGTCTATACAAGGCCACCTTTCTTCCTCTATACTTAAGTTTGTCAGACAAGTTGACCATTTGGTGACATATTCAGCATCGACAACCCTTCAAGTCCGGTAGGTCTGACCGTCTAATAGTTTGACTACTGAAGGCTCTGGTATGGCTCTGTCACCATGCAGTTGTAGTCTTTACAAGGTTATACAATTGTAGCCACCTTCCTTTGCACCTGGGTTCATCAGACAATAATAAAAATACCATTTATTAGAACCCTCATAGAGTAATCTAAGTGGGTACAGAAAATACATGTAAGTATAGCGTAAAGAACATAAGAACATAAAGTAACACGCAAACAAAGACATTGCCAACACAATGAGAACAACACATCGTGTATACATTACGACATTGTACAAGTTCAAAGGTGTGTATTAACTTATAAGTGTTCACGGGTAGCTGTAGCACAGTTTTTAGTAAATAATTTAACTTTACCAATATATTGGAAAATATCAACCAAAGAGAAAATAGCGTTGTATGTTCGGTTTGAACTGTTTAAAGGTAAATTATATAAATGAGAAGTTCCACCATATTTAGTGATTAAATTTCTGCAGTTCAGGTTTGAAACATGAATGCATATATCATATAATAGCCCGGACGCCATTTGACCATGCACAAGTTCAAATAAAAATGCTAAAGAAGTCAAGGTCATTCGGGTACTCAAAGATTTCAGAGGAAATTCTAACAGTAATAGTTCTGAAAGGAATTTTCTTACTGGATACTGTCGGTATCTTATGTGATAAGCATATCTACAAACCCAACGCTGAATACGCTCGATCATTACAATAAGACAGTTATAGAAGGTATTGCACACTGCGGAACAATACTCTAGCTTTGATCTTATTAAAAAAAGTATTGAGCTACAATGGCATCCATGTTGTTAAATTCCCTAGTATTTTTTAAAATAAAGCTTATCATTTTGGCGGAATGTGTATATATGTACTAGAAATGGCAACCGAATGTCAGCTGGTTATCCATAATAACACCCAAATAGCTAATTTGCGTGACTGTCAACCACTGTCCCATCTATAATATAGTTATGCTGAATCTTATTCCTCTTCCTATTGAAGGTGATGGAATTACATTAATCAATATTAACTTTCTATTTGTTTTTAACACACCAACATCAAAACTTATCTTGCTGCATGCGTAACAGTCGTCGATACAGGTAATGCGTTTGGCAATCTTCAAATCGTTAACAAAAACATATGTCGAACAATTAAAAAAATACAAAGCATCATTGAAATAAATTAAGAAAAGTATAGGCCCTAGATTAGAGCCATGAATTACATCACTACAAGCCGCATACGTATTTGAACGATAACTTGGGTATTCAACATAATGTGCCCTATCTTCTAACATCGACGAAAATAAATTTGCTAGATTATCACAAAGAATCACGTCGCGCAGCTTATGCAGATGTATGCGGTGGTTTGCGGTGTTGAATGCCTTCCTTAGACAAATCAGAGTAAACAACGTCAACTTGGCTATTAAGGTCAAGAGCTTGGGAAACGTAATGTACAAATTCGCATAGATTAGTACTAGTGGATTTACCGCGGTGTTATCAATGATACTTGACACATGCTTGTATACAAGCATAGCCATTACTGACTTGAATTACTTTGAAAAATTAGGTATATTAACAATCGGTTTGTAGTTTTCTACTCAATCCTTTTCACCAGATTCAAATACCATATGATAGGAAAGCTTGCAGTAGAAATCATGAAATGAAATATATGTTGTAAAGGATGACATAAGCACGATATACAGCCTCTAACAAGGAATGCGGGGATATTGTTGTGACCCATGGTGAAATTTGTCTTCATCTTCCTTGCCGCGCCAATGATGTTCTTATTAGTTACAGTAAAGTTATACACGATGTTACACATGCCATTTGCACTGTCACTAACAAACACGGACGTAAAGTCTTCGTATTACTACTCTGTCATTTCTTTCAAGCCCAACATTTTCAGATATTTCTGCGGTTTGCCTTCAGATCCTCCTCTCCCTTTTTCAAAAATTCACGGTATTCGGTTTTTATTTCAGGCTTTATAGCTCTTCTCAACTCATTAGTTTTTTGTATATTTTTAGGACTCTTGTATTTTTACACGTCAAATAAGATAGGTTTTAGTTACTGGTGGAGGACTGGGTATATATGTGTACACTAGGTCATAAATATTGCCGTACAGTACTGAACAGTAATCAATGACATTATTGCAGGATAGTACATTTAGTATTTGGTGATACAACTGGTCAGTTAAACTCGGCATCCCCTTATATCTGGTGGGTCTGGCACTGTTAGATTACAATGGTAATATATACAAGCTTTTCCTTCCAGCAAACGCAAAATCATTCCGCTGCATTTGAACTTAGTTATACCATAGAAGAAACATCAAGCTTTCTCCCTTTGCCACGCTTTCGGAAACAAGAGGTCTCTTTTACCTAATCTAAATTTGTTACATCGACTGAAAGATTACTATCTTTAAAGCTAACCGGGATGTTAAATGTAAGCAATAAGCATTCCAAACAAGATTCGTGTAAGCGACTATTGCAAGATTTGCTCGCGTCCCTTACGATCAGGATAAGATAGCGTCCTATGAATAACACTGAAACATGTTTACCAGATTTGACGCGTTATATCATCTGATTGACAGAAATATATTCCAGAATGATTTCTCACCTTATATGATGTATTTGCGAAAAGCTCTCTATTATAGCAGAACTCGTTAAAATCCCCAAAAAATTTAGGTGTATCAGACTCCGAGAGAGCGTTTTGTTAAAGCTAAATTTGCATTTTCACAATTACATTCGATAGAAATATTTTTAATATATAGAATAATATATTAAAACCAGTAGGAAAGTAAATATTGAAAAGACCATTTCCATGACCAAAACTATTTTACATAAAATCCATTCAGTGCTTTAGAAAAACTTAATTTATTTAGATCAGTGTCAGTAGATCCGATGAAGTAGAACATGTTTGCGCTAGGAATTTCACTGTATGTATATTGCATACCCTACAAGATGGAATTCACATTTTAACTATTTCAACCATTCTGCATTAATAAATGGATTCCATTTGGGGTGCAATCAAAGTAACTAAACTTAAATCGGCTAAAATAGTTTTTTGCAACAATATTTTGTTGTTATGAAAATAAAGGCTACTGCTATGTAGATACTTTTCAGGAAAAAAACCACTTGTACCTGGGATACGCTTTGTAAACTATTTATTAATTAATCCAAAGGTATAGTGAACGAAAAATTGAAAATTTGAAATTTTGTGCCGAGCTTTAGGATTTAACTATAACAAATATTAAAAATGCTTTTCACATATTTTAGATATCAGTTATTCAGAAGATCATAGAATCAGGCAACTTGCTTTATACTACAGTGTAAATTTAACTGGATTCATTTTGACAAAGATATATGAAATTATGCCGCAGTTAGAAAACTCATCATGAGTGGAGTCCAATAACACTTTTTGACTTCGCGGTAATAATAACCAAAGTCCTTGTGATTTACCTCTATAATAAACATTGTCAAATTTTTTATTATATGGATATTCCTGAGGCGGATGATGTCAGCGAGAATGCTTCACACATGGAATTTTTAGCTTATGTGTAAATAAAAAGTTACTATTTGTAAAAAAACTATCCTGTAGTACTTATATTATTTTAAAAAAATACGTCATATTTCCCTTATCCGCTCCCGTTGAGCGAATGTTTGGTTCCGGTGGTAAAATTTTGAAATCTGCAGAACAACAATTTGAAAAACTATTGTTTTTAAGACATAACGGTGGTTTGTAATCTACATTAATAAATTTAATAAGTAATATAGGTAAGTTAGATAATTAGTTACTAGTTAGAGTTGTAAGTTTGCATATAGTAATAATTAGAATAATTAGTCCCGACTTGATTAGATGCAAATTTTCAAATTTTGAATTATGTAATACTAGGTTTGAGCGACAGTTAGTACGAGTAACACACTATTGTTTTAAAACTTTTTCCAACGTTCAACCTGATCCTATCCAAAGAGTATATGTAATTGATAATTTGAAAATACATCTAAGCGTGTAATTGTTATTGTAATTAATTACAATAACATATTTTGTAATTCAATTGTAATTAATTACAAGTTACCCAAAGTTATTGTAATTGTAATTAATTGCTCCGAGGAATCCTTCTGAGTAAACCGAAATCTCGTAGTTTGTTGCATTTTGAAATTTGGTTTATAATAATAAAATTCAACGTCGTGACGAGCTCAATCGATTATTTAGCAGTATTTTCTTTTATGAAGTACACATAAAAAGCAAACTTAAATTCTGTTTTATCCTTATACCTAACTGTGGTGGGGGGTACAACACAGCATAGATTGTACAGATAACCTCGGCACTAATGTGTTATCAAAGAAACAAAATTTATCTAATGTAGCCCTCTTCAAAATGTATCATTTTGTTGCATCTTTCTTTCTGCGGCTATTTAGGAATATACATTTAAGTTTAAGCATTGCGATCGTTACTTAAGTATGAAATGATTACAGCACTGCTTTCAGCAATATTAAAAAATTAATGAAAATTTAAAAGTTAATAGACTAACAGGTAATTATAAGTTTTCGTCAAAAAAATGTGTTGACATACATTTAGCAGATACTTCATGCAAATGACTCATTTTGCAACTCTGAGGAAGTTACTTCCTGCCGGCGTGCATGGATTAATTCCACCCATTCGTACAGTTTCCCGTTACATTAACTCTCGCAATGACAATCAAAAGCTGTGTATGGTTAGAAAAATTAGGATTAATTTGAGCCAGTTAAAATGTCAGAAAACAGTAAATTAAAAAAGTGGCCAATTACGTGTTGAAGATGAGGGCTCCGATTTAGGATTGCAAGGACACACAATCAGGCTGTTTATCCCGCACCCTTTCTAAACACTTAAAAATGCTTTGACTGGGATGTAATGATGAGCAAACTCCATGAAATAAAAGAGTTCATTATTTTTTGTTAGTCTCTTATTTACTATATCCGCGCAAATTGATTATATAGTATGTCCATTGGCGAATTTGTGGAATTTTTAGAAATTTACCAAAGAAATTGCAAACAGAAATTGTACTAATATTATTTATAACGTATAGTTTAGTTATTGATGTTTTACATAATATAAATAACATATATTTTAAATAGTTATAATTTAATTAATTATTGTCCTAAATATTCCACATTGTGACTATAATCTATCAGTATAAGTAATGGTAAAACGACAAATTTGTAAGAATTTAACGATTATTTTTTTACTACACAGGGTGTCTCAATTATATACCATTTTTCTGTAGCTGCTTTAATATTTGTTTAGGAGAAAGAGTACAAACGTAAAGTGTAATAACCTAAAAATATTTTATATTTATATGTAAAAATTCTGACAAACGACTTAGATAACAAAAATATGTGGCTTGTTTGTTAGAAAACAACAAAATCTCCTAAAATAGACATCAACTATGTAGTATGTATAAAAAGCACGTCCTCTTGATCCGCTCTTAATAAAAGTTTCATGCTCGTGGAAACAGCTAGCAGTCTTTTTATTTAGAAAATAAATGTTTAGCTCGTCTTATCTAAAACGCAATGATGAGGACATAATAGAAAATTTTATTATTTTACTAAACAACTTACTTACTTAAACAACCGGACATGTAGGAAATTATTTGACATAAAATATATCTAGTATTATGTTAGATCTTTTGAATTCATAGAGTAAGGCTTGAGAAATCTAATATCCAGTTTATGAATCACTATACATGAAGAACTGAAATTGTTATAAAACGAAATCGTCAATATTAGGTAAATAAAAGATGATTCCATTCTTCTCTGCCACAGAACCAACTGCGGCAAATTAAGACGATTATTATGTGGGTAATTAATGTATAAAGTGTTCCGTACGATGTATCTCGCTGCGTTTTACGACATTCAATTGTTGAAATACCCGTCCGAAATCATTCCGTCTGATGCTTCCTGCGGACAGGAAGTATCAATTTCAATTAGCTCCCGCGCAATAAATCAAGTGGTAAATAGAGAAACTGGCGCTGGAAATAAAAACAAATGCAGTCAATTGAGGTGGCGCCTGTCTTATTGTCAAACACTGCTCTTTATATCTGACGTCAGAGAGCCCCGGAGGTGAGCCCGCTGTTCCGTTCCTGCTGCCGAGGATGACCCACTAAAAAGCTTGATCAGTTGATGTTTCAATTTTTATAGAGCGGCGTTACCGTTACATAAAGAAAACGAATCACATCCATCGCTTGCGATCTTTGAAGGCTTATCTTTTAAATTAATTGGAGAGGCACAGCGTAAATTTTGTTTTATGCTAATAGCCGTTCAACAGCATACTCTGAATCAAACAGACCGGCAAAAAACTGCAGTAGAAAATAGTGATTATACACCAAGGTTTAGTTTCTCAGGGGAAAAAACACTAACTTCTGAATTTATACCTATACCGTAAAGTATTGGGTTATTGGGTAAGCAGGCCAATTAAAATAAAAAAAGTAACTCGCTGCTGTCAGGACTCGAACCTAAATCTCCAGAACGGTACTCTGGTATGTTTCATTACACCAGCTAGAATTAAAGAGCTAAAGCTTATATCCAGCGAGTTTTATATGAATAACAAAATAACATACATATATGCGACCAATCGACCACCATCTATCCATTTGTTGGTGAAATTTCTTATTACACATAATCCCCATTATATAATTAATTTAAAGTATTATATTTTTCACCTGTAAAATGATTGTGAAGTATTGGGTTGTTGGGTGAGCAGGCTAATTAAATTAGAAAAAGTAACTCGCTGCGACCGGGACTCGAACTCGAATCTCCAGAATGGTACTCTGGTATGTTAAATTACACCACCTGAGCGTTCGAGTTAAGCCCCAGATCCAGCTGGTATTTTTTTATTACTCTGTATTAGTTTAGAAAAAGTAACTTGCTGAATTTGGGACCCGAACCCGAATCTCCAGAACGGTACCTTGGTATGMTCCATTACACCACCACCACTTTTTCTAATTTTTTAGCCTGCTTATCCAATAACCCAATACTTTACAATCATTATACAGGCGAAATAWACAACACTTTATTGGAGATTACGTGCACCCCCGCCACGAGTCTGGTCGCCGTTGGGTGTTTCTTCAGAATTTCACTAACAAATGGCTATATAATGATCGGTCGGTTGCATATATGTTTGTTATTTATATAATACTCGCTGGGCCTGGGCTTTAACTCGAACGCTCCGGTCATGTAATGTAACATACCAGAGCACCATTCTAGAGATTCGGGTTCTAGTCCCGGCCGCAGCGAATTTCTTTAAATTTAATTAGCATGTTTAACTAATAACCCAATACTTTAAATCATTATACGGGCCAAATATATAATACTTTAATGTATATACTATTGTCTATACGACCTAAAAATTCAAATTGAAAAGAAATTTTTAATTACTATACACTCCTAAGATGACATTTCTCATTAAATTTCTCTTTTCCGCACAAAAAAATCAGGTTGACATGTCAATCGATACACAAGAGTAGTAATATTATTTTTTTAAAGCCAAGTAGAATTGACGAAGCTTCCATTTTGTGGTTATATTAGTCAATGATAAAAACTAACCTTGGGGTCAAGAGTAATGTTGAAATCGGCAAGTTTTCAAAATATTACTATTCTTAATATCAGGTGAAAAGAATATTTAATGGTAAAGGTAAGTGTTATTAAATAATTTCAAATGTAAGAAATAAAATTGTATTATTTCAGGTAACAATGATATTGGGCACTGCGGATGCTTGAGGATCGGACGGATAGATGGTTATAAAAGAAAACTGCTAGATAAATTATGTTTCAATTTGTAAGAAGTACATAGTTCTGATATTAGAAAACACTGAGCATATACGTTTTTCGTCGGTTATCGGAATAACAAATGCTCCATACCACCCTCAGGAAAAACACTTCTGCAGGGTTACCTAGAGAGGTGTGAATATTAGCGTAATGCGTAATGGTAATTAGTCAGTAGAATTGTCGAACAAATGGAGAAGTTGCACGATTTTCAAAAACAAGCTAGCCCTAAAGAGCATCAAGTTTGGGGATATATTTCGGAAAAAAAAGTAAATCAGTCCTCAAGTAAGTTCAAAATATTAATTGGAATCTGCACCATACGCGTATGACAGCACGTGGCGTCAGAGTCCGTTTTAGGGGCTTTAACTCAGATTTCTAATTCGTATTGTGAGCTTACTTGAGGACTGATTTGATTTTGTCTCCCGGCGTTATATCTCCAAATTTTATTCTCTTTCGGACTAACAAATTCAGGGTTTCTATAAATAATTCATGCATCCAGAGCGCTTATGAAAATTATTGATTAAATCAATTTGCCGCCTCTCAGGACGGTGAACACAACTACTGCTTATGAATGATTTGAATGAATTATTTGATATATTTTAATATGAGAAAACGCTTGGAAATGTGTAATTTAATCATATTTTGTAGTGTTTTGTAGGATAATTATTTTTAAGGTTGCAGAAAGCTGTGGTGTGACATTGATCTCAAACCTTCAGTACTATGGGCGTGCATATTATAGCTTGGCAGCAGTTACAAAAAGGCGACACAAAGAATTTAGAAATCAACGCCGCCCGCGTTGCATGAATCATTTATAGAAACCTTGTATTTACCACGATTCAAAATTCATGCAACTTCCCCAAGTTGTTACTGAAAAATTTCGGACACCTAAAATCAACTCTCAACAGCTAGCTTGTTAACACAAGCAGATATTTATGTGCCAATTAATAACAACCATCAGTTAAAATGATTGTTTATTATTAGTGATGGTGATAGTTGTATGTAGTTGGCTATGCCTTTTTACCACGGGGGTAAAGAGCTACTTTATTCCCTCATATTGGATAATAAAATTGACCGTTACACAAAGGTCGTGTAAAAAATCTATAAACGCATTAGTCAAAGTAGTGTTGCATTGTTAGTTAAACCAATTAAACCTGCAATCAAGTGATTTTTGTACTGCGAACAAAATAACTGTAAAAAATATGGCTTTTTATAACCTCGAAAACAAGCATAAATTGTGGAAAATAAGTGCTCAAGAGTAAAGACAGGAACGGAAAGATAACGATAACTAAAATTGCAAGGCGCTCAATGACCGTTTTAGGTTTAATATTTTTTTACGTATGCCTTCTGTCTGTATTTTTGACTTTGATACAAGCAAGTCTTTGCCTCCACGTGATTGCGGGAATATCTCGGTCGCATTTTAGTAAAAAGTTTTCAAACATATCAGCAGAATAATGTGAGAGCTAAAGCTCTCGGCGCGATCTTAGCTGAAGCTGACGTTGAGTTCACGCGTCGCGATATAGGTGGCAGTCTGCGGTGGTCAATTTATTCGATATTCCTGCTTGAAGGGTTCAAACAAGGTACTGACAATAGCAGATCCTATTTAATAACATCTGCAAAAGAATTAACTATACTGATGACAAAATAGCTTTTTTAAACGGAATTATAATTGAGCTAATTTAGTTAATTCTTGTCAATATACGAGAAATCGGCACATTTCAATCTTCAGAACTCCGATAGCAAGGATAAGTTGAAAGAGTTTTAAGGACTAAACATTATTAAAAACAAATCACACCCAATTCTTACTAATCTGGCATGTCCTGAATCAATATTACATATTGTTCAAATAAAACTAGACAACTGTGTAATTTTAATGGTTTACCTTTTAGTTAGCGAGGGCTGCCATTCAAAGTGTCAGTTTAAAGCTGTTAATGAGTCAGGTGTTTTTAGAGTTATCAGGTTTATTAAATATAATGCATATTGCCTACGCGTGCTCAATATATCGCACACATCGTCAGCGAAGGCAATACATTTGGCACAAATAGAGTAATCTGAGAGATTTAGCCATAACAGATAAATAAGTATATTATCTCTGTATTCTAAAGCTGATGGGCAACTAATAGTAGGTAAATTGACATTGCCGCTAACAGCTATCAAACTGCTTTGACTAATGTAATAAACTATCTCATACGAATAAGTTTTTGAATTCTTTCAAAGGTGCACTCATTGTGAAACATACTGAATTAATTAGGTAGCTTGATAACAAGCTGATTATTTGACTGCGTCTTGTTTCACCAGTTTTCTGGATAGTTTTGGCAATTGCTTTTCAAAACTATAGGTACTATAGGTACTAACTCAGATGTACAGAATTTTTTCAGGTTCGTTATTTTTATAGGAACTATAAGTTGTAAAACTCTTTGGTCGGGGTTTGAAGGTCGACTTTATAATTTCGGTAACATCAAAGGCATATTGAACGTGGCAATTTCTTTTTTTTCTTGTAAACTTTGTCCAACAAAGCACAATCCAACAATCAGTTTGTTTTAGAGCTGCCTAATTATCTCATTCGAAGTTGGGGTTTCCTACCAAATGATGGTCCTCACACTGTTTGTTTATCCGAAATCATTTGATAAATTGAACCATATCTTAGTTTTAAAACTGATGTTAATTTTTCTTGAGTGACAGATTTCAGATCCCATAAACTCGGTGTGCTACAGGCAAGTTTAGGTATTGCGTCATTTATTATACCCTTTATACTTTCGGCTTTCATTTGATATTAAACTGATGGATGCCGAGTTGCAATGAAAAAGTTCATTACTAAATGCCCTATTTCTCTGATAAACCGAAGTATAGAGGAAGGTGGCTAGGAGTGTATTGCCTAGTAGAGACTATCACAATAATCTAACAGTGCTAAACCCAAAAAGCATAAAGGATGCATAGAATCACCACGCGTATCACTAAGTGGTCGATTTATCTGACCAACCTTACTATAGAGCAGGGTGACTAGCTGTGTATTGCTTTGTGAAGAAAACAACTGTAAGCTGACAGTGCAGCACCTGCCAGGCATAGGAAGATGCCGATATCTTTTAGATTGACCAAGTGTATCATCAAATGCTCGACTTATTCGACGCACTCAAGTGCAGAGGAAGGTGGCTAGGAGTATTTATTTTTGCATAGACTACCACTGTAATCTGACCGTGAAGTTGACTAGGCTTGTATTGCATCGTATATTGATCGTATATTGATTCAGCGTCAGACAAACATGACGGCACCGTCATGCCGCTTTTAGAAATATTGAGGTTTCTGAGTTCTCTCCACATATCATTTGGACATGTGGTCATTTGTTACTCCAAATGACATGTGGAGAGAACTCAGAAACCTCAATATTTCTAAAAGCGGCATGACGGTGCCGTCATATTTGTCTGACGCTGAATCAATAAGCATTTTGTAAATTCCGTTCCATTAACTACAGATGATGCAGATCTAATAAACTTTTATAATGATAACAGTTTTTCGGGTGAACTAACAAAACTTGTTTTTGAACCTGTTGACACTGGTACAGTGATAAAAATATTAAATGAAATAAAGTCGAATTCCTCTGGCTCAGACGGCATAACTCTGATCATGCTCAGGCTTTGCTGTCCGGATATTATACCGTATGTCACACATATAATAAACGCTAGTATAACAACTAACACATTTCCAAGTACCTGGAAGGACGCTGTTGTTACTCCCGTACCTAAGACCACTCAGCCGACGAGCTTAAATGATCTAAGGCCTATAAGCTTACTACCCGTGATGTCAAAAATTATGGAGAAGATATTAGCACTTCATCTCAGGCAACACTTAGATCGGTATAGTATTCTGCCTTTTATCCAGTCTGGATTCCGACCTAATCATAGTTGCGCAACTGCTTTGCTTAAAGTAACTGATGATATTATTACAGCCACTGATGTAAACCAAATCAGTGTACTTATTTTGCTTGATTTCAGTAGGGCATTTGATACAATTTCTCATCCTATGTTATTATCTATTCTTAATTATATTGGATTGCATGAAAGTTCTATTGAACTGTTTAGAGATTACCTGAGTGGAAGAAGGCAAGTCGTAAAAATTGTTGATGATCTTTCTTCTCATGAGTATTTAACTAAAGGTGTTCCACAGGGATCCATACTTGGGCCCCTGTTATTCTCTATATATACGTGCACTCTTCATCAGCATATTAGTACTTGTGCTTGTCACATGTATGCAGATGACACTCAATTGTATCATAGTTTCTACTTTAATCAATCCATGCAAGCAATAGATTTGATCAATACTGATTTGGAAAATGTTTGTTCATACGCGGCCAAACATTCACTGAAAATAAATCCAACAAAGTCAAAAATTTTAATATTTGGTAATAAAAATGAACACCTACAGTTACCAAACGTTGCTAAGTTTTATTGTAATAATGTACAGATTCCAATTGTCGAAAGTGCAAAAAATTTGGGCTTAATAATGGATTCCAAACTGCGATATAAGGAGCATGTTACACATTGTATACGTAAAGCATATGCTAGTTTAAAAAGATTATATCCATATCGATCCTACTTCTCTAACAAAATTAAAAGCAAATTATGTGAAGCCCTAGTTCTGTCTCACTTTTCTTATGGTGACGTTGTATACGGGAATTGTCTGGACGGTGAGACTTCGGGGGGTATACAGAGGGTGCAAAATTCATGTATCCGATTTGTGTTTGGTATGAGGAGAAATGATCATATATCTTGCAAATTTTCTGAGTTAGGTTGGCTAACTATGAGAACAAGAAGGTATCTACATATGTCCTGTTTATTTCACAAGATCCTTCAGAGTGGATATCCGCCGTACCTGCTAAACAAATTAACTTATAGAACAGATGTTCATAACCTAAATCTTAGGAATTTGGGTTCTAAACTTACGCCGCCGATACATCACACTGCTATTTTTAGACGGTCTTTTCATTACAATATTTGCAAAGTTTATAATGAAATTCCCAATTTTCCGAAAGATTTGGAAATTGCTTCATTCAAGAAAAGTTTAAAACAATATCTATTGGAGGGTGACCACTTCATATAGGATTTTTTTCCCTTCTTGTCTCTTCGTTTGCGTATGCTGTGTTGGTGTGCTGCTATTATGGACTATGCTACATATTTATATTAATCTGTATATATATATATATATATATATATATATATATATATATATATATATATATATATATATATATATATATATATATATAGTTCAAATTTATTTGCACTATGAGCTGAACTTCCCCTTGGGATTTCCCTTTTTTTCTTTTGCTCATTCATGGAGTACCTATTTTGCTTCAATTTTCTTTATGTTGTATACAAGAAAATGTTATTTATAAATTAAGTTACATTATGAAATTATTGTAGTAAACTTACTCTGATGTAAATTTTATGGGACGATGGGAAATAAAGACCATTATTATTATAACAGTGTCAGGCCCACCAAACATACAGAGATGTTCATAACGCTGTTGATCAAGTAGCCACAATAAGTGACAGCCATACAGAATTTGGCGTTCAAAATTTGTGCGGAATTGTACGATCATTGGACAATACTGCAATGTGTAGGGCTCCAAGAATTAGATGATTCAACGATGTTACCTTGCACGATTGGTCAGGTGGTAGAAGGAGAAGAAGCAGTCCAAGATAAAAAGAGTTAGCTGGATTTTCTAACGACCGAACAACTTTAGAGGCGACGAACTAAATAGTAAATGCTGTAGACCCACTGGAAGCCTATCGTAAACCAAGCCTTGATTTTTAAGTAATTGTATGTAACGTTCCGTGTAAAGATAATTATTTATACAACAGAGCGTAACTAAATGTTTGGTTAAATCCAAATCAAGTAGCTCTTTAAAAAATAAAGCAGCACTTGTATTTGATACGGTTCGAAATCTCCAAGCGGCGCTTCCTATCCAGATTTTCTTGCAACGCCAATAAAGCACGAATAGATGAGATCATAGATAGCCGTGACCAGCATTTAAATGGGTTATTATTTAGCCAGCGCTTCCGATTCTGACATTGAACGAGGATGAAGCGAGCGAGACAGCACGATCGAAGGACAATACGCGAGCAACTGAGCTGGGGAAATAAAGCTGATTTGCGCAAATTTCAGAATTTGCGTTAATTTAAGTTAGTTAAGTTCGCGTGAGTGGGCGTCGGAGGCGTGAGAACGTCGTTTAAAACAGATTCTCTGGATAAATTTAATTAAAATGGATCTAGATCTGAAAGTTATCGCCGTTTGGATAATAGGTTTATGTGACGCTCTGTTGATGACTTAAAAGAGTCGATTAAGTGGATTGGTTAACTTTATTGCAATCGTTTAAATCGCAGGAGCCATTTAATGTTATGTGTACATATTCTGGCTGCTATATTCTTAATCATGTGTATCGTTGGTCATGGTTTGTGCAAAAACCAACAAAAGAAGCAACTAAAACCAACCAAAAATATTACATACTTGTAGTATACAAAAACTGTTGATAAAGTAACGTATAAAACTCAAAATAAGGGTTATTTGCGAAAATTAGAAAAACGATGAAACAAACTAAAGCTTTAAAAATATATTTTGAGATGACTGAAACAGAATAGTGTTATTTTTTTAATGAAATATATATGATCATTTTTTTAATGTACCATATGTATATTTTGTCATTCGAGTCCATATTAGCCAAACAATTCAACCATTATGTTACTTGGCATAAAAAACAATCAAAACGGATAGAATTGAAAAATGGTTATTCTATATGTTCATAAATAGAGGCTGCGTCACGTAAGACAGGATGGACTATAGTTCTGTTAATACAAAATATTTTTAAAAAGCTTAAAATGTTGCACTAAATCAATTCGTTTGTCATAAAATATTTTCGATTATACAGTAGGTATATTTTTGCATTTTGTCGGTTACAAGGGCGTTAGAAAAACCTTAATATATTCGAAAGTAAAAAAAAATAGAGAGATGCGGTTTTTTCGTTGAATAGGGCATGAAATTAGCTTTCCACGTAGTAAAATCATAGACATAAAAAATATAAGTCAAAGATCCATCAATGGACCAGCAATGTATATAGTGGACATGCCAATATGATGCATCGGGCATGTTAGAGATATACTGTGAACATACGTTTCTCATAGTTTGTACTATTCCTGCAATATGCTCTTTGTATATTATATGTAGGTATATCAATTTAATTAGATAGTATATATGTCTATTAAATGTTTAGGGAATGCGAGATGCATATTATATAGACATTCAGAATTTAAACATATTGGGAACCTAAAACTAGCCCCTATCATGGCAGAAAATTGAAACACATTCTCAAAAAATAATCTTTATTTTGGTACATAAGTACTTGCATTTAATTGTGGATATGGAAAAGGTGTGTTAATACCAGTTGCTCTTGGTACATGTGTACGTAATGCAAATAAAAAGCATAAAGTTGTAAAATATTTTAATGTGCCTGGAATGGATTACACGCATTGCTAAAGAATGTGAAAAACTCATTGCCCTTTCTCCCCAAACAGCATTTATTTTAACCTCCGCTGGTTTTCAGTTTTCCTTTTCCCTTAGCTTCAACCCAATTAAGAAATTTGTTTGCTGTCACGATTGATGGTACGATGGTACTCATTTTATTCAATAATTAACCCGAAACTAAACAAATAACAAAACACCTTACATCACAGCTCTACCACCCAGGCCGTTATACCTTGTGGCGCAAGGCAAGACGCACAGACGAGGACTGCGGACCCAAACAGGCAGTCGCTTTAGCTTTGCGCTTGCGCATCGGCCTAACTGCCGACAGAGATAACCCGTTGATCATAATGTGATAGCACACTCATACTGGCTGTTAAAGCAGAAGGAATTTAGTTACTGTATAGAAAAAGTACTATAAACCTACTGTGAATTTGTGGGTGTTTTTAGCTTTTTCTGTTTTTCTTGTTGTGTAATGTACCTAGTTATAAAGTTTATGTCAAATATACACATAGCATAAATTGTAGCAAGTTTATATTATGCAAATAAGTGAAAAATATACATACCTCTATAAATAAAAATATAGTTGAACTACTTGTACAGACCGTATTGTGATTTCCTACATATGAAAATTATGGAATACAAATTCACTTCAAAGCCATCATATAAGCATATTCTGTGTATATTCGCAATTGCATAAAAATGACATATGAAAAACAATAATATACTATGTTTATACATAGAACATACTGTACTTTATGGGGATAAAAAGGACATACTGTGTATATTCAGGCCCTGCATGAAATATGCACATTAGCAACTGCATATACACAGAATATCTATAACACACACGGTATATCAAGAATAGAATCGGACATGCTGTGTATATTTCTTGCTATGTGGATTGCTGTACGTAAAATGTTTCACATTTAGCTCAAATACTTGTCTAATAAAAACTCTTGAGTTTTAAATATTCAAACATGGATAACTGTCTGTTTACATAATCTGAACCATAATTTAATTCTATTTCAATTTCATTAAGCGTTGTATGCTGCTCTTTGCAGTCTCCAATTGTTTCTACAAAAAATGTAATATAATATTTAGCAACTTTTGTCTAACATTTTAACCATCAATAATATTACTGACATGTTTAAAATGCGGTCCAGTGAACGTAACAACGCTAGCGAAGCACTAAAGCTTTAAAAGTTTTCTACCGAATAATGGCAAACCGTAAACGAAAACCAACATTACTTAAACACAGAACACTAATAAAACTTTATAATAAATGTTCAAAAGTGCCGCACATTTTCATGAAATCATAGTCGAACTAGTTTGTTAAATTCTACATCTATCCTTTCCAACATTGTGGCTGTGATGTCACGAAATACATTAACTATTCTGTTTTGCATATCAGCAGCTGTATAGTTTAGGCGCGGAATTAACTTTATTTTGATTTTGTGAAGTCTGGCAATCTAACTGGCAATTAACTGGTCCTTGTCATCCCGTCCGGTGATTTGGAAACTGCATGTTCAAATTATTGCGAGTGTCCATCACACATAAGGTCCGTTATGGTGCATCCACATATGGCTTAGCGTAGCCAATGAAATGTTCTCTTTCAAATCCGTAAATTCAGTTTGTAAAAAAGTTACATAGTTACGTCCTTTTTATGTAATTGATATATTAAAAATACAGGGCCAATTACACGGTCCCCCAAGAATGCTCCATCGACGTTTAATGAAACGGGGACCGTGTTTGTTGAATGTGATGGGAGTTTCCTTACACTAGTGAATGTTGTCAATCGCCCAACAACAATATTCTTGTCTTCTAACACAATCTTCGAGGAGGAACACTTGGTGCATTTGTTATGTCTCTTGTTCCTTATTTTAACGCGTTGAGCAAATCGTTGCAGTAAATTTTCGAAGCTTTCTTTTCTAAAATGATTTCTGTTCAGGTACTGCTGTGTATAAACAAAGAATGCTGACAATAGCTTTCTATGACATTCCCCAACATCAAAACCGTATCAACCAACTCTTCTGGATTAAGCGACATGTTGATCAAGACACAACAAAACTAAACTAAACTCAATGACAGTTCTTTAGACAACAGTTGTTTTAAATGCACAAACACTTTTCCAAAGCTCCTAAAAGTCAGAAAATAGAAAATATTACAAAACTGCTAGACAGAACCACAGACTGCTCAGTATATCTCCTTGAAATACGTCTTTCTTAACGGAAATCTCTTTCGTCCGTGGATTTTATTTAGTTGTGTTGATGTATAGTGATGTACGCCATTAACTCATGGGACATGACGTATAGAAATTCCATTATAATGTGGCATGGGTTGTATGGTATCTATTTTTCTTGATGTTAGTATCTTATACATTGTAGGCAGGCACGTTGTTGGGCGGTATTGTTCTGGAATTTTGGTGTCATTGGGTCCAAATATATCCTATCCATAATCAGGAAGTAGGGTGTTTCTTGTGGTTTTTGTCATATCTTATTTAATAGATATGTTAGGTTTTCGTGTGTATTTTTTATCTTTTTATATGAAAACTCCTGGAGTTTTCTAGTTATGAGTTCGCCGAGTTGCTATTTTAATATCTTCTATTGTAATCTCGATTAATTGCATTATTATTTTTGTTATTATTTTGCTGGAACCGAATATCATCTCGGAATACCATTATTCAGTTCTTCTGATATATCTCAGCTAGTGCAGGCATCAAATCATCTCTGAGAAATTCTAAATACCTACCTGCCGTAAGATTTTCTTTAAAAAAGTAAGTACCTACCGATAATGCATTGACCAATGATGATGACGTTGTGGGTCTATGTGGATTTGCGCGTGTCTAGTAGTGACAATTGTAACGACTGACTGAGCCCTTTAAATAAAAAGTTGCTTCATCGGAAAATAGAATATTTCTTTATAAGTTAGGGTCTTTATCAGACCTTCTCATCAGCACCTCGCAGAACTATAAGTATCGGTAAGGATATTCCTTCCCACCATTATACATGTGAACGCCTTGTAGCTGATAGATATTAACCAGCTGATTATATAGTTACCGTTAAGCTGTGCACTTATCTAAATAATTTAATTATCCGTTTCTGCATTTACACATATGATCCCTATTATTAGCCATTATCCCAGATCCCAGATCATTACCAATCATCTCTTTACAACGCTATCGTCGGCCACGCAACTGCATTATTTTTTTTGTGATTAATTTTATTGTTGACTTCCTCTGCTCGCGGCAACGTGTCCAAATGTAACGCTTTGCGCGTCCTGAAATATGATCCCCGATGCAGACGGGGGAAGAGCAAAAACTGAATAAATGTGACCTCACTGTGTGAAATCCATTATGACAATTAGCTTTAGGATAAAGTCAGAGTGTTAATTGCTAATTAACTACCAACAACAGTGAGTTGGCGTGGGAAGCGTGCGAAATCCTCGTTCACCGTGTACGCGTTTTGTAATCCATGTGGATCATTGGTTTTGCCAATTGATGTCACTGCGGAAACGCATGCCGAGTGAATGAGCGACACGACAAATTGCATGAATCCCATACTCTCTTACACTTAGGTTACGTAACACGTAGACACCAAAATGTCGACACTGGTTCTAAATCACCCTAAGGTATGTTCACACCAAGCAGCATTTTATTGCATAGAGCAGTAAATAGAGTAATGTCGTAGATTAATATACGCTAAAGTGGCTACACCTATCTAGTATATGTTGTATAGTAATGTAGTGATTCCCCTTCGTATATTTTTAACAATGCCCAGAAAAACACGTATTGCAGCGGCCGTAATTACATATTGCATTTTTTTAAGAAATAAAACTAAAAAGCGGTCTTGATGATGAAAGAGTGTATAAAAAATAGGAATAAACTGGGAACATACAGTCACTTAACAGTGGAGCTAAACTTGCTAGATTCGGAGTAGTATTTTTCTTTTGTTTGATCGTGATAGTATTCACTACTAGTATCCCAGAGCTGCTTTAGGCAAATCTAATAATTCTTTGGTATTTGTTTGGTACAAAATGCGGATTATGCCATAATTTTGTTATTAAATTATTAATTACATCAAACAGACTACATTCAGTAGATGTGCTGATCTAGCAATAAATTGCCAACACGCCGGTATACCTAAACCGGCTCCCCACGCAATAGAAATCGCGCGTTCATACTCTGCTCTAGAGTATGTGCATACTCGGATATGCGATCTATAGACCCTATCTAGACTGTCTTAATTAAGCACTAGGATTTGCAAACTTGTGTGGGACTGATAACAAATACAAGGCTGTTATTTATTCAGAAAATTTCTGGACGTTGATGGTTTCATCCATACATTTTCAAGTTCGTCTCGATTAAATAGAAATACAGAAATGTATAAAAAATATTATTCATGCAGGATGTGGTCTTTCAGTTTAAACGATTTTAATGTACACTGAGTTCAATTAAAAAAATGGGATAAAGTACAGTTGAATATTGTATAAAATAAATTTAGTATGCAAAAGCAGAATAGTTTTCCCATTAGTTTATGAACAAAATGAGTCGCATAAGACGAAAATATTTGTAACATTATTTAGCAAAATATACATTATGTCTAACGCCAAAACTGCAAAGAAAAACATTTTTTTTGCTTGTCCTGAAACCAGCAAATCTGTAATTAAAACTTCATTACTCGGGCTCAGTTTCTCTTGATTTTAGACTTCATAATAATTTTTCACTGCTTTTTAAATCGCGTCATATGTACTACAATTTTATTTTTCTTTGACAACGATGTCATTTTGATAAACATGGTTACGTAAGTTAAATTAAAAAAATGCTTATGAAAGGAAAAATTTTAAAATAAAAAAGTAACGTGCGCGCCAAGAAAAAAAGTCAGACATGGCGAGGACGACAATTGCCGCCAGACAGTTAAATAATTGGTGCGCCCGCCATTTTTCGTGGTTACAATTTCAGGCTAGCGCGGCTAATAAATTTATTAACTCGGTCCACTCAAGCGGTTCGCTCCGTTCAAATTGTGGACGATGTTACATTCCTAAGATCTGACTTCTTTCCTGGCGCCCACTATAATATATTGACAAGAACAATAATTCTGCAATTCAAGTTTAATATGAACCTCCTTTAAACTTGGGATTTCTTCGATTTTTTTAGTTCTTATTACATTATTAGGCAGGTTATCTCTATACATAATTGGGCTTTTTAGAAAACAGTGACTGTCGAGGGACATCCATCATACATCAAAATAATGCAGCTTCTAACGCGCTGTCATATGAAGCCCATTACATAATGCTAACGTCAGTCACTAGAGCTGGGACATTTCATTCGATTCAAATCGTTCAATGAATCGCTATATTCGGTTCACTCAAATCGTTCAAGAATCATTACCAAGAACGAGTTACCGTTGCTGATAGACCTTTTTAGATAGTGCAACGTGTGTCCTGACACGGTACCAATAGTGGTTTACCTTATTTACAGGTACAGCTTTAATATTCGTTACAAATTGCAATTATTCAAAATAGGTTCGGTCTTATAGAACCCTGGTAAACAAGTCTACACTTCTCAAACGAAACAGGTCGGTTGTTCTTAATCGCAAGCGCAAAGCTCAAAAAAGCAAGAAGCA
Organism: Rhyzopertha dominica; assembly: GCA_025024175.1. Classification (NCBI taxonomy): domain Eukaryota; kingdom Metazoa; phylum Arthropoda; class Insecta; order Coleoptera; family Bostrichidae; genus Rhyzopertha; species Rhyzopertha dominica. The sequence goes on from QCXZ01000001.1 coordinate 26,031,347, forward strand.
GAGTGCTGTAACCCTAACCTAACAAATTCAAGTGCTATTCAACTGTCATTAACAGATTAGCAACGGAAATAGTAGATCATTGAGCAAACTTTTAATTAAAGAAGGTACAGCAACATTACTATTGGTTAGGCACACTTTGCTTTGCGTAGACCTTGGTCGGCGATAAATACATTTGTAATAATTGCAAGTGTATTTATCGCCTAATTATTGTATACGTACATTATATTCAATTTTCCAAATAATTTTATTCTTTAATTTTACTGCACATGCAGCAATAAATCAACACTTGTCCGAAACCGTATTTGTCGCCAAATCATCAGTAGTTCGTCCTGTTGTTTGGGGTGGTGCTGCACTCTCGACTTGTTTCCGAATCGTCTCTTTGTGGAGTTTATTCGTCTATGGTGAAAGCAGTCTCTCGTCACAGCATATAAATATGCTGTGCTCTCATCGTGTATCGCGTCGTCGCATCGAGGTCGCATGAACGACACCGAATCAAACAGATCAAGGCGTGAGTCGTTCAATTTGAACGACTAGGTCATGAACTACATCATAAACAACATACAAAACACATTTTGAGTATCCATGCGCGCACTGGGTGTTCCTCGTAGTCCTAAAAAGCCTCTAATTTGCTTTAAGCATCTCCACACATAAAAATCCAAAATTGTCAATATCGAGACTCCTGGTAGGCTGCCATACTGGACCATTTTATCCAATCTCCTGATATCCAAATTTAAAGCTTGATCAGTTAGTAGTAGATAATGCAAGAATAATGTGCAGGACAACCGTTCTGTTGAAAAAAGATTTATTAAGCCGTGGTTAAAAAAATTCAACACAATGTTAAGGATGTTATAAAAAAAGTACGGACCTATTATCCCGTAATAATGAACGGAAACCATGCACTTACTTTGGCAAAACACTGACGACTTTTTAAACTTCTGAAATGTGGATTAACATCGCTTCAATATCATATGCTTTGAGGCAACTGTCCCGTTGGTAGGAAATGTTGTTTCATCAGAAAACATTATTTTTCAGCAAAAATTTTGATCCCTTCATATTTGATTTCCCATGCACAACATTAATATAATAATGACAAAAAGTAAGAAACTAAACCCGGGAATTTTTGATTGCTAGTCAACTGTGCTGCGACTGCACTACCAAATCCCTATTGAAATTCCAGTCAACGTGGCGTGTATATTTCAGTTTACTATATACGTAATGCTACTGAGCCCCATCCGGCGCTTTTGTAGTTTAGTCGTTATTTGCGAGCTTCGGAGCAGACTTCTGCTATAGTAGCCAGATTCTGACTACCAGTAGCTATTACAACCCAAATTATTATTATAATGGTCAAAGTTATTTATTGCCTGTGTGAATGATTATAAATACCTCATTAGCTTTTCAGGCCAATATTTTTCTGAAAAAGTATTGCCAGCTTTGGCCGGGGCTTAAACCCGGGACCTTTGGATGCTAGTCTAATGTGCTGGCATTGCACTACCAAAGTACTACTCAAAATTCAGCTTAAAGTGGCATATATATTTCAAAGATTACTATACTACTTAATGCTACTGAACGCCATCCGGCGTTTTTGTAATTTAGTCGCTAGAGTTTAACTAGAACTAAATTTATAAAATAAGATTTCGTCCATAGCATGTGCTTATTCTACGATATGTTTATATTACAGCTACAATGTTTTTAACATCTAAAGCAAATGTGTCGACATGCTTTATTATAACAGAATCAGAGAGCTTGGATTAAATTGATCTTAGTTGGCCTTAAATAGGCTAATATGCAGTTACCATTATGAGTTAATAATGCGGGGTTTCTAAGAACTCGTTTTGATTTATAGCTAACCAGGGTAGGAGCGTCGACAAATTTTGAGGAGCAAAGTAAATGAATGGTCCTCTAGGAGTTTCTAACAATTGTTTCGTGCAATTAAAAAAATTTTCAAAGCCTCTTGGGCCGGTTTTATTATATCATGGACTTGGCATGCTTACATACATACATACTTTGAACATAATGCATAAATAGTATGCTGCAGATTCGTTAACATTAAAGACTTATCTTAAATACAGGAAGCGCTATCACTGTAAAAAATAAGTTATCATTATGTTAGCATACGCTCGCATGACATCAACGAGGAAGATGTCACAAAAAAAGTTATGTCCTGAAAGGGCAAAGCATTGATGTAAATAAAGACTAATATGTTGATTTCAGCACTTGGTTTGAAGACTTCCGTGGTTGTTGTCGATGACATGTTGTTTTCCGGGCTCCTTCCCACGTTGCTTATTTTCATCACTATAAGGAAATTGGCAAAGCTTTCAAACGTGGGAGATGCAAGTGTAATTAAATTTTCAGTATTATTTCGCCTAATACCTGCACTTTGGCACATACTTAAGCCTCTGGAACACAAACCGAAACTAGATTATTTTGACAAATTGACATTGCACCATCCTGAGGCATGGTCATTAACGAAGAATTATTACGACGAATGACATAAGTTATTAGAGTTTACAGTTGCAATAAAATAAGAAAATATCAATATTTGGGCTATATCGTTGACACGGCATTATAATCATCTATTTCGAACGGTTACTGCGGACCAAATTGATAAAAAACGCACGGGAGGAGCTAAATATTTAGATCTAACTAATTTTAGAACAATTTTAATGCTATCCATTTATTCATATCCTAACTCTCTGCTCTATGTTGTTATTATCAACGTCTCTGATGCCTTTACGTAGGTTTTTTAAAGAATAAATAACGAACTTACTATTTTCCAGTGTGAGGCCACGTGCTGTATTTATATTTCCAAAAGGTTTACTTTGCCGAGCTTTCCATATAAGAATATTGCTGTTTGCAATATTTTCAAGATCAGTACAATTGCCTTTAATTAAATGTTTAATTTAAACGAAATATAGATGATCACTATTGTAATAACTGCCTATAAATAAAACATTTTTCTAGATATTGTTACAGAAGTGCATAAAAAACAAGAAAAAAGTATACAGCATCAACTTAAATACGATGTAGCTGTCTCATTAACAAGTAATTCAAAGTCGGTCGTTCATGAAGCTGCATCAATAGTTATGAATAGTTGTAAAATTAATTTCATCAACAGGTACAAATCTTACCTAAAAAGACGATTACAAAAAAAAAAATAAAACAGCAACCGTTTTAAAAGTCGCGTTACAGTTTTCGAGTGTTTTTGCACCCCATATATTTCCCTATGACATATTAATTAAACTTGTTTCTAATATTATTTCCTATAGGTATATTATACTAAATAATAATAAAAAAGTATGCAACTATTTTGGCTGTATAAAATATCATGTATAATATCACACACCCAGATCAATATAATTTAATCTACGATTTCCGAAGCACCACATTATAAAGGTTCCAGACGATCGTATCACGGCGCGGGAAAAATTACAACATGCGCGATGTCAGGCTTGATAAAAGCAGTTAAAAATTAAAACATAAAACAATGTGGGTTCAGTTTTCCAATTAATAATGAAGAGAGTAAATAAATTCGTTTGATTTATTACATTTACGTACACATAAGTCTACCACCATCATCAACACACAGCACGTACATTATTGGGGGTAAAATTTATTAAAACATTTTCAGCCGGCACGCACATGTGTGTACATTAGATTGAGGACAGGACTAGGAAATTGTAATTAACGATTGCAGGCGTCATTCATTTCGTTTGCAGCAAAGCTACACAACAATGAATCACTATCTCCGCGGCGATGATGTCATCATCGTTGATCCTTAACTTCGGGTTAAGAGATCGTGCGAATCTTTTGGAGATTTAGCTGGGTTTTTTAATTGACATCCTCAAATAAAACTAATTAGGTGTTCGTAAAACGCAGTCATTCATAGAGCGTTCAGCTTGAGAATCTTGGAGGCCGACAAATTCGGTTAGGAGAAAGATTAGAGCCTTCGGTGATTTTACTCGTATAGACGTGCATACGTTGGAGTTGTTGCAGCACTTTCGATAAAAGCTCGCACTTCACACACCTGCGCCAAGCTTGGGCACAGCTGCCCGGAATCTGGCCTTAGCTCGCTGGATTGCCTTCTACGGTTTACAGTACAGAGACGGATTTTAGAGTTTTCACCGTAGTCCAGTGTTAAAGCATTAGATAAGCAAGATTAAAAATGCCTTTTCGTCGAAAGAGGCTTTAGCGCATTTTTCTTGCATCGTTTAATTTAATTTGATTCTAGATATATCCAACGAGCTACCAATGCGCCTGATCGCTGACAATAATGCCTTTTCTTCATAAATGAAGTGAAAAATGCGCTAACAAGAAAGGAAAATTCGCTCTGAGGGATGAAATACATAAATTACAAAAACGCTGTTAAACAAAATTTATTAAAGCAATGTTAATAATACGTAAGTATTGAAAGAAATCCTTTGGGCTTGCGCAGAACCTCTTATGTACCGCCTGGGTCGCATCATTATTACTTTGATATTTTTTCCCACCTAATGACTCTTTAAAATGACCAAGAATATCACAATCGCTTGGGGCGAGTTCAGAGGAATAAGAATAATCTTACTAGATCGACTGACACTCTAACTTCATACCTTGGATGGTCGCGGCAGTTGCAAGCGCAGTATGTGACAGCGCATTATCCTGTGACCTTACCTGACCTGACCTGACCTAACACAAAAGGTCTTCACATGCATCAGCGCGTCATTGTTTCAGTTCTGGAGTTAGATGCTTTGTCACCCATCTTGGTGACATTTTATGGAAATTGAGGACATCGTGCACAATGTGGGGATTGTGTGAATTATTTTCAAAACTACAGCGATTTAATCTGAAATAATACGACGAATTTCTATAACTAAGGCTGCAACTAAGGTTGGGTGATGACAACAATGTCAGGTCAACAATGCAGAACACGTAAACAATGACTAAACAATAATTAACTAGTATAATAGTTTCTCTTTTAAAATAAAATGTTACCTATGACTTTGTAATCTAGATGAGCCAGCGCATTTTATTACAATTCCGCAAAAACCAAATTCTGTTTCTTGTTTACCGTGCATTTTAATTAATTCAGATTTTAAGCTTCCTAAAGTTCCTGTTGCACATTTCCTACCCTTCCTACTTTACAGTCTCATGGCCCGCAAGAATCCAAAATATTACATATAACATAACCTAATTTTTGAATTATAACTTCCACTGTTGACATTGTCGACGTGTTGTCGACGCGTTGATGACGACAAACCTGTCTGCAACTGTCGAAATACGATTTAGTTGACTAGGTCGGTGGGGATCAGCTACGGAATGGATCCCGCTTTTGTTATTTGCAGGAGTGACAAACGTGAATATCGAGATCTCAAAAATAACATTTCCGTCAACTTTAAGACAAGTTTCTGTTTCGTGCATTGTGTTGTATTAACGTAACAACAAAACGAAACATGTATTAACGTAATTAATTGATCATCACTTTTTGATACATCTTATTAACTTTTTACATTCAAAACACTTTTTCCGATAAAATGTGGAGCTAAGTAAGGTGGGTTGAACATCAGTATTTAATACAAATAGTGCATGCACTTCTGGGTTATCTTGCTATCATAACACTTCCCCAGAAAATGATTTTCTAAAGCAAACTACCTTAAAATTTATTTAGGATGATATTTTGCAAAATCCGAAGCCATTAATTAGTAAGTTTTTGACAGCTCAATGTTGGAACATAAATTTCTTTCAAATGTAATTGCAAATAAACACTGAATCTAAGATCTGCTGCGCCAATAATCAAGCCCTAGATCTAGCAGTTCCAACAAAAACAATTCTATCCCCATTCATTTGCAACGTCATATCCAATAGGGTGAGATCAAAACAAAACAGTTTGTGACTTTACTGCCTATTGATGTTACTCTCCGCCACCGACAGCAAGCTTCAAAAATTTAAAATGAAAAAGCAAATCATCCACGAACGCTTGGATATGCAAAAAAGTAAAAGACACTGACTTTAGCCAAAGGAACCACTAAAGACTATAGGCACTTCAAATGACAGTTGAAGATGTACACTAAATAATTCAAGATTAAGGGAGAACAAAGCTTGACCACTTCCAATTTGTTATTCCCCAGATAACAAACAGCAAATTATCGGAGTTAATAAGCGAAAGAGAAAATCTATAGCATCCGACTTGGATGAAATCAGCTTTAGAGAACACTCTTTCTAAGTGAAACTAGGTACTTATTCTTTTGTGGAGAATGCTTCAGGCATATTCAATAGTTAGATTGCTTTCCTTACCCTCTAAAATTAATCCATTCTTTATAATATTCCGGGAGCCAGCTGCAATACCTTCCTTAGGTGTTGACATTTATTAAGTTTTCTTGCTTACTCTGTAATTGATGTTTTGTAATTCCCTTCGGCTTAGCTGTTACAGACAGTAGCGGTCTTATTTGTAAACGAAAACACGCTATTATATTATAAACCAATATGTTTCAAGCTATATATTGCTTTAATTGGGGGAAAGAGTATCTATTTTTAGGATACTCTATAAAGCCTCAGAATTTTGAGAGCTCCAACAAAAATACTGCTCGTTAACTTATTACTTAATACTAGTTCAAGCATAGAAAGTAAAGAAAATGTGCAAAATCAATTAAACCATCTTAATATTGTCTTTGTATAACATCAAAATAATAAAAGCAAATGAAAATTATGTTCGCCAACCTTCCTGCCCTATGAAAACCAACTTCAGGCTTCTCTTTAATTTTTAGTTATTGATCAGACTTTTATACCGGGTACTGCATTGTAAACAAGCCACTTTCAATAATGCATGTGGTAGAAAAATTGGAGTAAAATTTAGTAACAAGTCGATTTTATGTCGCAGGAAGATATCTTGTGATATAACATTCGAAGTTGTCAGAAAAGCCCTCTGTCTCTGATAGCTCTCACCTATAATTTTTTAATAGGATAGAAGGTTCCATGCAAAACAATTTCTAGCACTCTTTGGCATAATTTCCCCAAACAAATTGCTTACGTTTCAAAATCATTGACTTTTGGATACTTTGTTGGGCATTCAATAGGTCCTCTACGTTCAGTCCTATACCACTGAAAACTGTCAATGTTATCAATGCTGATTATCATGGTCATTTAAAAGAAATGTAGGCAAGGGAGTATTGTAAAGAAAATGCGGGTTATCATTGGTATGTTTCATCATTTTTCACAGAATTCCAGTCATCTATCAGAATCCTGAAGACCGATGACATGCTGACTATAGGAACTTGTGATATCTTTCGAACGGATGAGTCAAAACGGCAGCAATGGTACACTCATCGGACGCATGTGTTCGAGTTTAAACCGATCAAGTCTTTCTAAATTTCTCAATAAGTTCCAAGATGTATTTATATTGGACACTATAGCAGCGAACCGCAAATCTAGTATAGTTATTATTTTTGAAAAATTGACATTTTCATAGGAAAGGCGTCTCAATTCCAATGAAACACCTGGCGGTATATATATGTGCCTATAAAAACGTTAAAACATACTTCGAAAAGAAAGAAACAACCACATAATGTAATATACCTAGGTACACCTCTAGTTTGTTACAATTATCTATGAAAAATATTCGAAGGAAAGCTTATCTCAATTGTTTGAGTACTGCCCTGCATCCGGGCTTGCATCAATATAATAAAAATGTCACTGTGTTGGGCCATTACACAGATTAAAAATAAGCTGTGATACAGATTTTCCGAATAATTGCCACTTACAGAGATTGCCCACTTCCTCATAGCCCTCAAATTTTTATTGATATAGCAATTTATGCACGCGCCCGACTACGTCCCCCGATTAGTACAGAATTTGATGTTTGGATTGCTTTCTTTTGGACAAACGCGCTCAGTTTCAGGAAACCGAGTAAATTATTCGAGAAAGGAGGTTAAAAAATTACCTACTTGTTAGGTGCAAAACTACATAGGTTTCTAGCGCGGGAAATTAAGCGTGGAGAGGTAATGTGCTTGTACGGGATGTGTATTGAAACAGTGGTATAAGGGTGAAGGCTCGACTACATTAAGTGAGCTGGAATTATTTGATTCCATATGGCCTCCTCGAACGATTTATTGTTAATTCTGGAAAAAGTATACAACTGAAAGGGACATAATTTATACAGTAGATTCGATTCATTTTAATATTTTTTTGGGTCTAGTGGTGCAGAAACATGGCATATGATTGGTTTTCCCTCTGCATCAAAGCTAATTAAACAATATATGACAGACTTATACCACAATAATTTAGAGAGTTTACATACAATTTAATTACATATGGCTGGTATTTTAATTAACTAAAGCTAATGTCGAAATGTAACGATGTAAGTGGATATTCTGGTGGCGATCTCATCTATCAGTAAGGTATTGAGTGAGATGACAGCAGCATCAACGGTTCAAAGTTACTGTAATGTCAACTTGGCAGATTACAAGTTACCTTCCATTAGGTGACGTAGTTCCCACTAAGACGACCTTTGTCGTCAGCGTTGACATTTCAATATTCAGTACAATTGGGTATTATCACTTTTTTTGAAAATTACGTAAAATTAATCTTGAAGTGCATATATATCGTACGCCATATTAAAAAAACAAAAAAAAATATTTGTAGGTAGAGAATTTCAGGTCTGAAATTCGAATCTTAGGAGTCACCGCCAAAACGCTTCTATCCAAGGTTATTCAATTCGTGACGTCAAGTGTCATGTAAACATTACTGAGGGGTGTGCTGTTTAATGGTGTAGTATCATACTTGTATTGGAAAAGCTTTTGTGTGGTGTTTATTGAAAGGATGGTGTAAGAGGTCGCACCAAAAAGTGATTTGTGTAGTTTTACAAGCATGAATTATGTATGGAAAACAAAACAAGTGTTGTTTTGTACATGGTTATAAAAGTAAGTACTTCAGTCAGTACAGCTAACAAAATTTTTATAACCATTCCTCGAGATTATCAACGTATGAAAAAGTTGTTTAAGGCCCCTAGACGTTATATGCCGAAATCGCAAAGTTTGTTTTGCTGTTGTGAAGATCATCTGAATTTTTACTGTAAGTTTTATTATTCTTTTTGGGGTTATAAGCGTTACCATTCAGTTTCGATTTTGTTATAGCTTGAAGAGTATATGAAAAATTATATGCGTTTTAAGTTGATAGAGGGAAATGTTATAATAAAGAACGACGTTGTTCCCCATATATTCGACTGTTAGCCAGACCGGAAGAGCCCAGAAAATAAATAGCAATTTATATTTATTGTGACCTCTAAAATAAATGTCAAGTTTAGGGTACGTTTTTGATTGTTACATTTTTATGTTTACAAATAGTATGTTTCCAACAACCCATTGTGATCAAATTATCACTGCTACGTTAATTTAATAAAAAGTTAACTTATGCTGTTGCTTTTGCTTTTACGTTCCTCATCTCCGCGGCATTGAACCGCTCGTCGCCGTACACAAATTCCATAACAAATGAACATGCCTTCAGAAGTCATAACTCATAAGTATTTCACTTTTTCTTGGCGTATTTTAATTCGCTTGCCACAAAATGAACGCGAACAACAACCTGATAAACTGACGGGCTGAGGCTGACGCGTGACGGGCTGACCCCAGATGTAAACAAGCGGCCATTTACAAGACACCTGACGTCACGTCCAATATGTTCGCGTTTCGGCGGTCCCTTTAATTATTCACATTTTTAGTATTAAAAATACACCTTACGATTCATTTTTTCGAATTTATAAGCTGTCACAGCTGTTTTGTGGATTAGATGCTACCTATTAGTATGCAATTTAATAAAATATAAATACATGGCATATACCCAATTGTATAAGTAACGACGCTTTTGAGTTATTTTGTTTTAACCCCTTTTCCAACCTAAGTGATATTCAGAATAATAATAATAACAATATTAAAGGAAGAGGACATACTATGTACCTATTGAAAAATAATGGTAAAAAGCCTTACGATAGCTTTTTAAAAGTTATTATGTTTTTTCTGACAATTTATGTTTGTAAAGAAGTACACGTACGCCGTACCAATTTTAAACACGGAAAAATAATGCTATCAAATTTTTTTAGGAAACCCGGAGGATAAGGTAGGTGAAAAAGACAAATTAGGCATTTAGGTATGAAATACAAAGTAGTAGCTGTAATCTGAAATATATAGATATTTTATAGGAGATTAACTTAAAAAAAACATATAGCTCATTTCCGGTTTGGGAGGTTGAACAAGTCAAGTTTCGCTGAACATATTAAAGACACAGCTTACCCTATAACTTCTAAAAATCTAAAACCAGTAAATCCAGTTTATAATAACACGGAACTCAACGCATTGAAAAGCACGTGTATTTAAAGAAATAAATATACCTTAATGTTTTCAGATTTGGGTCCGATTCCGAGATCCGCATTGTTGGAACTGGGTTAAACAATCGATAAGTCGTTATATTCGTGCAGTATAGATAGAATATCTTGTTGACCTGACTCCCCGTCCACTGAGAATTTGGTAAACCCAACCAAATATTTTAAAAAGTCACGTACTTTACTTCTACTGAAGATGTCAGCTTATACTTCGTTTCAAAAGTAGAGAGTAATGTCATTCTTATTTACAATAATAGTTACGTTTTATTCACATAAGCGGAATTTCACCTCTAGTGTTCTTTGATATAGCCCCGGTAGGTCCCCAAAATGGCCAGAACGGGTCTGGTTGCCGGTGGTAGGTTTAGATGCATAAAATGTTGCTTGATATGTAGATTTTTAGGAATTATCTCTTTGATTTCTAAGAAAAAATGAACTTGATGACAAACTTTTTTTCACTTTATTACGTAGGCTATTATTTGAGAAAAAAACTAAAATAAAACTTAGACACAGATAGTTTTCTCATTTTGAAATCATTGCCAAAATAATGCGCTTTTGAATTGAATTGAATTCTGAAAAAAAAACTAAAATTTGTTTTGTAGGCTATTATTTAAGAAAAATTGTAGTAAATCCTGAAGTTTATAGCTTTTATCGTTTTGAAGTTATTGCAAAAAAGTATACACATAACACATAACCGAGCAATTTATCTAATAGTGGATCAATTTAATTTGCATTTGCAATGACTAATAACTCTTAAACTTATTAACAAGATATTATTTTTTTCAGGGTTAGCAATATATATTTAGTGGTTAAAATTAGATAACTTATTAATGTAATGTTTAGAATTTTACCATGTTATTTTGGTTCAGGTAGGCCATGCCCTGTGACAATCGAGACAAACGTCAATACACCAACGGTATTCCTTGTATTTTGGTAATTGTTGATTGTTACTTTTCAAAATAATTACTAATCTAATTTAAAAATCAAATGAAGACAAAATGAAGAAGCATACCCTTATTTAAATTAATATAAATGCTACAAATAAAAGAATATTCAGACAAAATTCAGTTATTATACTACTAACTTCTTTTCCTTTGTATCGAATTTTATTTTAAATCAAACATATTCAAATGATAAATAATAAAAGAATTTTAACCATTAAACATAAAATTTGGAGCTTGAATAAAATAATATCCTGTGAACAGGTTTTAAAAAGTTACAATTGTATGAGTCTTAGGAAGTGCAAGTTAAACTTTACTATTGAATAAATTAGGAATTAGTTGATCGGTTATATGTGGTGTGTATACTATTTTCCTAGTAGCTTAAAAATGAGAACGGCTATCAACCTTGAGTTTTAACCACAGTTTTTGTTTAATAATAGCCTACAAAACAAAAATAAAAATCGTATATCTTCTAGTTAATTTTGTCTGGAACCAGAGGACAAAGTTACCTTTTTGTAATCTCATGTGCGTTGTGTGTACTATTTTGACAATAACTTCAAAACGGGAAACCTCAGGTTTTTACCACTTTTATTCAAATAATAGCCATCAAAACAAAGTAGAAAAGTATGTCCTCATATTATTATATTCTTCTTTAGAAATCAAGAAGAAAAAGCTTTTTTTATTTTGTGGTTGTCTATATTATTATTATTTTGGCAATAACTCCAAAACGCATAATGACACTCGTCTCGGGTTTTCACCGGTCTCTTTTTCATAWTAMCTTACAAGWCGAAGCGAAAAAATATACCGTTCCATTTAATTTTTTTGAGAAATCGGTAAGAGTATGACCATTAAAAAAAGTTTTAGGTAATTAAACATAAATTCTACTTTCCACCTACATTCTGTCGGCAAATTTTGGATTTATTGGCGTTATTTGTCAAATGCGCCCCCTAGCCAGAAATTTTTCTGGCATTTCCAGAAAATTTTTCTTCAAAGCGATAGTGTGACGGGTTTTCAAGATATAGCCGCTCGCCGATCTTGAGTGGATCATCCTGTATATACATTATGTTTTGGGGACGTTCTAATATCTGCCTGCAACGCTATTAAGTTTTTTATGCTTGCACGCCGCTAGTGGCTGGTACTGTGATAAATTTATTACTCTATCTACTTCTGAAACGGAGTATATCTAAAAAGAATACTAATCAATTTTGTTAAAGTTTCCTTAGCAACGAAATGTACGGTTTTACTTAAGTTTAGCCGGTATATGCCTCTTTCTACATCTGTGCCTCTTAATAATAATCCAAATCTGAAAAAGTCTACTAAAGAAAAAAATTGTAGATACAATTATATAATGTACTTAAACGTGTTTATCACAAGAACAGTTCGCAGTAGTTTTTGATTATTTCAATGCAGCCAAAAAAAGTTTCGGCAGTGCAAATATTATCATTATCAGCATCAGTTTTCAGGCAAACTAAGAACTAAAATGAATTTGTCATAGACTTGCAAAATTTGTTCTAATTCCAACGTTAACGGTCGGAAATAGGACAGACATAGCACTAGCGGTATTTCTGCGCTAGAACGAAAGCACCATTCGAGCTAAACAGGTCTTCCGGGCTGTCTGGAATAAACCTTAGGTAATAGGTCCGGACGAGCGGGCGGATAGCAATCTCCCGACCGCGGCGCTTTAAAGATTTCAATGGAATTAAACAAGAGCGTGTATAGGTAATATCATCGTGCGGGATGTGAGGGAAATTCACTCAATCTAAACCCGGAAACCGATTCCGGTGCTCCCATGGGCGCCGTTTCCGGGGAAGTTTTATACGCTACGGTGTCGGTGCCGAATTGCGGCGCACTTTGCAATGCAAATGAAAAGCAAAAGATCGCAAATCGACAATAGTACGGGAACCCGTCCAATTCTATATTCGCAAATGGATTTCGAAGCGCGGGGGACGTGTGGCGGCCCAACCAAACCCGGAATCACCGATTGCGAGATTCAACCAGCGAGTCGACGCTTTCGTTTTTTTTTCTTTTCAGCACACGCTCTAATCAACTTTATATTTGTTTACGTAGATATAATGCCGCACAAAAACCTTTCGCTAGGAAAGTTACAAGGATTATAAGGATGTAAGAAATATTAACACTAGATATACAAAAATACCGCTGCAAATTGAGTCAATACAATCACATCAAATTGTCAAAATGACATTTACGCTTTCATTTCTTATACTATACGATCAATAATGCGGTTTTGACCATTTTTTCTCTCTACACATTTTATCTACAATAAACGGTTCTCGTGATATTAGCAAAAATCCAAAAATTACAAAATTATTAATTTGACAAAAAAATCGCAAGAGTGTTTTTTCTATATAGTGGCAAATTTGAAAAAAAAAATCGCGTGTACAGGGTCCAAATACCAGTTTTTTATGAAAATATTTCGAAAATGTCAATATTTTAGAAAAATACACTTTTTGTGAGAAATTTTGTTTTCTATCCGATGGTATTTTCACTTTTTGAATATATCAAACAGTTTCGAAGATATTTAGAAAAAACGGTTTTTTTAAGTGACGGTTTTTGCTAGTATCTTCTAACACTTTGCTGCACCGAGAATTTATAGCGACGAATAATACTCGCAATTATACTACTAATCACATACTACAAGGAAAATAAATAAAAAGTTGGAGAAAGTGTTTCACCCCCTTCCCTATACACTGCTTACCCAAAAAAACAATAGGTCGCTTTGCGTAGTTGAGATTTATGTGTATACCAAATTTCATGTTCATATGTTAAGTGTTTCGAAAGTTATCGCGTCCACACACAGACCGACAGACACAGACAAATTTCTTGCTAATATTTTGTTTTTGGACGTTTTTGAGCATATTAAAGCGATTGAGTATATAAAAATTCAAAAATTGTTTTCACGATGCAATACTTCTCATATAATGGAATTGTTTAATAAAATATGTTATGTGGCATACTTCGTTTGAAGTTATTTGGGTGTTCAAAGACATTCTTGCAAAGTAGGTAAAGGTTATCTCAAATATGATATTTGCATTTTAGTTAGTATAAATAGGTAATGTTGTTGCATTATGTATCAAACAAACCTAACTGCAAAATCCTAAAACTCCTAAGACAGCGTGGGGACATAGTAAATTAGCAGAGATAGAAGGAAGGCTAAATGGGGAAAGATTTTTCTTCTTATTCCTATTTAATGATCCATAGATAGCGGTCGACGCAAAAGCCGCGTGCGTTAAAATTAGTAAACAAATATTGATTACATAGCAAACAAAAATGTGGTCACAAATAACGAATGTAGATTAAAAAACAACGTGATCGTCGAATTTACGCTAAACAGGACCGTATTAGTTATATGACAAGAAAGATAGACTTCTAAAGACCCCATAATGTTCTTTATTACTCGCGTAAATATGAAGAGAGAGCAACGCGAATGTGAACAAAATAAAACACACATCGAACCCTAATATTTATTAGCGAAAGAAATAATGAAAATGAAATAAGTCAGCGGTTGTGGGGAATTAAAACAGCTAAATAGCGTACCAGAATTTAAACACTAAGGAATTAATTAAGCTGCATTTTTATAACACCTTTCGTTAATCATTTGCCCACGTGTCATTAACACACATCAAAAATACATGCAACACTCCGAAAAATTCAGCTTAATACTAAATGACTCAAAACTACCTTACAGCATACCAGTTTACAGCTATTGAGATTCCGGATCTCACAACAGCTAGCTTACTACAATATTAAAAAAAAATAAACCGCATAAAATATGACTAGAATAAACATGATTTTTTTTATAGTTATAGTAAAACGAAGTCGACTAATCTGACGACAGTAATCAACTAAGTGTCTTCTGTTTCTTAGCGTCGCTGAAATCAGCCGCCCCCATATTTGGTTCCCACCAAAATCTCTAATATGTTGCAACAAGAAAACACAAACATCTATAATTTTGCGTTGCCACAAACTGGACCTTTACAAAATACTATGAAAATCACTTTAACCTAACAACGTATTCGTTTTTAATGTCTAGCCTGCTTTCTTTCACTTCCAATACTTATAACAAGAACAAAAAAATCTGTCAATACGGTTTACAGAACCGCTATACAACCTACGCAGTACTCACAAATATAGTTTTCTTAAAACCAACGAATTGTTTTTTAAAACTATAAATGCGAAATACTTCGCCTCAGCGTCGCTATTTCTAATTTTACATAAAAAGTTTAAATGCAAAAGTTGTAGACCAACCAGATCATGTCATTTAGTTTTGCAAGTAAATTGTCATTTTTAGGCTTCCCAAAGATGTAAAATTTAATAGGATTATTTATAAAATATAGACTTATGTAATTTCTTTGTTTTATTCTGGTTTTAGCGTAGTTCGCCATGCACAAATTAAACAAATAAATTACATACCATTCCGTTAAATCTTTATACCCTGACAAAGCGCGATATTATTATTAGATAACACTTATCTAATTACTTCCAACAATGCGGATCTCGGAATTTGACCTAAATCTGAAATCATTAAAGTATCTTTATTTCTTTGAATAAATATTCTTTTAAACGCGTAGAGTTCCATGTTAGAAACTGCCTTTACTAGTTTTTGGTTTACTCAGTTTTTAAAAGTTAATTGTATCTTAACATTTGATTTATGAAACATTCTGAGCCTGAAATTAGCTATATGCTCGTTAATTCTTACCCCTACATAACACGTCATCCGTTCGAGATTATAGTCAATGCAGTGTATTTCCTAAATGCCTGATTTATCTTTTTCATCTACCTTGTCATTTCCTTTCCGCGACAGTATAGGTAATTGGTGGTAAAAGCAAGTTTTAAAAGAAAAGGTTTTAAGATGCTTCATAAACCTAAGGTAAGCCCAAAATCAAAAGGAATTTTGATAAAAACATATTCTAAGGTAGTTGGTAAAGCAACGTAGTAGCATTGAAAACCTATTTTTTGTTTTTTTTTCCTAAGTAAATTTTGTACTGTTTTACCAGAGTGCCCATTATGAACTGAAACAATCTCAATGTACTTAAGTCCCTTTCCAAACTTAACTAAATTTTGATAAAGTTCAAAACCAAAGTATATGTTGATAAGAAAGTTGCGATACATTCATTATAAACCTATTTGTATTTATACTGAATTTGTATGAAATTAAAATAATTCTGAAATACACAGGAATACCTAGATTTAATTTGAACAGCAAGCATTATGAAACCGTATTTCTTACAATTTCATAAAATATGGGTTTTTCTAAAGAATTTTCAGGAACAACTATTACTACACCCAGGTTTTTCACTTCCTTGGAGAGAGGAATCACTTCAGAGTTCAGTAGTGTCTTAGTGCGATACTACTGAACTCTGAAGTGATTCCTCTCTCCAAGGAAGTGAAAAACCTGGGTGTAGTAATAGACCCTCATCTGTCCTTTGAGCAACATGCTGTGCGGAAGTCATCAATAGGGTGGTGAAAATTGAAATGTCTGTGGAAGTACAAGAACACATTATCACCGGAAATAAAATGGAAACTTGCCAATGCACTGGTACTCTGTCACATAGATTATTGTAACACAGTGTACTACAAATTTCTGAGTAATTCAGTGAGGGACAAACTTCAATTATTGCAAAATGCATGTCTACGGTTCTCATTTTTAATAGGTTACAGGGACCATGTCACCCCATATTACAGACAGTTTAAAATACTAAAACTTAATGAGAGATATATACTGTCGTTTTGTGTGTTTTTGCGGAGGATTATTTCTAGTGGGTTGCCAACATATCTTTGCGAACGTCTGACTCGGAGATCCGATATTCATGATGTAGACTTGCGCTTTGTACATAGTCTTTCAATTCCTAGACATAAAACTCAGAAATTCAAAGGTAGTTTTGAATATACTGCTGCCATATTGCATAATCACTACACTGACATATTCTCTGAAAAATGTAGTCTTATAACGTTTAAGAATAAAATATCTTGTAAACTGCTAGAATTATATGAGAGGTAGGGATATTTGTATATCTTTCGTGTATCTATCTATGTTTGCTTTATACTCAACTGTTGGTTTTTTGGATTAAATTAATCTGCTAATTTTATATGGAACTGCCCCTAATGTAAAACAGCTCTGCCGATTTAGAGGGCTTTTGAACTATGTATACCTTGCACATTGCTCAATAAATAGTATTATTATTATTATTATTATTAACTTTAAAGAGAAAGCTCTGGTTGGCGTTGGCTTGGAGATGAGCATCTTTTTTCTATTAAAATGAAATGTATTTTGTATTACAGTATTTGATCCAAGTCATGTTTTGAAATTTGCTTTGTTTGAGATAAATAAATGAATTAATAAATGTTTTGTGCCAAAAACTTATGTATTACTTTAAGCTCAACGAAAAAAGTAATATCTTCGTAAATGTCGTAGTAAAAGACTAAAATGGAATTTGGATGAAGAAATCGCTAATATACGATCTGCATTTTCTGTTCCAACTTTAATTTGTTGATAGAGCAAAGCGTAGGATGAAATGGCAACGGTTCGACTGGAATATGGATGCTCACGGACATTCAGTAGGACAAACAGCGAAACCTTGAACGAACCATTTGCCAGACGAGAAAGGAATTTCTCTCGATCCATTAAGCACGGGACAACAGGAATCGCCCCGGTCCTTTTAGTTTTCCAGTGTGCAATTCAAGAACGGCGGCCGAAGAAGAATCGCAAGTGATTTAACAATGATTGCCCTAGATTCAATAACCGGAAATACCGATTCCGCCAATCGCGCCCTTTGATTCTGTCTTGATTGTTTTCATAACGTTCCTGTTTTCTGTTCAGGAGCTGGTCCCTAGGGAGCCGGATTATTTCAGCAGCCGCTTTTATACCTTTATTTAAATTTGCCCGCATCACCCAAGGAGCACTTTGATGTAGCGGTAAGTAATCTTGCCGTTTTACAACATATACGGTTATTTACATCGGGTTCGGGCGTTGGTTTGCTTACAATTCAGTTTTGTTTGCATTAACTTTGAAAAACCAGTGTTCCTGTAGTAGATGTATTGTAAAAAGACTATTTGCTGCGGTCTACATTACTAGAAAATCAAATATCGTAGGTAGTTTAATCGCTATCAAACCGAAAGTATAACTGTGTTGGAATTTTACGTAGAGACGGTAAGAAATTATAATGAGCCACACAAAATTAAAATTTATGTATATCAGACAGCATCAGCTATTAAATGTCCGCCTTGTCGTGCGCCTTTACCTACTACAATTTTTGGTAGTACCTTAGATCTGAAGAATATTTTAACTTAAGCATTTATAATCATTTTAGTTACAAGAAATACCTACTTTGTTAAAATTCAATATTTATCGCAACCTTAGAAAGCGGAAGTTTGGGGACAAAATAGGTTCACTGCTATTCCAAGTACGTGTTTTAGAAAAAAGCTGGATCACCTACAACTTTAAAAGATTTTAGACGGCTATGCGATAAATTTATACGGTTAAAGTGCGCAGAACTTCTAAAATTACAGGTTTATTTATATAACAATCAAACAAAGGCATTATAATATTTTTTTTTATCCCCTGAATGATTATAATGAATATAAGAGTTAGAGGGATAGCAGGCCGAAATATGTTTTCTAACATATATTTTCCCGCTACCCCTTTAAGTATCTCTTTATATTTATTATCTAATTTTTTGCAAACTTGTTTAAAAATATACCTTATTGCACAAGATATATCGTAGCGCATCTCAAAATTTTACTTTACCTACTAAAATAACTTTTAATAGGCTAACACAAAAATTAATATCAAACCAGGTTTAAATGGAGCATTTTTCCAAAGTTTAGAGCAAATTTAGTTCATTTGCAGAAATAGATACCTAAAATTAATTTGATTTGTTTAGAATACGTTTCCGGAACCACAGTACCACAACGGCTCTACTACATGGTATTGGTTATATTTTTCGATGTTATGATGTAAGTAAAACAAATTTTCTCGGATTATGGCAAGACTTTGATATGCTTGATCACTTTGCTCTTTATACAAAATATTTTTTAAGTGATATCTTAATTCAATTATGAGTTACCCCAGGAGATACTAATGTGGAATACACGATCACAGAAAAATATATTAGGACGACAGATCTGTATTTTTATCTTACCTTTACCGTTCGCTGATGACACGCAAATCTACTTCTCGTTTCCACTTGAAGACCGTTATCAAATTGATACTAAAATTAATTATGACCTGGAATCAGTTGTTTTTTTTTCTAGAAAACACGGCCTGCAGTTGAAGGACTAAATTTATTTGGCAATGAAAAACAACTGGCCTAGGATGTCAGTTAAACAATGTAAAAACTTTGGTCTTTGGATAGATGGTGACATAAATTTAGCGGGTATGTTAGGGGTTTTGTACAAAGATGTTATGGTATTGTTAGATCGTTATATGCATAAAAAAAATAGGTTTTAAATACCGATATTACACTTAAGATTTTTTCACAAGTTTCTTACCGTGATTGCGTCCGTTGGCCCGTTACATTGAGTAGGGACAACGAGTGATATATTTTTTATTTTACTTCAATTTCGAAGGTACTGTGTTGCTATCGGCGCAGATGTGGAGATGTATCGTCAAGTTGAAGTTGCCCCTGAAGATAGGCATCTCTAAACAATTTTATTGAGAGAATGTTTAGGTGATACTAATTCTACATTAAGATGTCTTCAGCTCCATTTCTGGCGATCAGATGTTTAAAACAGTTGGCAATTGAAAATGAAAATAAATACCCTTTAGCTTAAGTCTTCAAAAATTGCAGAACAACTACATTCGCTTTGTTTATCGATCGCTTTTCTCATTGCTAAAAAATCAGGTTGGCTTACATTGAGTCAACATCATGAGTATCGTCTTGCATGTTTGGAGCATGCGGTAGACATGTATTCTACACCGACTTATCTTAACAAAAAAAAATAAATCTAAAGGGACCCATGATATTTCAACGCGTCATTGTAGTAATTATCTCATCAGCAAATATAGGTTGGCGATTTTTGAAAGATTTTTCACGTATAATTTACTTTATAGCAATACATCGCTAAAGCAGAAACAAACTAGTACTATTTTTCCGGTAAAAAATTGGAAGCCCTACTTGATTGGTGTTAATTTGCGAGTCACTTTTTCCTTTTTTTCCACAAAAATTTCCTCGTTTGACTTTGATAATGGTTGTATCAATGTGCAGGGATTTTTGAAACTGTTAATTTATGTCATGAAGACACTATTATGATTATTATTATTATTTTAATCGATCAATTAGATAAGATGTCTAAAGCTTCCCATTTAAGGCTTGTAAGTTAACAACGCTGCATTTGCTGGCTCCCTATTTTATTTATGTGCCCTAGCCGGGACAGACGAGAGAATAGCTCCTAATTCGGCCATGCACGGCACCCTTTGACCAAAGAACGATGCTCACTCGCCTCGAATGAAACATTGCCCTAGCTTTTAATTAAGATCCCACTAAATTGGAACATATTTAACTTGAATCACATGAGTGACTTGCTTTTATCCCGGCGATTTCGTTTTTAAGCACCTCCGAGGTCCACAGCAGGACGGCTTTTTACGACCGTCGCTGTCGGAATTGCCGTTTTGTGTGCGCAAAGGGCGTGTCGCGGCACCCACGACGAAAATTTTGCGATGAAGAGGTAATATTCAAACTAGACACACCGTGTCGCAACGTTATCCTGTTCGAAGAAACAAAGGAAGTGCACAAAATACAATGCGTGTGTCCAGGGGCGGATCCACGGGGGGGGGGGGGGGGAACTGAGGGAGAGTTCTCCCCCCCCCCCCAAAGTTGTACGTTACACATTTTTTCCAATGAGACACCGAAAATCGTAAAAAATCAACAACTGAACATTTAACAATAAAATTATCGATAATGTTTTAATATATAAGTTACCGCATTTCCATCATAAATGACGCTCTGCGAAGAAAAGGACTCTGAGTTGCTAACTAATTTCATTTACCCTATAAGGATTCATTTGAAAATAAGCGTTTTTCCGCGTGGGCGCGTTCTCAACAAAAGAGATAGTCGTAGATTTGATACTATGAAACACATGTTGAAATATGTATCAAAAATAAATCTGTGGTTTACATTTACACATTTCTTAAATAAAGTACAAAATTATGTAGTTCCCCCCCCCCCAAAATCCTACTCTGGATCCGCCCCTGCGTGTATCTAAGTTATGAAATTCCAAGTATCAAACATGCACAGCAGGAAATTGGAGGTTTTGATCATACTACGTATTGGAACTCTGCATGTGTTAAAAAATTTAAATAATATAAAGAAATAAAAGTAAATTACAGTTGTCTGCTTTATATCACTTTCAACAGAGTCAAAGCGCCAAAGTAGGGAACGTACCCTCTCAGTTTTCATTGCAGCTAAATAATCTGCAGGACTTAGGTTTTAGTAGCCACAACCTTCTACACTGTTTTTTTTTATAATACAGTTACTGATACTGGGTGATTATATGTGCGGATGGAGGAATTTTCTTCAAGTTATTAATTGCCTTTCGGCGTTTCTTATTTTACCGGACGTTTTGCACCCTCAGTAATTATTTGTACAAACTTTGCATTTATTGTATTCACATTACTCATAAACACTAACACTGATACACATACATTATGGTAGTCATATAAATGTCATCCATTTATATCATCGCTTTATATTTAATCAGGGTTTTAGATTAAATACCGAAGTTATAAATTCTAGATAACTAGATTTTAAATTCAACCAAATAATACTGCGTACTAAAGCAAAGCGCTAATTACAATTTACAAGTTAAACCTGATTTATTGCACATGTTTATACCTGATAGGTGACGTAAAGGTTATTCAGCAAATTTTATCTGCCAATATAAGACTTTAAATGTATAATATGATCACCTTGACTTACGTTGAATTGTAATAGCGAAATTATACAACACGCATTAGTTATACCAATGGTTTAAATATCTTCTTGGTATGGTTAATTCTTAACTAAGTATCCACATATCTTGTCTAGGATACATGAGAACAACAGCATCACAAAAACAATAATATCTTAAAGCTTTTGCTTAACATACTTTAATTATAAACTAAATTAGTGTACTTTGTATTTTTTATATATTTATTTAAAAACAATGAGCTCGTAAAGTAAGAAAATGCAAGAAAATTTGAAGGATTTTCAGTAAAATGTGTAAACTACCTTAATTTTTAGACTATAACTTTTCCGGAATAGAAAATTTTTGTTCGTGTTTTGTATTTGAGTTATGACGTAATCAGCACTTCTTTAAAATGGCAACCCCTTTTTCGACGGATCTTTCGACGTCAGAGGAGTATGATCTTGAAGCGGAAAGTTTTCGAGATATTTGATTCCAATGCTTCAGGCAAATGCTTTGGATGAGACTAAATATTTATCAAGAAAGCACTGGAAGACAGTTTGACAGTTTTAATAATTTTCACTTTTGCAAGTTCGGGTTATATTTTGCTGAGATCATTTCTCTTTCCTCAACTATTTCAAAATGGTCGATCGTTTAAGTGGAAAAGAATTGCTTATGGACACATAGTTCACCCACAAGCAGAAGCAGAACAAGAAGAAGATTAAATTAAACTTGCTACTTGGGTGTCAGAAAAGTCCTCATTTATCAACTCGCCAAGTGACAACACAACGAAATAGTTCAAAATTTGGTCTGGAGCTATTGGATATAGGAAAAATGGTAAAGTAGTTTTGGTCCAAAAACTAAAAGATGATCCTGACTTCAGGTTGTAGTTTTGCA
Organism: Rhyzopertha dominica; assembly: GCA_025024175.1. Lineage (NCBI taxonomy): Eukaryota > Metazoa > Arthropoda > Insecta > Coleoptera > Bostrichidae > Rhyzopertha > Rhyzopertha dominica. The sequence continues at coordinate 26,054,426 of QCXZ01000001.1, forward strand.
AAACTGTGTTTCAACGCCTGAATTATGACGAATAATTTTTATGCAATAGAGGATACCTTTTATCTCGATGGTATATAGTGCTTCTGTCTTGGTTCGACTTCTGCGGTAAACTGTTAAACTGACATCGTGTTGCTTACTCTGAGGATGCCGGTCACTCGAAACGGTAAAACGTAAAGGATAACTCCCAACCGACGACAGCCACAAAGCCCGATAACACAGTTTTCCACAAACCTTGGCCGCGATGTTGCTAAGAAAAGACCACCCTATATCAAAAAGAAAACTGTACAGTAAGCGTTAGTTTACTTTTTTGAAGTTAAATGAATTAGTTTTCTTCAATTAAAATTTGTGAGACGATATTGATAATTATCCAAGGCAGTATGACGTCTTTCTTCAGAAAATTATTCGCAAATACCAGGTCAAGTGTCTTCAACGTTATTTAATACATCGAAGATATATTGCAAATCAGGGTATTGTTGATCTCATGACCCCTGGCTGTGCTGGCGCTATGCTTTTACGATCATCCTTGGGACATCCTGTAGTTAGTCGTTCCTAAAATAACATATTTATGATTCCTTATATAGGGTTTCTGTAAATGATTCATGCATCCAGGCGCTTATGGAAAATGATCGATTGCATCAATTTGCTACCTTTTAGGAAACTGAACATAACTATTGCTTTGACAGATACTTGTCAGCTGTCAATTGACGAATTATTTGATATATTTTAATATGCCTACCTAAGTATAAGCGTGGGAGTGTGTATTTTAAACATACACCGTAGTAATTTGTAGAATAATTAACTTTAAGGTTGAATAAAGCTGAGATTTCGGAGCTATGGGGTGACACAGTAGCGCCTTGTAACCGTTATCTGAATATGGTTATGTATCGTAGTTGTGAGGTTGTGATTACAGTAAGCCTGGTAAATTATATTGTGATGGACCAAAAATATTCTTAGCCTGCCGTAATGGTAAAATTCACAGTTAGGATCTATACTAAATGACAGTGAGGTTAGCTGCACTACCGGGTATAGAGATGCATGGATGTATAAAAGAGTGGATACCGCAACTCATTGACAGAAAGTGCATTGTTGTGAAGCCAACATCTAAATGGCGTGAAGTTAGCGAAATAACAAACTTTGTTTTCTTTCCGCGGCATTGGCGTGCCGTAATTTGCATTCTTCAGTATGCTTCGGAAACCTAAAAATAATAGATGGGAAAAAATATTGTATGAATATGATTTATGCACGCATATAAAACTCATTTTTTTGTTATACACTAGTAAACAATTCATCTTTCAGTAGTAGTGTTGTAAAATATCGGCATAATAAGCAATTTAAATACCGCACGCCTATGAATCTTAACCTTAAATACTACTTGGGTGTTACATACTTGTGAAATGAAACATTGGGTTAACGCATATCAGTCTTTCTGCACATTTGACACCGCCTGATCATCTTATTACTGCTACCGTTAACAATGATATGGAAATCATTCCCTGCGTCTTGCACATCATAAAACCAAATAAAAACAAACACGCAAACGCCCTAATGGTGTGTGACCGTGAACATGAAGCTTAGTCATTGGACATACACAACCGGTCAACTGAAAGATCCAATGTTTTCTACAAATAAACGCTTAGACTGTGATCACATGTTGGCATCAGTTTTTTCCATGTAGAGATGTCTAGAACACGTAACCCCAGCAATTTAAAAATGGCGGTTGGGAGACTTACAAGCGTTGTTATCTCCATTAGTTAATTATAGCATAGTGCATTTACGTAAAGTTGTTGTGGTTGCTTGTGAATATCTACTGCTGTAAACTAAAATGTGTGAATGCAGTGAATATTATCGACGTCTTGAAAGGGATGATAGTGATGTTTTTCGAGAGCTATAAACAGAAGACCGCTGTTATTGGCGATGTCGATCCATGCGGTATAAAGGATCTTACTTTCCAAATAGACATTTACCCTCCTTTAACTGCGGACATACCGTATACCTTGTTTTAACCCACAGTTTCTACACACAAGCTCAAATGAAAGCATACAAAAGCTAAAATAGTTACAAATTTCTCCAAGCAGGCTTTGTGCAAAGTTGTGGTTCAACAGAAATCAAGGAATATCTAGTTGTGGGATCTGTAAGGATTATTGTTTATGCAGATCCAATATCACTTAATTCCTGGGGGAGAGTTTTATTTCATAAGCGAGCGACGGAAATAAAAATTACCCGAAGGATTGAATGATACCTCAATCTCGTGGTATTTTTGTACTTCCGGAATTTATATCTTATGTGAAATAATTCCAAATGTGTCCTTGTCAAAGGGTAAACGTGTTGGCAACAATATATACATACTCGTGTATTATATGATTTAGGAAAAAGAATAATATAAAATTATGAACTGGCTAATTATTCTAGGATGTAAGATGACAGGGTCATAAATAAATTTACAAAAAATTACCTAAGAATCGGCCTCGGTGGCCCAATCGGTAGCTCGGCCAAGCGAGGCTGCCTATGATCGGGAGCCTACGGGTTCGAGTCCCGCCCAGAGCATGGGTGCTGTGAATGTCTGATAATATGTACATATGAACCTAAAAATTATCGAAATATGATCACAACAGACAACCTATATGATACAAATTGTTTGGTATTAATACGTGCATATTTCAACGTATTTGCAGCCAGATCTTCACGTTTAATTGCGTGAATCCGTCCTACGTCCTAAAGTATACAATTCCAGCAATGATTCCACTCAAAATAGCCGATATTCTATAAAAATGAACTTGATATCTATTACTTCGGCTCGCATTATCCACTATACAAGAAATGTGCGGCAAAATTATAAAAAATCATAAGACTCCTTATGACACAGCCAATGTTTGACTCCCAACCGCCATTTTTAAATATCCAGTGACAACATTCTAAACATCTCTATTATACGGGGAAGTTTCCTAACCTAGAAATTGTAAACAGCTTAACTGTGGTGGTGCAATGCTAGTTGCAAAAGAAGTGCAAACATTAAAATAGGCAAAAGGACTAAAATTGATATGTGGAAAATATTATATTTTAAATTAATAAAGCCATGCCTAAAAATCGGTGACGGCAACAAAAGGGGGTTATGACGGACGTAGTTATGTATATTTCAGTAATGTGCTGTTTCGTACAAGCAAATTATTGTTATGACAAACCTTTAAATAGAAAATAAAGACGTGAGTTGTTAAAAAATCATCTTTGTGGCTGTATCTTAAACTTTCAGTACAGTATATTGCGCTTATTGTAGCTTGGCAGCAGTTACAAAAAGGCGGCACAAATAATTCGGAAATTAACGCCGCCCTCATTCATCGCAACACTATAGTTCCATTTGTTATTCACAGATTTGACAGCTATGATAGCAATGGTTGCTACGAGAAGTTAAAATCCGACAATATTTTCACATTGCAGTGACCTTAGTAGCAGCCAATCGACCTGACCCGACCTGACCTGACCTGATCTAGCCTGACCTGACCTGACCTTGCCTTACCTGACCCTAATCTGTTGGCCAAGATAAGTTTGGTAAAATCGCGATATTTTGATTTAAGAATACAATCGAAGTTCCACTATGTACCATTACTTATGGACCACTTTGTATACTTGAATATGTTTATTACTACACGATGGTGTGTTATATAAAACCAATACTGTTTTTTGATAAACGCTGTAATTAATCCAAATTTGTGTTATACATTTTTTAAAGGTCAGATTAATAATTTTTTAGTTTGGAGTAGTCAGTGTTTCTTCCGACAAAGGTATTGATTTCATGTTTACTACTTTCAACACTCGTTCGTGGTTACCTAGGTAACCAGGAAGAAGGTTGTGAGAATTTTTTTAGTTTATATATGGTGATGATATGCTGCCACTCTTGATACTGAACTGCAGGAGTCGATTTTCTCTACTATTGCTAAAAACCATTAACCCTTGAATATGAAATATTATTATACAGACTTTAAAATATCCTTCCACCCCTCAGGTTAACTTTTGAACACGTCGAGTTAAGCGGTTGTTATTATAAAAAGCTAGTAAGATGGATTAAATTGAATGTTCCATAATTTGACAGCCACTTACACTTACACATAATCGGACAATTCATTCTAAGGTTATGAGGTTTCAATCTAAAAACGCTTCGATGTCACATTTGTTAACGATACTTCACGATGTTGTTCTTTAACAGCTCACTTACCTTACTGCAATAAATCCGTACACCAAAGCATTTTCAAGCAGACAAACAATTGCGCCCTGTTATTATTTGCATTCTAATCATTACAAATTTACTTTATATAGTGTTTAAATGAACAATCCAGATACACAAATTTTATGTAATTTATCCTTTTTTTACCCTTACTGTCCGTCCATCTCGTTTGGTTAGACTTGATTACTAACAAACCCGAAATCCAAGTTATACGTCTCAAACGCCAACCCTGTTTAATCTTCTACGTAAAACCAACTATATAACTCACAGACTGTAAGAAGTGGTTTCACAATATTACAACGGACTTCGCTCCGCCCGCAAAAAGTTTGAAGCGTCAGGGAAGATTTAGTTGCCCCGGATCGGACTGCACGKAACGGGACAGAAKAATTAATCGCGGACAGTTCCAAGTGTTCTGTGTTCTAACAACAGGTTAATGTTGCGTGAAGCCAGTGGTTCACTTGCCTCATTCGTCGGCACCCCTCATTACGGGGCTGCTCACCCCCTGTCGACCGATGACCACTCATCACAGGGGTATCGACGCAAGGATTACGCATGGTTTAAGCTGGTATTGTTTGGGAGGTGACATGGCACGCTTCCAAATAATCTGCTTTTTTTATTCACTCTTCCACTGTTGCTTCGACGTTCTTTCCTAGAATATTTCGTTTCAGTCAACTTCGATTAACAATGCGCACCTTTTATTGTTTGATAGCTTGATACCTAGGGCCACCAAAGCATATAGTGGGTTGGTGGTTTTTCTTTGCAGCTGAACTAAACCACCATCAAACACAGAAGCATCTAAGAAAAGTTTTGTGTAGCCTACCTCCTCAGCTTATTATATTATTATTATTATTATTATAAAATTTGTCGTATTTAATTCGCAATGAAAGCAGGCAAAATTAGCAGCCTAGCACCAAATGACACCGTACTTTGCCGCCATTTAATCATACACGTAACTCGTGCATCGATAATTGTACTGATTAGCATAGGAGTTTATCATTCGTTTAAAGTATTCCTCAAATACATCGGCGTTCATATCTTGATGGTAGTCCATCGTGCTCTTTTATTCGAACGTTATGTATATTCTTATGAAAATCATTAATACATTACACAGTACTGTTAATTCCATGCGACTACCGTCGGCTTTTATAAAAACGTTGAAAGAAAAAATCTTTTTATTCAAAGATAAGAGATCTTGCATTTGCGCTCTATCCAGAATAGATACACACACGTATGTATCTATTCTGGATAGAGTATTGAAGAAAAACCGTAGAAAAATTCCAATCAGATCTCGATTATCTTAAGCCAATCTTCATTACCTCCATCAACACGATATATAGACGCAAAGCCACCAGGCCATGCTGTACGGGGGCATCTGCTGACCATATGTTTAATTGTTTGGAGGGGGTCTCCACATTAACAAGATGGGTTGATAGATTGATTCTATTTATTAACCAAAAAGTTGCTTTACCCATGATGCAAAAGCGATTCAGAGTGACACAAGACTTTCTCGGGAGGTCAAATCCTGCCACCTTTTCTTTAGGATTGTGTATGTGCTGTTAATTGAATCTATCATGTTTCTTAAGTTGCCAAACAGACACCATATATCTTCAATGGTGTAAGGAGCACGAAGGAAATCTTCTGTGTACGGAGTTTTCTGGAAGTTGATTTTGTCTTTTAGTGACTTTTGCGATGAACCCAAATTACTTCTGTCTTCAATGGATTAGGACACAAGCGCCAAGCTTTGGATTAGCAATTCAAAGTCTCGATGTCCCTTGAAAAGTTTTGTMCAAGTATAGAAAAGTCTTTACTTTGCAAAGCCATYTCGCCTGCATACACAAATTTTCTCGATTGAGTTACTGGAAGMTCACTTATMMGCTACTTTTTTTCCAGAAAGACTCTGAATTGATGTTGGGACAMCATTCGTTCAATAAGCTCCACAGTCTTTCTACATTTCAGAGAATTAAATAGTTCGAGGATCAATCCATCTTTCCACACAGTATCAAAGGCCGCCAATAAGTCTATGAACATTGCTCCAAATCTGAATCGTTTCTGAAAACCAGCATATGTTGTTAGAACCAAGACTTGGTCACAGCAACTTCTGTTCTTCCTAAAACCTGCTTGTTCCTTCGGAAGTGAGTCTTCAATAATAGGTCCTATTCTCTGGTAGAGTAATTTTTCTAGTAACTTGTAGCAGACACTTAGGAGGGCAACGGGTCGGTAACTTCCTGCTTCATTTGGAGGTTTGCCAGGCTTTAAGACAGCAATCAGCGTTATTTTCTGAGACAAACTTGGAATAATATATGTATCTAAAATATTATTATAGAACAATAAACCATTTTAAAGCATTTGGCTCCAAGTTTTCAATAATTCTGGGTAAATACCATCAAAACCAGCAGCTTTGCTAGCTTTCAGAGCACAAATAGCTTGCCGAAGTTAGTCCAATGAGAATAGTTGTGACAACTTTACTGAAGGTTCGCATCTTTTTCTTAACTTCCTTCATATTCCTTCACCTGTTTCAATTCCTCCTTAGATATTTGAACAGAATTGGAGATATTTACCAGTCGAGAAGCTAAAATATTAGGCGAAATAAATGGTGTTTGTTTATGTGTTTCATTAACGGTTGGTTCAAATTTTTTCAGCAGTTCATGCTCTGCATTAGAGTACTCTATTTTTTCTTCTGACATTGATTCAGGAATTGTAGGATCCTGTCAGCCAATTCATATCTGGGATGAGCTTTATACTATCTATAGAAGGCATCAGTTTCTTTATTCGAACAAGGAGCGTAGCAGTTTCGAAAACCTCTTGGAATTGTTCTCTTTGCAGCAACCTTTATTACATCAATAACTCTCTCGTAGTTTTCAGTAATTGTTGGGACCCATCGAAGATTCATCCTAACCAGTCCGCTTTTTCAAAGTTCCATCGTGGTTTATCAAGTGATGACCCATTTTTAATCTGTATCCCAATCACTACTAATTGTGGGCGATGTAGGCTTTGTGGAAAGTCATTTAATGCTTGCCGTATCACACGAAGAGGCATTAAATTAGCATCGCAGGAGGAGATGCAGAGGTCTGGATTGTAATCACCAATATACACACAAAGATGTTCGTGGTATCTAAGGAAGTTGTCTGGCCAGACAGTTTCGGAGACTTATAAATGTTGTAAATGGTGAGGTCTCCTATTTTAGTTATGATCATTTCAATACCATTTACAATTACTTTATTAACTGACAGCAAGTCGGTTAAGTTAGATTTCACATAAGTTGCAGACCCATGAATACTGTCATTTAGAGAATCGATTAGAGTATATCCCAAGATCCGCCCTCCCCTCGCTCCTCGTCTGCGGAGATGTTGAACATTGACCGAATGAGTCTCTTGAAGAAGTATTACGTCTACTTTATTGCCTTGAGCAACCCTTGGCATTCGGATTTATGCTTCTATATTTAATTGTGGAATTCGAAGACTATGGTTAATATAATGAACCGGGAGCAGCGTGTAGGCTGTGTACGGTATTCTAAGTGACGTCCATTGCAGATTTCACTCAAATCCATAAAAATTTTAATAAAATCGAAACTTTTATGGTAAACTTAAAAAAAAGGTCACAATGACATTACTTGATGTTAATATACCTCGATTTACGAATCCGTTGGAACTAGCAATGTGTGTAATTACTAAACGGAGTTCTTTCCCAATCCCTTTATAAAAGCTTGACGAGCGCTTTGCATATTTTTGTCCCGTCACATCTTACTTCATCATATCCCTCACTCAGCCATATTTCGTCCTAACAGAAAATATTTCTTCCTTCTTCCCATTGTTTATATTTAACGTAGGTATTTTGTTCTTTAGCAATGTCGTCTTCTTTTCTTCTTTTCCCATAAGGTATTCTCCACACAACTTTGATTAAGGTGTGGGATATCGGTACCTTCCTTAATCGTAGATCAAATATTGTTTAATGTTGGTACATTTTTGTTGAAATAAAAGGACTGCACCATCTACGTCTTCTACTTTGATTTTTGACTACCTTTTGTACTGGTAATTTCTTTCTGTCAGGTCTAGGAGCAGATAGACGGACAGAATTCCTTTTTTTCTCCTTTAGTAGTCTATATGTTGTCACCAACAATCAGAAACATGACGGGAGAAGGTGGACAAGTGCGCTCGACGTTGCTCAGTCTGAGTCGTGGGGTTAAGCAAACGTAAATTACAAAAGTTGTGCTGAGGGCGCCAGAATCCTGATGCGCGTTTAGTAACCTATCCGCCGGATTCAAAACGGATACTACACTCCGCGCTACGTTTCTGTAGGTAGATAGGGTAGAAATGTTAAGAAGGAAAGACAAATGCAGCTGTTACTATTCAAGAGTTTAATAATGATATTGATTACTAAGAATTAATAGGAAATTTTAGATCAAAAGGCAGTTAACTCTAAGATAAATATAGCATGTAACACTAGTGGTAGATATGTGACACGCTAGACGAACGAATTACATTCGATAAGTTAGAGGTAAGTATTTAGTTAAGCTAAGGCACAAATATAGGAAATTTGCAACCGATCGCGGGTGCGTACCAGCGGACGACAGCACTACTTACACGGCGAGTAGTTTTATTTATAAGTATTATAAGTACCTTATCGAAAGTACTATTCGTGGTTTACCCAAAAGAAGGTTATGGAACACCTTATCGCTACTTCGATCTCTAAACGTGGCAGTGCCGATACTTATCTAGAGTTACTTTACAATAAGGAAAAGGTATCTTTAGCAATCCAAAAATATAAACTTGACTTTGTGAAAGATAGTTAAGGCGGTATCAGTTTCTGCGGCACAAGCAGCACGGCAGACACGGCAACAAGTATTTCTTGTAGAAAAGCAGGCCGGGTGGTGGTGGCGTTCATCCGTCGGTATTCGGAAATGTGGGAAATATATAGAGAGATCTGACCTTATTCCGTCGGTGCAGTGGAACCCTTAGTCCAGAATGTTCGATACGCAAAGTAAAGCGGCTACGAACAGTTAACGAGTGAAATTCCTGCACACTTATTCCTGGCGGATGCAGCCCTACAATATCATTTAAATAATACTAAGAAGTTAGATATCGCCTGTTATTAGACTTACGTCGGTGGTAAACGGCTTATCTAAAAAGTGGTCACTTGCAGGTGGCGACAAACTGGCTTTATCCGGTCAGTACCGAAAATGGGTGAAGTCGAGGTAAAGATAAACCAAAGGTACACTTCAACCACTTATAATCGCACAGTTTAGCGAAACTAATCCCCAATGCAGGTTTATATTCCGAAGAATATTTTTCGCTATTTACAACCTGTCAAAGAGTCAACAAAACTTTTGAAAAACCCCCGCCAACCTCTCGAAATCCACAAAACTCGTAAAAACGTTATACCACAGAATTGAATATATGCGCCAACTCACAAATTATGGAAAGTAAACTGCGAAATAAACAGAAACTAAAGATTACTAATTCGACCCGTTACACTGTATATGGCTGATTTTACCTCACGTGTGATATTTGTAAACACTTCAACAATATCTACACTATACGTCTGATACTGGTACTTCAGAGCACTACACAGGTTTAAAGTTATTTTTTTATTGACATTTAATGATTATACATTTTGTCGGACGCGGAAAATTCATCTGCCTCCTGTACCTACGTTGGTTCCATTAATCAATCAAGATATATCATCTGAATTACCTCCGAAAGGTGTTAAAGATTGCACAACTTCGCTCTGTACGGAATAGGAAAGGGAAAATCGAAACAGAATCTAACTCTAGTGCCTCAGCTTTGCGGCAGATGCGATGACACAAGCGGAGGATCACCTAATTGGTTTTATTAATAAAAGTAGGGTCGGTGAACGTGCGGACGGTCGATCGGGTGCGTCCGAGAGGGACGCCAACTACCAGCCGAATGAAGATAAACAGAAACTGTTTCACTTCTTAATTTGATGAGGCTTAAATTGGTCTAATCACGATGGCAATCCTGTAATCTTCAGATCGCCACGAGTGTACGCCGCAATTTTCGAATGGATTTTTTCCTGATTTTAATTATGTGATTGATGCCAGCGCCGCCTTCTGGAACTACTGTAATCCAATCGAGGCTGATGAAATGTTCGTTTCATTGAATTTCCGCACAGATCCATCAGCACCTTGTACAGCTCACGTTTCACGGTAATATATTTGAAACTGAACACTACGTTCAATTGGCAAGATCTGGTAATATCTGCTTTTAGTGCCACATGTAATGTCATGCCGATAACATTGTCGTCATTCAATGTACACATGGAAGTACAAACAACAACTAGCGGAAATTACTACTGTTTTCATTGAAGCCTCTTTATTCATGGACAGTTGAACCACACTCTCTTTCAGCAAGTCGAATATTCGTCGAATGTTCATTACAAACCCTGAAAAATTTCTATCCGAAATTTTTAATAAGAAATAAGCAGAGGAACAATATTAGCATTAACATAATAAAAGCTGAATAAAATTTGCCAATTTAGGAAGCAGTCTTCGAATTTAAATGTTACAACCTCACTTCTAACTCGCCCATTGTGAGGTCTTTAAATATCAGTTCTTCTATCTCACATCGCATCTCATATCTCACATCGTTATGGACGTCCTCAATCTTTTCTGTACAAACGCAATTTATCATTTTATTTCGGAGTTAGACAATAATAAATATTCGAGGGTGAATGCTTTCAGCGTCCATAATATAAGATAATATTTGTCGGATAGATCGCTGTCTCTTGAAAACAATGACAAAAAGTTAATAGTCTGACGTTTCGATTACACCTGTAKTCTTTGTCAAAGACGAAGAACCTCAAAATTTGCCTGACACAAGTTCAAACAAAGACTATTAACTTTTTGTCAGTGTTTTCAAGAGACAGCGATCTATCCGACAAAATATTATCTAATATTAAATATTTTTCATCGTCTACATTGGAATTCTCTCTAACTGAGCAGTCATATATTATAGACTATTTTCCTTTGTAATGGTCATATAGAATATATTTCAACTACCCCATGCATTTACAAAAGAATTTCCCAAATTCCATTTATTGCGGTCATCCGTTTGCCTAGGACCGACCCTAGGAATTGCCGGTTGTTCCCTAAACCTGTTTAGTGCATAGCGTCTGGCTGAACCTTTACCTGTAGGTAGTTTTACAAAAGTTTATATAAAGGATTGTAACCGCTGGCTTTGGGAGAGTTCTTTATATTTCGTTCAGCAGTTTGTACCCATTAAAATGTAGTTTCGTAATATGAACATTTAGTGAATATGTGCGTGTTTTCCTCTTAATTTCAATACAACAAAAATACGTGCGAAAGGAGCTACGCCCTTTCATGCCAGTTTGGATTGTACTCGACGACTTCAACGGCAAGCACTTCAACAGAATATGTAAAATGCAATTTCAATCAAGTTCTGAAGTCTTAGATGATCCAAATATCGTTCCAGTGTAAATTATTTATCTGTCCAGAACATATATTTCGTTTATTTCTAGTCTCATAAAATTTACCCATCTTTCTACTTCTTTCCTACCTTGCGCATTCCTTGTTTAGTTCTCGCCATAAGTACCATATCATCTGCGTAAGCTACCCATTGATGTCTCAGATCGTATATAAATCCTCCTCTGTTTACGTTCGCCTCGCTCTCTAGAGTTACGTTCTGATAGCTTATTCTTAATTTTAAATATGTTTCTTAACCGGTACATTGTCCTTTTGCCATTGTTATTATTTATTTTCGTAAGTTTTTTATTTTCGTGCCCGTAATAGTTATTACATATCCATTCATTCACGAAAGGTATGGATGGATTAATAAATTATACTCCTCACCAGATCTCTAAATACGTATTGCTACGAATACGCTTTCGATAAATTACTTAACTTCCTTTATTTAAACATTTGTATCGAAATACATTAAATATAAACACAACTAGTTCAAAACACTACTAATTCAAGAATCACACTATTCGGAACACTATGCTGCAGAGACTAACATTTTAAACACTGCAACACATTCGCTCAGATCACGCAAGCTTTTCGTCCGGGTATTTATCACCCTTGTCGAAAATTCCAGATGCGAAGTTCTTAGATAGATAGAGTACCGCAATGGAGGTGTTACACAATTTTCAGTAACATGCTAACCAGAAAGAGATTCAAATTTGGGATACATGTCAGAAGAAACAAATCAATCAGTCCTCAAGTAAGCTCAAAATAAGATAAATTTAAATTAAAGCCACGCCCTAAAACGGACTCCAACAGACTAAAGGCTAGGCTTTTAATTCGGATTTCTAATCATACTGTGAGCTTATTTGAGGACCGGTTAAAATTTATTTTCTGACATTACATCCTTAAATTTGATTCTCTTCCAGGCGAACAACTATTTACCAGGATTTAAAATTCATGCAACTTCCCCATTGATTTGTCGTCGTGGCGTCAAAATGGCGGACATATGGTGTTTTTTTTTGGGGAATTCAGTATTTATAGGTTATTAGGGTCAATCCCAAGGAGGAAGAATAGCAGGAGGGAGCGTGGCCGTAAGTCCAATGTAAAATATTTTGCACCACGCCAGACACCTTTTATTACTCTGTTACGACTTGCGCAGTCGGGATTCTCTACAAACCGCTGGCACACGACGCTTGTTTTCAACAACCACAGGCCGTAATCGTAGTCGCGAAACACCTTTTATTGCCCTAAACCTCGTGGCGCGTAGGACCAGTTTTTCAAATAGACGCTCCCTCCTGTTATTCTTCCTCCTTGGTCAATCCTAACCTAACACATGCAAACACTCCATGAAAAAAAAGTCGTCAAATGTCAAATGCCATTTTAGTGCCATTATATAGGACGGACCAATAATTGCGGTACCTTATTTAAATAGCGACTTTATCCAGATGATTTCATTTCGCTGTCGAGACTTCGAGACCATTTGTTAGGATCACTACCTAATGGATTGCAGTGTCCTATGAACACCAAAAATTTGCATGCCTGCAGGTCTGGGTCAGATGGTGCTGATGGCGTCAGATTATCAGCTGACACGTAGCAGTAATTATGCTTTCTAAATCATTGTAGTTAGGGTTTTTTAATATAGTTCAGTTAGAATAAAAGCCATACTTATCCCTTATGTTAACGATCTGGTACTATCCTATTACTCTGTCGAGTTATGTCATCAACTCATTCAGGAGTACACTGTTTTCTTTTCTTTCTTATGTACTGATTGTCTTCTTCCGCTTTTCTAGCAGCTATTTTTTACCAAATGCTGACTATCATTTTCTTAATCATATTTATCAACTCTCGTCATCTGTATTTTTAAAAATAGTTTCTGGCTTTATCTCGTCTGCTTTTGCTGTTGTTTAGTTTGTTTCTGATTCCTTCAATCTCTTTCGTGGATAGCTATACTCCCAACTCTTTTCTTCTTTTGTTTTTTCTCGGTTTAATCCCCTATGTCTCCTATAGATTACTATCAATTCTCTTAGAATGCTCCTTCCTTCCATTATCATCTGTTATTAAACTTCATACTCGTTTTCACGGCTCAGTTTCTTGTCTATATTCTCGTCTTTCTTTTTTTAATTTTGAATATAAAGGTACTTTTTTAAATATTATTTGTAACCTTTCCCAAATGTAATTCTCGCAAAAAAGTTACGAGCGTTAAAAGTATTTAATAGAATTAACGTTTTACAGCGGATATACACACCACCCAGTGGCAATATTTTCGAACTCCCACTGCAGAAACACAAATAAGGTACGGCCACTTCAACTATTTAGATTATAAAATGAATTTATGTAGGTTAAGCCCGGAAGTAAAATAAATTCACGTAGTAAGCGTATTCCCACATAACATAGCTAATTAATCTGTTTCGGAAGAAGACGTGACGAACAAAAACATAATTAGAGGATCGGCCGGTTAATTAATTTAGGAAAGATTAAATCATTTGCTGAGCTAATTACATGTGTTACTCTATCATGCGATGCCCAAGAGAGTTGACAAACAAAGTGTTTGCATCCCTAGCGTTTCCTTCTGTATGAGGTCTAGTCAAATTCTGTAAATTCTTTCGACCTGTAAAGCTTATAGAGATACGTATCAGCACTTTTTCTATTAATTACCCCCCGATGAATAAGATAAAGAAAAATATGATATCAAATTTAGTTTTACTAAAAACTTCTCAATGGTTATCTTTAGAATTTTTTACTTTTGTTTATTACTGTTTCAAAAGCAACATTATTATCAAAGACTGAAATTTTCAGTAAATGATGAAAAATTGTGTAATTGTAAGACTTTCCTGCTAAGATATGGTAGTTTTTTCTGCGTAATTTATATAATAGGTTCTCACAGAATATAGTAAATATACAAATATTTAGTAGGTGTTTGGCACGTTAATTATTGCACTACTTTAATTTGCCTTAATAATTAAGATTACACAAAACTATAAAACAGTATGTAACTTCAAGGTATTTCAGCACATTTTTCGCCAAAAGTAATGATAAATTATTTTATGTCATGTACTGGACACCCTCCGAACCATTTCTATTATAGTTACTACATTTAAATAACCTATACTCCACTATATGTGTGTTTTGTGATGATTGTCAAGAACACCTGAACGATAAACATGAGTTGCAACAGGAGGCATTCGAATGTATTGAACAGAAAGCTTCAAAACTGTATTTATGTGTCGTTTAATGATATCACCCCAAGCATTCAAAAAAACCCTCGTGGAAGGTCTCAAAATCTCTTTCAGTGAATTTTTATACTATTTTAGTAACAACTATTGTTCATTAGAGAAATTATTATTAATGTTATGAAATGCACTTTCATCCGAACACAGAAACCTTACCTTGTTTCTTAAGCTTAGCAGCGATCGTGATCTGGTTTTCTTCATGTGATTTCCCTCAAGTGTGTCCTTAAATTCCTAAGTATGTTCTAAATATCGATTAACAAACTTCATGATTTAATTATACAATCTAGAGTGCACTCTTAAAGTGAAGTCTCAAAATGAACAACCTAATAAAAGTTTATGCAAACTACCTACGAATATTCGAAGTTAGAAATTTTAGATTTAGGTTTTTGACTGTGAACTTTCCATTTAAGATATTTCGAGATTTGCTAGATTGTCAATTATACCAGAAGTAGACGCCTATTTTGTTATGTTAAGTACAACACTTTGTAATTTATTGCTGCTCTGGTTTTCTCCTTCAACTCTAGTAATCTTGCTACAATACTTATGGTCTTAGATCAACTCTTTCGCCGCCATTTAGCAATGTATAAAAAATGACACTTGCAGTATTGGTATTAAAAATATGAACAAGAAATAAGGCCGGCTTCAACGGCACATTTCTTGCGCGCCACGAGCTTCGTGCGTTCCTGGAGTGTGGGCTAAAGCTTTGCGCGTCCCTTTGATACAGAAGCCACAGAACCAGAAGTACGATCCATCGATCCATACAAGTGAAGAGTTGACCATGGAAGTGAAGAGGGTGCTTGTGATGCAAAAACTCTCCAAAAAAACTCGTAGATACTTGCAATGGAAGCGGAGAGTGAAGTTGTTGTTCTGTAAGTGTAAATGGAGAAAGTGGCCGTGTAACAAATTCGTAAATTAGGGCCCGTGCACAATCTGGCAACACCGCGCTTAAAAATTCTGATAAATCCCGAATCCGCCATTCCTAGATGCACCCGTCGATTTCCCCAAAAAATCGTCAAAACTGCACAACCCGGCAACATTGCGTACCAAAGCGACCGACCTGTTAGGTCATCCGTAAAAAATCGCATCACTTGTGATAAATCGCAGTAAGGGATTCACCGGTAGGTTACACCAAAAAAGCGTAAAAAGTACACAAACCGACAATGCCGCATCCGATTACAGATTCCAATATTACCGATCACAGATTCCTATATTACCGTTTACAAATTCCTTTATTATCAATCACAGATTCCAATATTACCAATAACAAATTCTAACATTACCAATTAAGGATAGGAGAGTTTATCGACCGTTGGTGGCGCTAGTGTAACTTTGCATATGGCGAAAATGAACAGTACTTGCTATTATAATATACTCGTCTGTCTCGAGTAATGAATCACAGATGGGTTCGCAAACGGGTATATTCAATATAATTATTACAAAGGAACTGGTAAAGCAACACACTCATGGCAATAACCTCTGTGATAACCGCTTAACCACATAACCGCATATTACTATTACAATAAATATCACACATGCTTTTTTGTTTACATTAATTTATCCTCTTTTTCTTAATAATATTCACTGCACACAACTTAAAAATGCTAATACCATATAACAAAAACAAAAATTTGCCTATACCGATGTGAAAGTGGTCATAATGCTTGCCATGGAGGTGGAGAGTGGGGTTAATGTTAAGTAACAAACTAGTAGAAAGCTTGTCATGAAAATGATGAAAACCTCTAGCTTTCTTCTAAACCTTCTCCTTCGTTTTTGCCCGTGTGTATAGGTTATTTTGCAGCCTCAACATCTGTACCTGTTATCATCATCAAGCTAGTATACTACTCCTCCATACACACATTAATTTTATTAATCGCGCCGCTTCGATTCGCTATTATTATATTGGAGCGTACTTTGTTTGTTTCGCTGCGTACCCTATGAGCACAGAATAAACAAATATTTATTTTTCTGTGCTCTGAGAGTCATATACAAGAGCATAATCTTTTGTCTTTATCTATGATGAGGGTCTTCCTGCGGGTACATTTTTGAAACTAGTATATATACTAAAAATTCGGATTCCCGTGCGTGTGAAAGCGACCACATCAAAATCTTAATTTACTCAAAAATTAAAAAGCGGAATTGGACACCCATCTACAGAAAGGTCGAATGAAATATGAACTCTGTGTTTTACTAAGCTTTTGCTGGAATAAATGTATAATTGTTGAGAAAAAGATCCAAAAAGTTCACGGCTCGCGGTTGACAGTCGCGGGTAATTTTCACTCGAATTTCACATATTCTCAAAGCTCACCGTATGCGGTCGAAACCGGTCTGTATCGATCACAAATGTTCAAATTAAGGAAAAAACTACCCACATTTGCGAAATAAGGCCGTGGTTCAAGAACATTTGTAAAAACTTTTATGAGCGATTGCCGTACACCTGAAAATCGAACTTTTATCACGCACGAAGCCACATAATTAAAAACCCTTCTACAATTAGATACATTTAATCACGAACTGTGTGTTTCATGAAGCTTTTCTTACAACAGAAGTATAATTGTTAAAATCAAATTGAAAAAGTGCACATTTCACAGCGGCGTGTAATGTCTACGCGAATTTCACATATCTTCAAAGAAACTCTTCTTGAACCCTCCAAACCGGCACACATCGACGGGGAACAGTCTCCTCTTGCATTTTGGTACTCCAACATCCATCAAAAAGCATTTAATCACCTTTTTCTTTGCACGGCAGGTTTAGCTGTCAGATTAACCAAATATTTGCAATATAATAAATTTTATTAAAAACACTTCGTACTCGGTTGAAACCGGTCTCAATCGTTCAGAAATGATCAAATTAAGGGAGAAGGTGCTTGACTCTTCAGAAAAAGCTTTAATTAAGGAAAAAAAAGTAAAAAAACCTGAAACCTTTTATACGCATTTTTCTTTCCTAATATAGCTTTTGTGCAGCCGTGAGCGCCCGAAATGGCTTAAGTCATGAAATGTCGAAGCCGTCACGGGCTGTAAATGGGTGATGATCACAGCGCTAACGTAGGAGAAAATTTAACTAAAATAGAACTTGTGTATGTTTCAAATACTTAGGCGTTAAAATGGCGGCCGTTCGTTTTCACTAACACTTACGGTATATGCTCTAAATGCTTAGTTAGGTATCCCTATCTTTCATTATCTAAAGATGAGAATGTGTTTAGCACGGTTTACAATAAACTGGACATACAAACATTACATAGGTAATCGTAAGCCCATCAAAATGATTCGAGATTTTCAGACTGTAAAAAACACAACTGCCTGCCTGTTTAATCCCGTAATCACTTTATTTACCAATCTCTACAAAATAAACTGTTGTAGCAACATCGAAAAAACATTGATGCGCTTCTGTCATTTTGTCAACTAATATACAGCAGTGAACAACTTAACAGCAGTTACAACTTAACTGAGAAAATACAGGATTACCAATACAATATTTTTTTCTGTTTTACCAACACGGACACCCTGTATATGTATTCGCTGTAACCCCGCTCAACCCTCTAGACTTCGAACGTTATCTGTACGCCGATCGTGAACACGCAACCGTATAATTCTTGTTCAATTCAGTTCATTTACCGAGTCGCTGTGTACTTCTATTGAACTGACAGATTGTATTCTCTACCGGTTAATCAAGTGATGTAATGCAATACGTCTGCAAATCAATCAATAAAAATCTCCCTGCTTACAGTAATTTAGGTTCGTGAAGCAGATATATAGGAGTACAGTGATCACTACAGCAGTAATTACAATGTTAGTGATATCGAGGGCTGGACTTAGATATAATAACCTGTTAGGAAACAGGGTACCTATGCTATTGCTAGCAAAAAAGAAACCAAAGAATAAGCATGATTAATATGTAGTTTGTCTAATACTAAGAATGAATAGAAAACAATCATAAAAATTGCGTTTGTGGTATGTCATATCCTAGATCTAATATGTATTTTTAGGAGCTATCGCTCACTTTATCTAACAAAGTGGTTATTAATTTTTGCACACCGCGTACAATGATTGCCATGGCGGAACCATGGTCATTACCAAAGCAAAACGTATATATAATGTTAACTATTTCTGCTGCTGCATATAGGCGTGTTGTTATTGTCAGATCATGAGCTATGCTCTCTTCTATATATTTCGGTAAGTAGACGTTTAGATTGTTGGATATTTTTGTTTCTAATTAATTCCTAACAATAAGACATGCTGTTTACCGTGGTACCGTTAAGTATACTGATTGATGAAATTATACTACGTGGAATTAAAGAACAAAAACAGCGTAACGTGTATAAAAAATTAACGTTGACTATAAACCTCTGGATTATCTATCAGTGATTTAGTAGACATTTTTAGATTATAAATGCAATAAATACAATCAATAAGAACGATTCGTGTGCACGGTGAATTCTGCTCAGATTAACAATAAAAATGAATTTTATATTTATACATTCTAACTTACATATGGCAACATTTCAGTTTGCATTATCACCATTGTTCAGTGCCTACCAGCTGGACCTCAAACAGACAAAAATGTTCAAGCAAAGACGACGGCGCTGATTCAAGAATGTCAAAAGTCCACGCGCGCTTCTACGGTTGACCTGCAGGCTCTAAAAGACAAAAAGATACCAACGACCCATACTGGCCAATGCTTCATCGAATGCATGTTCAATGGTAATGGTATAATGAAGAGTGGAAAATTTGACAAAGACACAGCAGTGAAAACTGTGACATCAAATCTCAAAGCCGACGCTGGTGCTGCGAAAAAGATTAACCAAATTGCTGACACGTGTAACACAGAGATAGGCGGTGGAAACGCGGACAAATGCGTGACAGCAAAAATGCTTGCCGAGTGTTTTCATAAAAGGGGAAAGGAGTCAGGGGTGCATTTCCCACCAATTTTGCACCCATAAATCAAAATTGTATAACCGTTTGTGAATAGTGGTAATAAAATTTTGAACTAGAGAAACTGCACGTGTATTGATACATTTATTTGTATAAGGTACTTTGAATTTACCGTATACCCTCTCCTAATATGTAGGTAAGTATACATATTATCAGACATGTTTACATCACTAATGACGAAAGATGCTGGATGTTCCAAACTAACACGTTTTTGCTTATTTTATAAAAAAGATTTAAACTTACCATACTCTTTCTGTCAATCTCTCTAAATGTTTATATTTAATTAGCCAATAATCTGCAAGTATACTGGGACTTTTTCATTCTATCAAATTTATTCAATGATTAAATAAATAAAATAATAAAAACAGCATTTCGTATCAACGTAAAGTTTAGTATAATTTAAGCAAATAATTGCTCTTTCGTATAGGCAGTAATTCAGTTTGACGTTAGCGGTCCTATTTCTTGATTATTTGGGCAGCTAAGTATAACAAACCCTATACCAGATGACGACCTTAAAACAACTGCATGACGTCATATATGTATGGATAGTTAACTGTTTTTTCTTTAAAGCAACAGCATGTTGTATTGTTCACCTGATATTTAAGATACATTTTCGGATTCAGAGGTACAAATAAAGTAGGCACTTACATCACAAAAATAATCATAATCAATTAGTATAACAATATTTCTGTAATACAATTACAAAAGTAATATATTAAAACATAACTCTTTCCTCCTTATCGCCCTTTAAATTCACACTGCAACACTGCACGAATCCCGTTTTTGAGATCAACTGATATTTATTAATTAGAGGTGTTCGGTAAATCTTATCTTTAAGATAAGGCCTAAGGAAAAAGCGGTCCAACTACACGAGTAAACTGCATTTAAATAATCAGTTACAATTTTTGCGTTACCCTGTTGTAATAGGATGTTGCACGTAATGTACAAGGACACCTTCTCTAATAAGTAATCCGGTAGTTCATACCGCAAAAAATCTAGATAGATTTGTCCTGTGAGGGAGTACCTTTGCAGAATTTTGGACCAACAGGTATTTTTAATGTGTGTTTCTCGAAGACAGTGTGGATTCTCTAGTAGTGGCAATTATGTTTATTTACTATTTCATTATTATGAGACCTACATTCGTCTGATCACATTATGTCTTGTAAAATACCTATGCCTAGTGGAATTGCTAACCATGCTATGCTGTGGGTGCAATTTATTGCTTCTTAAAATTCGCTGTATTGATGAATAACGCCTGTTTCCGTCATTATCTGACAAACCTAAATATGGGGATCTTTAGTGACATGGCTAGAACTGTCACAGAGTGTTCTTCATTTGTTCTGGATTTAAAAACGGAAAGCGGTGTTGTTACAAGCGTCTAGAAGTTTACCATCTTTTCCGCACTCGCCCTAGATTCTAGTTATACCTATACAACAGAATTTCTCTTATTAGGACAGTTTGTCATGTTCTAATTTTATTAAATTCGAATTCAACGGGACGCAACTAACACGATGGAATAAACACTTAACATAATACCAAATTCCCCCAACGCGACTTATATTATTTAATTAATTAATTGGTTTCCAAGGACAACATTCATTTTTTATAAATAATTGACTGCACCATTGCACCACCAAATTCCTATTCAGATTCGAGGTTAAAGTGGCATGCATACATCATGTACTACATGTAACGCTGCTGAACGCCATCTAACCTATTGCAGCTGAATCGCTCGTCTCTCAGTATTTTCGAACTTCAGAGCGGAATTGGCTACGGTGGGCAAATTCTGGCGACCAGCAGCTAATTCAACCCCAATACTTAAAATCAATTAATTGCTGTTCGCTAGAATCTGGCCACCGCTGAACCTCGAAAATACTGATACTCCAAATGCGCTGGATGGCGAGCGGCAGCGTTGCCTACATGTAGTTAACTTTGATGTATACATGCCGCGTTGGCCTCGACTTTGAATAGCGCTTTGATGGTGCAGTGGTTAGCACATTTATTTGACTAGCAATAGCAATCAAACGATCCCAGGTTCAATTCCCGGTCAAAGTTAGCCTGCTAACCCGCTAACTTGCTCCAATGCACATTTTTAATTTTCATATTTAACTTTTTACTCGTGGCATATATTTAGCCCTTAATAACCCTACTCCTTATTAAGGGATCCCTGCATTTAGCCAGTGTATTTGACAATGTATCTGCAACTTTTCTCATCTTGTACCGGAAACGGAACTTTGAGAACGCAAAAACAATTGCTGCTTTAAATTCTTTCGCCCCGGGGCAAGATGCGTATCATCCCCCTATTTCAAACCGAACAAGCTCGTAAGTATAAAGTAATTCCCCGAATATGCTTAGAGAATATTACGCAAGAATTTCGCCATTAGGGGTGACGTTTATGACATTTTATGAAGTGGAATACATTAGCGGGGCATTGTGTGGTGACGGTCCTGATGCTGTTTTACTACGGCAAAGACAATAATGGGGATTAAAGGGAACAATTAGAAGACAGGACGAGATAGGCGAAAAGAACTGGTGTCGCTTCCCACAGGATTAGCTGGTGATTCACGATATCAGCATTGTTCAACGCCGCAGATTATCATACTATTAACTAATGTTTATGCTCTCGCCCTGAAGGAACGGCTTTAGACCATTTTCTCTTTGATATTACGCCATGGAGGGCGTCAGCATTGCAGAAGGAACTAAAAAAGGGTTGCATTATATTAAGATGAAGCTTATCGAATGGATTTATATATAAAGCATAAGTAAAGTGCGTTTAGAAAGTAAGACCTATAATTATTTATAATAATTTCCTTATTTCACCTACTGGAAGCCTCTCATTTACTGTCTTTTTAGTGCACTATATTCTTTCACTTAGTCCTGTCGTTTGCTGCCCTTCTTCTTAATTCCAAGTGTCATTGTCATGTTCCACGTTTTCTTTGTCATCCTATTCTTTTTCTGCCTTATAAATTTGCCTCCCATACTTGTTTTTCCTTTTACCATTCATTGTCAGCAGGTGCCCGACTTACTTTTGCTTATTTTCTTCTAATGCTTGTTTAATCGGCTCTACTTCCAGTTCTTATCTGCTTTTGCCGTTTCCTGTTCTGTCCATTCTAGTTATTCCTTCGACATGTTTTAAGTATTTCACTTCCGTATGTTAACATTGACCTATAAAAATGGTTTTGTTCTTTACACTAATTTTCTTTCGTTAATCCTCTTTTGTCCCATCTTGTCTATTTATCTACAAGTACGTTTTCTCGAACAATGGATAGGTCAAGGAGGTCGTATCAAATAACCAGCTACATCGCCTGATTAAACCCCTTTAGACTCCTTTTTGAGGAACAACTTAAAGCCCAATGTTTATACTACAAAATCTGAATCCTTTTAAGTGTTTCCAGAAAGTATCACCGCAAAATGCTGCTTAATGATGCTAAAAATGTTAAAATGCTTTATACAGACTTTTCAAAATCTGTTGTATTATTGTATGGAAGTTGAAGGTGGACATTCTAATACATTCGTTTAATCGAATTTTGTTTTATATTCTCCTTCGTTTCCTTTCAAGACAGTGTTTTCAAAAAGCATTATTAAAATTAAAATTATTTTGCAACGTTTTTATATTTAACGTTTTAACAATACTAATTGCTGATTTGCCCTCTCCGTCGGAAAACGAGGGTTCCGGCCCGTCGCCTAAGACCGGGAAGCGGAGACGTTCCCGGCGGCGGGACCGCGACCGGCGGCCGGGCGGAGGTCCCGGGCGTCGCACCGTCGCCCCCTCATGCCCGACGGGAGCCCCGTTTTCCCGGAAAAACCTCGGCAAAACCGTCGATTTTCGCCGTCGGATCGCGCGAGAGAGACGGAGAGAGACGCCCCGTGATTCGCGGGGCGGCCGTCCGGCGGCGCCCCGAGCGCGTTGCCGAGTTTCCTCCCTCTTCCGCGAAGCCCGGAGGGCGAAGGATCCCCGCGTGCGTTTTCACTCGCCCGGGCCGCCTCCCCCGTTTACGACCCCGTTCCTCTTCGACGCCCCGTCGCCCACGCGTCTTCCGATTGTCTCGGTCCGCTTCGTTAAAACGCGAGCGCCATCATGCCGTTTTCCCCGACGCCGAGGGTAGAGACGTCCGGCAACGTCGGCCGGACGGGATATTTCGTCATCCAGTTTCTCGATAGGGATGGACGACCGCCGAAACGGAAGAGCCGATGTCCGTTCCGGTTCTTCTGCCGGGGATCGAACGAATCCGCTCTCGGAATCGACGCCGACCCTCGCTGCGACGCTCGATTCGATGCGAACGCCCGCCGACGGGTTTATTTTGACGAGGTGATCCGTTCGCCGCCGTGTCGATACGAATTTTTATTTTTTTTTACAATGGCGTTTCGTCGATTCCGATTCCGAACCGAGAATCGAATCCGGAATCGATCGTTGCCCAACCCTAAGTGACTTTTTGACCTATCGGCAGAGTATGACACAGCCACGGCCATCGTTTTAGTTTGCGCTGTTCGTAAGATACGGCTGCCGTCGAGTGATTACAGTTTCTCGGCGTTCCTTTGCCTACGGTTTTGTGGTTGTGAGCTTCCGTTGTGTGTCCACGGCTGCAACACCGTCCCTTCAGAAGGCGTAGCTATCTGTCGCAGCTCCCTACCGTACGCAGGTGYGTATTTGTACGATAATGTCGTTCCTTGAAATTCTGCAAGGACGCCATCTTATTGCTGTTCCCTTTGTTTTTCGATCAGGCGTAAATCCATCATGGCCGCTCATTTATCTAATTACTTGGCCGTCTCACTGTTTAACGGAGGGCACACGTAGGATGTCGCATCAAATTTTTCTGCGTTTCTCATATTTATTTCCTTCTTTCTGTGTACAGCTCCCCAGGTGTTGTTGTTTCACGTCCCACAAGTGCCTGCGCCTTCGCTCCTGACCAGATTAGGCTTAAGATGCCACGCAGGAAGAAACGATCCCTCATCTACGGGAAGGGTTGTGACGGGACAGGTAGTAAGCATCCCCGCAGGCCAGCGACGAGGACGCTCCCCAGGTGTTGTTGTTTCACGTCTCACAAGTGCACTGTCCTGCGCCTTCGCTTCTGATCAGATTAGGCTAAAGATGCCACGCAGGAAGAAACGATCCCTCATCTACGGGAAGTGTTGTGACGGGACAGGTAGTAAGCATCCCCGCAGGCCAGCGGACGAGGACGCCGCATCGTCCCTGCACTGGGAGTCTCCGGCACATGCTTCTCGATCACCTACCTTCTACTGACGTTCCACCGTCACCAGCGGAAGGACCTACCCCTCTGGCGACGGACTCCATCGTATTGCCGCAAGTCCCTGACGTACCTTGCGCATCCCATCCACGAGGCTTTGATGCTTCATTTTAAGAACCGATTTAAGAGACGAAGCGACGCCTGTTGATCGAGGTCTAGGAATGCGAGACCTCCAAATTGAAGGTAGGCTTCACAACTTACTGTCATCCCCTTTTACTATTACATTTTTCCTGATCATATGTATGGGGTGGTCCAGTTATCTTGCTCACTGATTGATAGGTTTACGTCAAATCTTAGAGAAAAATGTTTGTAATAACAACTATTATTGAAGCAAATTTAAAATAAACATTAGAACTACCAGTGGCGTCCCTAAGGGGAGAAAATAAATATTTTTCTTTTTTTTAATAGTGCAAATGCAAAATGTCCAAAACCTTAAGTTTACTGCTCAATACTTACAGTGTGTTTTACAATATATTTTCGTTTCAATAAATTAAATATGGTAACTCATAGTAAGAAAAATAAATACTGAATATTTGTCATTCAAGTGCCAATTGTGGCATATATGTTAAGTATTAGTTAAAAAACAGTTCGTTCATAAAAAAAGCTTATGTTTTATAAGCCATCATTTTTTTATATATGTAAGTACAACCCACAGTGCTTGCTGCTATTAGAAATTCTGTGATCTTTATGTACAGAGTGGTCCAGTTATTGTGCTCACCCAATTGATACCATTATTTGAAATCTTAGGGAACAATTGTGTGGTGTTTCTAATAATAACTATTATACAGGGTTTAATAAAAAATAACCTTGAACTGCCAGTGGTGTCTCTGAGGGGAAGAAATAAAATATTTTGGTCTATACATTATTTTAATGGTGCATTTTCAGTCTTTACTACCATGATTTCACTCTTAAATACTTATACTGTGATATATAATATATATTTCTTTCTGTAAAATTGACAGGGTAGCTGATGGTAAGAAAATATAAAAAGCCAGTTGTGGCACATACGTTAAGTAATCGTAAAAAGCAGTTGGGAATCATTTCTAAAATAAGGAACACATATTTTTTACAAACCGCTCCTTATCTTATACATCTAAAACCTACAGTTATAGAAAAAAGATACCTACTGTAATTAGATATTTTGCGATGTTTATACACAAGGAGAGCAAGTTATCATGCACATCCAAGTGATAGCTTTATTTGAAATCTTAGAGATAATCCTTCTAAATCAAAAATTCCAGTGGCGTCTCTAAGAAAAGAAAACAATATTTGKAAAAGTTAGCAGCCACATATTTATACAGTGTTGTGGGTTTTTGAGTACTGAAACGAAATTGCATTTTTATTAATACAACCATCTGTGGTTGTTAAATTTTTCCTATAAATTGCAAAGGGTACCTCATATTAAGAAAAAATAAAAACTGAACGTTGTTATTAAAGTGCGAGTTGTAGCATATACATGAAAAAAACCGTTGCCAATCATGTTACTAAAAAAAAATACATATTTTCTTACATCTACAACCCACAGTTATAGAAATGTATCTGCTGTTATTCTAAATTTTGTCATCTTTATGTACAGAATGGTCCAATTAACGTGCTCACCCAATTTATACTGTTATTTAAAATTGTACGGAACAAACTGATAATACCTTGCTTCACCCGCTTTTACTATCACATTTTTCCTAATAATTATGAGACAGGATGGTCCACTTACTTTGCTCACATAATTGATAGCTTTTTTTAATAGCTGATTTGCAAAGTCTACACCACCCTAATTTTACTGTTAAATTCTTATAGTATGATTTACAATATATATTCGTTTCAATAAATTAAACAGGGTAACTGATACTAAGAAAAAATAAAAACTGAATATTTTTACCATTAAAGTGTTAATTATGCCATATACATTTAGTAATTGTTAAAAAACAGTTGCTAATAATTTCTTAATAAAAAAAGCATATATTTAGAAGCCCTTTTTCAACTCCTTTATATATCTACAACTCACATTTATAGAAAAGTACCTGTTATTAAACATTTTGTGATCTTTATGTACAGGGTGGTCCAGTGATTGTGCTCACCCAATTGATAGCATTATTTAAAATGTAGGAGAAAAATTGTTTGATGTTTCTATACAGGGTGTTATAAAAATAATTTGAACTACCAGTGGCATCCCTGAGGTGAATAAATAAAATATTTTAATCTATAAACATTATTTTGATAGTGCATTTTCAGTCTTTACCACCGTAATTGTACTGTTAAATGCTTATGTTGTGATATAAATAATATATATTTGTTTCTATAACATTCAAGAGGTAGTTGATAGTAAGAAAATATAAAAAAATCAATAGTCATCATTACAGTACCAGTTGTGGCATATTATACTTTAAGTAATTGTAAAAAGCAATTGGGAATCATTTCTTAATAAGGAACACAATTTTTTTACAAACAGGTGTTTACTTATCTTATATATCTGCAACTCACACTTACAGATAAGGCATCTACTGTAATAACATATTTTGTGATATTTATGTACAGGGTGTTCAAGTTACCATGCTCATTCAAGTGATAGGTTTAAGGTGTTCTATATAGGGGTACGACTTATTTCAGTAAACATTTTCAGAACAGCTTTGTATAAAATTTCCATTTATACACAGTGTTCCAGACATTTTGTTTCATTTACAATTCTATAACAATGATTGTTATAGTTCAGGCATGTTTCAACGACATAATTGACTAAATATTAAAATACAAGGAGTTCGAAATATTTTTTTATACACGGCGTTCCATGGAGACAGTACTTTTCATACATAAATAAAGTTGATCTAATATTTTCATTTACATAAAGTGTTGCACAAAAATAATTTATTTTATATACGTTTCCATGACAACCACTGGTACAGAACGCTTGCATTTCGATATCCTTTGCTAAATAATTGAGATAATGTTTAAAAAATCATATTTTATTTTATACACATTATCCCATGTAGGTATTGTCTGTCATTTAGTTCTCCCTAACAATCATTGTTGCAAAATAGATACTCTGCACCTATTTCTATTTTCCTTCATTCACACTGTCCCTTGGAGATAGCCCATTTCGCTTACAATTCAATAACTGTTGCGCTTAAACATATTGAACTCCAGTAAGAACAAAKTARTAACCTCATCTTGCCTTCTCAATCTGATCTCATGCTTATGATACATTTGTCTGTATATATACGCAGTGCTATATGTTTACTCTTATTTTTTTACAGGTGGAAGTCCATTTACCATTAGGATATCCACGCCATGTTTGAAGGTCCGAGCTTGCTGTTTCATCTGGCTGCTACTTATCTCACACAAACTTCACGTATATACTTTCTGCGAGAGAAGAACACCAAAGGGCAGTCGGCCAGTAAACAACTTATTTAGAGAGTGACAAAATTGCAGCTTTCGAACTCCCTATCCTTTGCACATGAGGAGAACTAGCATATTTTTCAGGCACTATACAGTTTTATTTATTTCAAAAATGCCACTGTATATTTTTGTAGCAATGTAGTGCACATTTTATGTTAAAATTTGTTCTTGATACGTTTCAGCTTTTTTATTTTATTACTATGTATGTGCTAGCAATAAATACTGTTATATTTAATATTATTATTACCTAACATTCTGTATTGTACATTTTACAACTCAATAAAGAATATCCATTTCATAAGGTACTTTGATAAATTGTTTAATTGCAATTACTTCACATTAAATTACAAATACAACTTTAGCTTACTCAAATCAAACTTTTGCATTCTGTATGGGGATTCCCCACCCAAAGGGTTCCTACTAATTGGGAAATCTCTTACATGCTGAGAGTACTGCTCCATGCTACTTCCACAATTCTTATATAATTCAGTACAAGTTTTGCACTCATACCAATAATTTTCAGCTAGATAACCTACAAAGTAGTATGAAAAGTGATGTAAACAAAGGTCTATTTCGTGCGTAATTTAATCACGTTGCCTGCCGTTGATGTTTTTATAAACTGAACAATAATACCACAAGAAAACAAATCAAGTCATACTGAATGATAAACTAAGAGAATACAGAACGTAAATTAGTTATTTCTAAGCAAAAATTAAAAACACTTTAAAATTCAACGCTGCCAATAAGACAAGAATAGTAACAGGAAAAGTGTTTTTGACAAAAGTCTGTTTCGAGCGTGGGTAATCGTGTTGTCTGCCTTTGAGAAACAGCACTGAAGTGGCAACCGCGCCTGGGATTTTGACGAACGCGGCAGTCTCAATGTCAAACCAGAACCTGGGTTTTTGTTTTCTTCATTTGGTTGTCTGTCATATTGGGAATAGGGATAGCAAATTCTCGAAATTCCCTTTTACACGAAACTGCGTCCGCACAGATCGTACCGAAAGTGAAGCCAACATAAGCTCTTTTCGTGTTTATTCTCGGCGCCAATGCGCATGTACAAACGAAAATATAGGTGGGTTCTCGCTTCTTCGTTTGTAGTTTTCGATGAGGGAGGAGTTTTAGAGCACAGAATTCATGCGCTTTAGTGCAGGCGAATGTCAATAAGGACAAAAGATATATCTTCCTCTTACTTGAGATGTGGGCTTCCAAGCTTGCACATTGAAAGAAGTGGATGTGAGCGGTATATTCAGTTAATACGTATATGGGTCAAGCGTACCTGATGTCAATTTCAGTCGCCGAACATTGCTGGATTAGGGCCCTTCTTAGGTAAAACGAGAGGCGAACTTTTGCATTGCGGTTTTACGCGGCAAAACTTTTGGGMTTTCCGTGATCCAAGTCGTCAAATCATATGAGTTTTACGATTTTTTTAAAGCCCGTACGATTCTTACAAACATCGCTACGATATTTACGACAATAGTTAGGATTACATTTCGCTGCTTTGTGGGGTGACCGAGAAGGGCATACCACTAAACTTTTTCTTTACGGACTCATCGCCTTCAAATTTTGGATATCGATCGAGTATCCCCGGGCCTCTCCTTCGATTTTAAATATGCTTCCGTTACATCAACATAAATCTTAAATCTTTTTCGCTGTAACTCCTTAGCCACGAGTCGTAGGACTTTCACTGCGGTATACCTTATTGTACAGTGAGATTCGGGGAATACCGTGGGCTGATCCCTCTTCTGAGAACTTTTACATTGCCATTTTACGCGGCGAAACCGCACGACGTGTTGATTTTCGAGTTTTCCGTCATCCACGTCGTCAAATCATACGAGTTTTTCGATTTTTAGAGAGCCCGTACGAACCTTATAAACATCGCTACGATATTTACGACAAATAGGTACGATTATTTTTCGCTGCTATATCGAATGACCGAGAAGGGTATACCACCAAACTTTTTGTTTACAGACCGATCGCTTTCAAATTTTGGATATCGATCGAGTATCCCCGAGCCCCTCCTTCGATTTTAAATATGCTTCCGTTACATCAACACCAATCTCATTTTTTTCGCCGTAACTCCTTAACCACGCGTCCTAGGACTTTCACTGCGGTATACCTTATTGTACAGTGTTATTCGGGGAATACCGTGCGCCGATCCCTCTTCTGATAACTGACTTCCTTCGATCTCCCACTTTTCATAACTGCCGCGGTCTGCGGTCTTTCGTCTCCTGACGGATCCCACTTCTGATTCTGTGACC
Organism: Rhyzopertha dominica; assembly: GCA_025024175.1. NCBI lineage: Eukaryota > Metazoa > Arthropoda > Insecta > Coleoptera > Bostrichidae > Rhyzopertha > Rhyzopertha dominica. The sequence continues at coordinate 26,085,132 of QCXZ01000001.1, forward strand.
TCCGCAACAAAGGGACGCGCAAAGCGCGTCCCGAGCGCGGGCTTTAGCCCGCGCGCCAGGAACGCGCGGAGCGCGTTCCTGCAATAAACGTGCCGCCGAAGGCGGCTTAGTTTCTTGTGCTTGTACTATAATATGTGGAACAAATTTCTATTATTAAAAGCAACGTACTGGGAATCACCTTCTGATTGACCATTCTAATTCAACATAATACAGTTGTGACACTGGCATTAATGATTTTGAGGAGGAAMAKGCCAAACWGGTGAAAATAATGTAGATTACCGTAAAATTACGTAAAATCACTGATTCTTATATTTTATATTTTTAAATGCAGGCGAGTGGCCAGGGGCAGAAAATAAAACACCAGTTAAGCGATAAATCACTTATTAACTCAAAGTTCCAAGAATCAATCAAATAAATGAAAAGTGTTACTGCGATCCACCATTTAGCAACAAATCTGTCCGGCCTCCTCAGCATTCACCGACGATGACGTTAACAGCGGCAACCAGTGTTGCCAGAAAGAAAAATAAAATATCCGTAGCGTGACTGTCAAAATATCCGTAGATGAACAAAAAATTTCGTAGCCACGAGTATATACATATGTATTATTTATTATAAAACCATATATACATAAATGAGTAAGATAAAACCAAAAGTTCGAGTTTCTTAGACATATTATCTCATCCTTGTCGTCACCGTATGCATCTAAATGTGTGTCAACATCAACGAATTCAAAATGTGTGCGGTGTACCTGTACCACATACGCAAACGCTACTTAATAATCTACGACAGACTCGTTACAACAAATATACTTTAGTTCATTTGATTTATACTAACAAAGTCCTCCGCCGTGCCTGTCTGTCTGTTTGCAATAAACTTTTAAATTTTATTAAACGGATTTTCATGCGGTTTTCACTCATAGATAGAGTGATTCGTGAGGAAGATTCAGGTATATTGTTACAAATTAGGGGTCGAAAACTGCGGATTTCTGATTTAACTCCTTTTTATTTAAAACACAACTAGTTCCAAACACTACTGTTTTAACACTACTAAATCAACAAAACACTATACTGCATACGCTTGCACTAAAAACATCTGTTCACTAAGCCTTTAGCTCGCTTTGATAATTACCTATTCAAATTCAGAACTCTCCGCGCTTCTCTCCGTCGGGCCCCATTGAAATTCCAGAAGCGACACCTTCCAGACACTTCGTGAAAGCCTCGGCATCCTGCCTTCTGTCTGTCGCTAGGATCACTAGTTGCAGTGTCCTACTACACCGCATCTACACGCATGCGGCTCCCGTCCACAGATGGCGCTGATCCGCAGAAATATAATTTCATAATGTTATGTGTGAATTGGTTGAAATACAACAATAACTGTTGGAAGTGTCGGAAAAAGTGAAGCCGCCTGGGAGCTTTCACGGAAAACGCTGCCTTAATCCCTTTGAGATAGGTATAACAAAACTATGCATGGTGGGATATTCCTCTTTTGTAGATCTACAAAAAAGTCCGGAATGGTATATGTCTATCGTTTAAGGATAGGTTACTATACCTTTCTATCTTCTAAAAAATGGCACGTACAATGCGGTAACTGGGAAGTTATTTAGGCGGACAGAGTACTAATTCTTATCAACTTAAATACATTAGTTACCCGAAGGATTTCAAGCACATTATTATAATCTTTTACACCATATAATTTAAATGAATATCAAGAATTATCGAAAAAAATTAACGCGCGTGGAAATAAATTCAAGCTCCTCTCACACCGATGACGGGACTTACTTGATGCGATCACCTCTGCATGCGCCCCGCGGCTCCTTCTATCACCCACTCTTTAATATAAGCCGAGCGATAACGCGCACGTATTCCTATAATAAACAGACTTTTGGAGCGAATGGAGGTGACGACTGGAAGGTGTTTGTTGTATGTATATTATACTCTAGTTTATTATATTTCGTCATTCGTTTGGTACTTGTAGCTTGCATGTCTGCATTACATTTCCTGTAACTGTGCATAATCTTTACCTATATAACAAGGTACTTAATGAATAAAGAGTGTACCCGACACACAAATATTTCAGGGCTAAAATAAATTAAAAAATTTAAAACAAGTGGCATTATTATTATGAGAATGTATGATAATTATATGCAGATGTACGAATGTTCAACTATACAACATGTTCACTAAGGATAACAATACCGATCCGTTACCCGGCATTATCTTTAGAATCATTTCACGTCATCCCAAGGAGAATAACAATTAACCAATGCAAATTTTAAAGCTCTTGAGATGCAGACCTCTCTGATGGGCCACGCTTTATTACCTCCCGTGAAGCGAAAATGCCTAAAATCCCCTCGAGTCACTTTTTCAGCACAGTCTTTAACACCTTTTGATTTCTTTTTAATACAAGACGAGAGCTTTGTAATTTTTCGGGCTTATTCAAATCGTCTTTGGATTTTCTCTCCCTCGCAATCTTTGATGTTTCCAGCTAACTTTAATTATACGACGAAATGATTTCTTTGATGCCTCAAAGCGTTTTTGTATGAATTTCGCTTAAAGTGTAATCAGTTAAAAATTATAGATGTAATGGTAAATCAATAAGATGTTTTAAGTTAGTCATCAAGACAAGAAATTTTTTCGCGCTGGAAAATGGAACGCACCGTCAAAGTGGATTGAAAGCTCACACGGCGTTTACGGAAATTGCATAGGGCAATACCTCCTATCTGACATTTTTGTCGTCGTTATTGGCTTGACCTCGTCGTTGCGCATGTGCGAACAATATCTCACATGTGACAAAAGTGGTCTTCGAGACGATTTTTAATACCTCCTATCTTACACTGTCATCGCATGACTAATACCTCCTATCTTTGAGTAGCCACCGTGCAGTGGGTCTTAACCTATAACACTGTTGTCTATTGGGGCACTTTTCTGTAAAATGGCGTGCTATTTTGGTCGGAACTTTACGTAAGTTGAGCCTAAATGAAATAGAACTACTTAGTTAAACAAAGTACATACTTGAAAGTTACAAACAGGTAATCAGGCATGCTTAAATATTACTTGTTAGATACAGTGTTACGCAACGTCCCTCGAAAAGCTTCAGAGACACGCGCTGCTAAGAGAATCTAGCGCATACCGTATTGTGTCGATAAAGGCATTACAAACGGTCAGAGGAAAACCACCAATATTAATGGTGTAAGAGAGAAGTGACATGTACTAAGAGGAGGAAAAAATTATGGTTACGAAGAAAAGCAAGCACGTCAGGCCTTCCCTTCAAGAGCCAAATACAATGAATGACAAATATGATCCGGAGTACGAACCAGATAACAATGCTGTCATGCATGATAGCAGCGATGAAGAGAGTAGTGGAAATAATGACATAAATGAACATGAACGTGATGCTTTGCCAATGTACGGAGATATTCACGAAGGCCGAAAGATCCGTAAAATAGCTGATGCAGCGGCATGGAAAAGAATTATGAATAAAAGGGCAAGAATACCTTGGATATTCCCGTGCAAAAGATAAAGTTGTCAAACATAACGTTATTAAAAGAAAAGCCCGAAAAATAGACCCAAAGTGCATTTCTGTCGCGTGTAAATGAATTACAAAGCGCCAATGCCACAAATTTTCAGATGAAATTAAAAAAATATATATTTGACAAGTTCTGGCAAGAATTGAATTGGGACCAGCAAAAAATTTTTGTTGCAGCTCGTAACAATGGATGTTGAAGAGTCTAGAATGTCCACACTTCGCTACACACTGGCTAAGAAACAAACAAAGCTACCTGTCAACAAGATTTCTAAACCCATTCATGGTGCAACAGTGCGTTCGAGAAGCAAATCGTGGAATGATAACTGGGAAGAAACGGATCAATAGTGAAAAACGGGATAGGAATCAAAGTGTGAATATGAGTCAGAATTTAGATGGCAATGCCATCTGTCAGCATTACACTGACATAATGACAAAGCCACCTAGCTGCCTTAACGGGTACTACTTCCTAGAGGAAGTGACCTGTCTGTCTGCACTAGACCTAAACTGCACTGATGAGCTTAAATGATAGCGAAATAGATCTATCTGCAGATGGTTGCGGTGCAGACAGCACAGCATAGAGATGCATTTTAAAGTATGAATATTTTTCGGAAAGCAAAAAATACGACTTGAAGTTGATTTTCGAAACACTGCCTAAACAACCAACACATTATATTAGGAAGACTCTAGTAAACTGTCCTGAGAGCAGCATATTACTTCACTGGCACAGCTTTATGATGCTTACAAGTTGTACTGCAAATAAAAGACATGTGAGCCGCTTGGAATAATGATACGTTTACGCAATGGTTTAAGAAGAAGAATTTGAGCTTATTCACGCCAAGGAGAGACAAGCTTGTTTACACCAAACCATTCAACTATACATCTGAGTTGCTTCCTGCATGGGACCTCAGTACCTGCTGACCACAGTGGGTTATTCTAATAAAAATCTCTTTAGTTTTGAACCTTGATAGTGAAAGTGATATAATGGTTGATTAATAAGTTCCCGCAGTTTAAGTTGTGTTTAAAATTACGCGTTAAAATAAAAATTTTTGGCATAATGTTTTGCGTGTTATTGGAAAAACAATTTTTTGCTCTACTATATAATGTATTTGGTTTTTTGTGTGGAATCATTTTTGTCAATTTTTAAATAATTTTTTTAATGGTGTGTCAGATCGACAAAAACGAGCATTTTAGACACCATCTCCTTTTTGCGTTTTATCAAGGAGCCAAAGCCGCAGAGGCCGCTCGTGCACGGAGGGGGTGCCGTAGCTGAAAGGACTGCTCGGGATCGGTTCACCAAATTAAAAAATGGCTGTTTCGACCTGAAAGGTGCACCTCGTTCCGGACGACCAACTGATTTTGATGTAGAGCGATTGAATATTGAATCAACTTCTGCAGGAAGACGCGCAACAAACGACGAGGGAATTGGCGGAGAAAATGGGATGCGTACACGGCAGTATTGAGAAACACCTTTACTCTATGGGAAAAGTTCAAAAGTTTGGCGCGTGGATTCGTGCAGAAGTTGATTCAATCGCTCTTCATCAAAATCAGTTGGTCGTCCGGAACGTTCGTCTTTGAGGTCGAAATTGCTATTTTTGAATTTGGTGAACTGATCTCGAGCAGTCCTTTCAGCTATGGCACCCCCTCCCGACACGGCGCAAATCTCTCGAGCGGCATCTGCGGCTTTGGCGCCTCGATTAAACGCAAAAGGAAGATGGTGTTTAAAATGCTCGCTTAGTCGACCTCATACTCCATTTAAATGATCTACAAATCGACAAAAATTAATCCAAACCAAGAAAAAACATTATCTCGTAGAGCAAAAAATTGTCTTTTGAATAACACAAACATTATGCTAAAAAATTATTCTTAACGCGTAATTTTAAATACAACATAAAGGGCGGGAACTTATTAGCCAACCTAATAGAACACAGATCTATAATTTGCCTTTTGTTGATTTTTTTCAATACAAATTTTCAGCAGCATTACTACAGTTTATTAGCTTTCCAAATTTAATTTTGTTAACTTATAAATTAGGTGTTTTGAGACCGTTTAGTACTATTTATGATTACAATAAATATCCAACACACACGTAGGTGAGTACTAGACGATCAAATTTTAATTTAATTTTCTACAATCCTGGATATGTTACGTTACAGTATGTAGTGGTACTGTCGGAGTTAAAGTGAATTAAACAACTACATTTGAAATTAAAATTACAACTTCAACTAACATTAAGTAGCAGATGGTTAGTATTTTAGCAGAAAGGCTGCCAATATATGTTTAGTCAAAAATACTGCCTTCAATAGTTTGCTAAAAGCTATTTAAAACCAAGATTGTTTCATTAGTTTTGGAACTGACGTCACATAATACTTAAAAGTCTATAATGTAGTTAACCTTTGTTTGAAGACGGACAATCCAAGGAAGAGGTATAAAGGCTACCAATATGCATCGAAAGTAGAAAATAATGTAGCAAATAGTATGCTGAAAGCTATTTAAACAATCAATGGTTTTTCTTATTTATTATTATTTTTTTTTACTTTAAGAACACTACGTAATGCTTAAAAGTCAGTAGTGTAACGAAGTTGAATTTGTGAAGAGGTATATTCTAAAAAAGCCAGTTCACGACAGTTCGAAACCTTGATCTGTTATTAAAAAGCCACAACTATAAACTTCTATAACTTAAGAATCTTTTTATTTCTCCCGTAAAAAGATGTGGCACTAATTAATTATTTTGGACTCTGATTAAGAAAAATTAGAATCTTAAGATAAGGAATTTGTTGCTGTGGCTTTCAATACAATACAGCTGGTCTGTAAGGCTTCCAAGGAATTTGACATTGTGTTTTGGAACAGCCTGCATAATTTATTAGCTCGTTCGTCGAAATTTTGAAACAATGATCAAGTAGTTTTGAGAGGTGTCATCTAAATCAAGTAAAAGAATAGTTGCAAAACGTACGTCTGATATAGTACTGACACTGAGACGAGAAATTTCTCGGTCTTGTCTCGATCTTGTTTCGAAATTCGAGATCGAAATTAGCATTTCAGATCTCGAATTTTGCGTCGAGAATTTTGATCTCGTAGCTATTTAAACAAAATATATTAAAATACACACAAACCTTTGTTCTATTAGTAAACAGCAAAAAATAAAGTTCGGAGGTACATATTTCATACTTCAATCAAAAACGGTACAATCAGTGTGTATAATGAAAGTGATCTAAGTTATTGTTCAAACATATTTTTTCCTAAAAATCTGTATAAATGAATGTATAGAACTTGAATAATCATATTTTGTGTTAACCTTGTACCTATTTAATAATGTTCAGTGCAGATTTAGCCTGTCAAATTCTTTCTTCCCTCCTTTGGTACTTTTTCTGTACTATTTGATATCAAATTCTAGACGTTCGATTTATGATCGAGAATGCTGTATCGAGATCGAGATCGATGATGTCAAAATCTCGTCATGTCTCGTCTCGCGGCAACACTAGTCTACTTATGCTGATGAACTGTGCTCGCAAGTAGTTAATTGGTGAAACTGATTGATGGATGTTAGATGACTACTTCCCCATAAGTTACCATGAATTCTAGACAATTATTTGTTCCAAAAATTTAAAGCGTATTTAAAAGTTAAAGATTTTTGTTAAAACTATTCAGATATATTAATGAGAAGTGGTTTGAACACTAAGACAAATTTTGTATGTATTTAATTAGAATTACTTTATCAAAGTCTTTTAAATAAGTAAGTTCTAAAGAAGAGTATAAAGTGAAAATATTATGTTTAGTAATATGGTGTAGCGTCTTATAGCAAGATACTACAGTGTCCTTTATCCAAAGTACCTACATCTTTTTAAAATTTTAAGTTTAGACCTCAGAAATTTAAGAATCAGTAAACGCTTCGCCTTTTTCGTGGCGCTTTAATCAGCCCCATTCATCCCATCAATGAGCTGCATATTATTGACCGACAGTGCCGTGCCACTTGTCGCCCCACGGCACAGACTTGATGCTTTAAACTACCTCACAACAAAGGATCACGGAGGGCGTGCTAACAGCAACAGCCAACTGCTGCCACTGGGGCCCCACTCCATTCTCCGCTCCTATTACACCGAATGGGATCAAATATGGTTAATCAAACGTCAATTTAAATGTTATCCTTTCGCAGGATAGCGCCTAAGTAGGAATGAAATCGGAGGCGCGGAATTGTCAATTACTCGTAAGGGAACTTCAGTAGTGATGGTTAAGAGCCAATAAATATTTTTCACGTTGGTTTAGATTAATTTTCATTAACGCAGAGAGAACATTTGAGATAAGCTGCAATTAAGGTTCGTTGATATAAAGCGGGATGGTTGTAAAAAGTAACGGTAAAAATACAATAAAAATACAGTGCTTAGGGCAGAAAAATATACTCTTAGTGTAAACTTTACATACATTTACTTTACATCCTTGAAGAGAGCAAACAACGAACATGAAGGCATCGCTTTGTTGAGGCTTTCACGGCCGGCGTTGGTTCTTCTTCTTCATTAAGAAAGAAGAGATTTTGGACCACGGCAAAACAGCCCGGAAGAAAACAACAGATGAAGACATCGCATCTGTATTTTATTATTTATGAAAAAGTGGTTTTATTATAAACAGGTAACATATCTTTTTATATTGTTTTGGTTCCATTAGTTATCTAATTATTAGAGACTAGTACTTAAATACAATTTGAATATAAAAAATGAAAAAAAATCGTATTGCACTAACTTTTCAGATCTGACTGATAATAGAATCAAAAAAACTTTCATAATGTAATACTACCAGATTAAATGGTGAACGTTTTAGACTAAATAATAGAGTATATATGAACATAAAATTAACTTAATCGCTGTTGTCGTTGTTTAACTTTAAATAACAGAAAACACTATACCTGTACTTTACCAGGTTGTAGGGTAAAGCTACACATATACTAAGTTGTGAACAAATACTCTACATTATGTCTAGTCTTGTCCATGTTCACAGTAACATTAACGATTATGCACGCTACTGTAATAATCATGACTACTCAACCAGACAAAAATTTAGTTTATGTTCAAAACAATTAAGACTTAAACGGTCTCAAAATGCGGTAGATTATTACTGCATAAAGTTTTACGACAAAGTCCCAGAACTACTTAAATCTCTGGAAATAAATATTTTTAAAAAAGAGAATACGGGAGTTTTTAATTCAGAAAACTTATTATGATGTTGTGGAGTTTTTAAAGGATAACATGTGATGATCGTCATTCGTTACTATAAATTCTTAATGTAAACCTTGTGTAATTATTGTGTTTTTTATTGTTGACGTGTACAAAACCAAACTGTAGAGGTAACTGTGCTAATAAAGATTATTATTATTATTATTATTATTATTATTATTATTATTATTATTATTACTATTATTATTATTAAACAATTATAATAATAAATTTATTCCAGCTTATATACAATTACCAAAGAGAAATAGATATATACAACTAATATACTTTAATTGGTAAACTGAAAGGGGAAAGTACTCAGAATGTATTTTTACTAGAATAATACTTCTGTTCTTCCATACCACACCAGAAAGCAAGATAAAAAATAATACGTAACCCCGAGAGAGACACATCTAAAGTAATATTTAAATGTGAAAAGAGGGTTAAGTAACTAAAAAAAAACAGAATAMATAGAGATGGAAAGACGACCTAGGATTAAGCAAAGGGCATCACAAAGCATTGTCTAAGGTATAAGGTACAATCAAGAAATCAGATGCAGGCGAAATTTTAAAATGCATGAGGTATGGAATTATAAATATTCGCCGCATTATTGGTAAAAGATCGTTCAAAGAGGGAAGTTGAGTGCTTCGGCGCCCGGTGGTGTGATCAACCCTCTGTTCCTAATATTTATGTTATTAACATCTGTAATTAAAAAACCGCTGCAAATTGAATCAATACTTCCACATCCAATTGTCAAAATGACATTTACGTTCTTATTTCTTATACTATACGATTAGTAATGAGGTTTTGAGAATTTTTTCTCTCTACACATTTTTTTCTAAGACAAACAGTCCTCGTGATATTAGCAAAAATATATACATTTTTTAAATCGTTTTTTCCAAATAACTCGAAAATTATTAACTCAACAAAAAAAAATACAAGKGCGCTTTCTGATCAGAAATTTGATTTTATATATAATACCAAAATTTAGACAAAATCGTACGAGCAGGGTCCAAAATAGGTTTTTTGGAAATATTTCGAAAATGTAAAAATTTTGGATAAATTTTGTAAGACACTTTTTGTGAGAAATTTTATTTCCTATCTGATGGTATTTTCATTTTTTGAATATACTAAATATATTCGGAAATATTTAGGAAAAACCGTTTTCTTTATAAGTGACGCTTTATGGCTAATATCTTCTAAACAGTTTGCTGTACCGAAAATTTATAAGAACTAATAATACTCGCAGTTATACTACTAATGACATACTAAATAGGAAAAAAATATAAAAAAAAATTGCAAAAAGAGTAGTTACCCCCCAATTTCGCCCCCTTCCCGATATCCTACTTACCCCACAAACAATAGGTTCCTTTGGGTAGTTGAGATTTATATACGTTTGCCAAATTTCAAGTTCATATATTAAGTCTTTCGAAAGTTATCGTGTCCACAAACAATACCACAGACACACAGACAAGAAAATTTTTTTGCTCAAATTTTGTTTTTTTTTGCGTTTTTGACCATTTTAAAGCGAATGAGCAAATAAAAATTTTTGAAAATTTTTTTCGCGATAGAATACTTCCCATCCGTTGGATGTGGAAGTAATAAGTTTTCCAAAAGGGTTAGGAGGCATTCTTAATAGAATAACCTTACGAACTAAAACGATTAATAAATTTGCGTATCGGGTGCATGTAAGCGAACAAAAAAGAACAGAAATGTGTATACAAAAAAGTTCAGGTCCTAAAATAGAGCCTGAGGAAACCCCCTTTTTTATTATGATCTATTTTCCAAACAACTAGAAATCAGTGAAACCGCAGTGTAATCGAATGGAATATGCTTCAAAATAATAATGAAAGTATTATGATTTATAGTGTGATGATAAAAACCTCATACAGTGCTAGTGAGATATAAGAAACGAACGTATAAACTATAACTCAAATTATAGGTATACAAAAAAAGTAAAATTGAAACCAATCCGTCACTTTATAGAAAAGCTCAGGGTACCGCAAATTATTTAACGTAAGTTTATATATATAGTGGAAGTTGGTACGTTCCATCAAAGTAAGAATAAGTGTGGTAAGTATGTAGCATGGTTTACTTTTTAACACACTGATGATTTATAACTAAAGAACGATAGCTTAAGAAAATATTTGTTTTATAAATATTGTCTCTCTAAATTTGCAAAAAAATGCCTCTAATATCGTGTAAAATAAACTCCCTGATCTACATCATACGATCAATGGAAGTTTTTAGATTTGTTTAATGTTTAGATTGTTTCTATGCTAAATGAAAGGTTTGTATTAGTTTTTGTGCTGTTTGGGAATTTTTCTTTTTTTTCTTTTCTAGTTCGTACTTTAACTACTATTCTTATTTATTGTATTACAGTACAAACGAACTGTAAGGTAGTACTCGACCACTAGCTACAAAGCTCTTGTTTGCTGTATTAGAAATGTGACTTCATAGTGAAATAGTTACTCAGATGGCACTATGGTTATCACGATAAGTACGTTTAAGTTCAGACAATGGACTTTTTTAAGTTATACATTAATTTCGTGAACTTTAGTGACTGATCATGTGAATACTTCTTTAATCGAGTTCTTTTTAGTAGCCCGCGGTATACCAAACTTGATGGTAGTCGTCTGGATTAGATTATCTTTAAATTATGTCAAGGCACACGTTACCCTAATATACGCATAAAATGCTAATAAAATTTTGTTTTTGTAACTAAAAAGAGTTTGCAATAATGCATTGCATAGTGGAGTCTTTAATGGGTACAAACCGATGTTGTATAATCAAAAATAAAAGTTGATTGGAGTAGGGCATTAAAACAATGAGCAATAACTGTGATAAGACGGTTGGGGAATATTTTTAGGGAATTTAGTTCATTTGCGCATTACTAAATTTAAATAGGTAAACAACCTGTATTATTTATTATCTCGGTAAATGACATTAAATTAAATTCTCTTAAATGAATAATACATGATGCACTGCACGCGTCATATTTTGTAAATTTGCAGGACGYAGTGGTCAATGTTATAATAGTTCGGATGCTATAAAGTAGACCTGTTTTTTTTACACAAACATTCGCTGGGATTTTTTTTATTTWTTATGGAAACTTTCATTTGTAGGKGGACTTATTCACAYTGTCAATAATGAAAGAAACCTGTKWTTCAGTTAAAACACATAACCTGCACATTTACAAGGCTTATTTTTTCTTATTTTTTTATTGTAAATGATAAGACGGCTTACTTTTTAAAGATCTAAATGATAACCACTGATGAACATCTCTGCAGCGCTAAAACAGAAAGATCTGTGCTTATTCCTTCTTGCTAAGACAACTTTTTGTAATAATCATGCGATATAAACTGAGTGAGTCGATTAGATGTGGAAGTAAATGTACATAGAACTAGTTGTTTCTTTTTTTGCTGCAATCCAATAGTTCCTTTCCTTTGATTGCATATTTAGTAAAACCATATTTACACACCTAAATCTATGCTGGAACCTCGCCCATATTTACGAAGGTTGTTTTCCACGTTTATCGCAAGTACGAGCAAAAATGTGTAAGATTTGAAAGTAGGTGGTAGCTCAAACTTGCGTTTTTTCCTTAAAAGCGATCAAAGTTTAGCTTCAAATAAATTATAAAAATTTCTTGTAAACAATGAAAGTTTGAAAATTAGTCCATTATAAATTCTCAACTATTTCAGTGGAATTATGAAGGTTTTAAAGAATAATTTGGTGCTTTATATAACAAGTACCTATACAGTGTCCACTAGCTAAATGGAATAAAATCAATAATATATTTCTAAATTTTGACACCTGTCAAGCCAATTGCTTTTTACGGTGGGGAATATTTCCAGCCTGCTGGTTGATATCTCGCTTCTATGAGTGACGTCACGTAGATTTCTTTGTTACATAGGAAACTATAAATTAAAAAAAAAAAACAAAAACTATTGACATAAGCGTGCTTAAAAATGCAGTCATAATAGCAAATTTTAATTCTTTAAMAAGCATAATAATCTGATTCTTTTTTATAATTTAKTTAATGGCAAGTTTAAAAATCTTTACCGATTTACATTTTTGAAGATATGATGTATTTAGCAAAAATACTTGAAGAACATAAGTTATATATCGACTACACAAAACAACTAGACTCTGATGATGGGTTGCGGAAATAGAACAAGCATTCAAGGATTCAGGCCAAAGTGGTCCGCCGGTTTAGAGAAAAGTCTCCAGAATTACCTGGTATATCTCGAAGTACCATCTGCAATTTGAAAAACACGTTAGAGAACTGGGAAATGGAACATGATTATACTTTGGACGATGAAACAAAATTATGTTACCGAAGCCTTTTTTGCAGGCATTCTGAAGGAGAATAAAATGCACCTGTATAACCTAATCTCAATTGAGCCGTTAAGTGAACCCCATTGGCAAGATACCCGAAAATTTGAATGCATGGACATGTGTACCTGTAGGGCATCACATCATTAGCCCATTCTTTTTAAATCCAGGCTCAAACCGATTCTCTTAGAAAGTTATCCCACAATGGGGACACATCCAGAAATGGCGGCAAACATAAGGTTCCAAAAGGATGGAATGTCTCCTCATTACCAGATTAACCTCCGTAACTTGAAATCGTTGAAACTGAAGGCAGAGGGTCGCTAGAATAGCCAGCACTTAATCCATTAGTCAGATAGCCTTTTTATTTATACCAATGGCCTAATTAAACTACATATAGAAAATGCTTTTTACAATAATTAAGAATCCTGAACACGTATTTCGACAGAAAAGCTATCATCTTCAGTAGAAATCAAAGTAACTAGAACATATTTTCTTCGCCAAATTTTCAATGGAAATGGAGGCAAGTCAGCAAAACACCAATGTTATTTCTTTAAAGTTATTTCTATAAAAAGTAATCTTCAATAATATCTTTTGACATCTGTTTTTATTTACAACTCTATACAATTGTCTTTTTTCATATTTTAATTATTATTTTTGTTTATCAAAGTACCAATGAACACATAAAACGTAACATTTCTCCCGCGCAAAAGAATAACTAACTGTCTATTGCCCAGCCATCTCTAGACATTCCAACTTGCATAATCTTCTTACAGGTCGCTTGAATATACCGCATTTCGTTTTAACGTCCACCACTCTTGTTTGCCCATCTTTACCAGGATACGTCCCTACTATCATTCCTCTGATCCAGTTATTCCTTTGCATAATATTATCCATTATAACAACCAGCTCTCCGTTTTTTAAGGACTGGCCTTTGTCGAACCATTTACTCCTTTTCGTTAAAGTAGGTAAATAATCCCGCATCCAGCGTTTCCAAAACTGATCTGCAAGAAATTGACTATATTTCCAGCGTCTTTGCAAACTTATTTTCCCATTTTCTGAATTATTAACACCAAATCCTCTTAAGGTACTCGACGATCCTATTAGAAAGCTGTTTGGCGTTAGACTAGTAGGATCTGCGGGATTGTTTGATACATAAGTTATAGGCCGGCTGTTGACAATATTTTCTACTTCCATCAACAAGGTATTTAGCACTTCTAATCTTGGAACGGCTTGTTTTAAAACCACTTTCAGTGAATCTTTGACCATATGTGGACTTGCAGGTGGAATAAACTTCCACTTTATATTTCGCCCTACCATCTCTCTTTCAACTTTATCGAAATCAATTCGATGGTAGCATTCTTTCAGTTCCCTAGCTGCTCCTCTCATATTCGTGCCGTTGTCACTCCAAATTGTTTCAGGTTCTCCCCGTCTTGCCGCAAATCTTCTGAGAGCAAGTATTGTGGAATCTGTGGTTAAATCCTCTGCTATTTCTATGTGAATCGCTCGTATAGACAGATATGTAAACAACACACCGTAACGCTTCTCTCTCCTCCTGCCAACAGCAACATGCATTGGTCCAAAGTAGTCTATTCCAGTAAATGTGAATGGTCTGTGTGGTCTTTCTACTCTAAATTTTGGTATTCGGCCCATTTCATAAGTAACAGGTTTGCTCTTCCATGCCTTGCAATAAGAGCATTCTTTAGTTACTCTGTCTACTGCTTTTCTTCCCTGAACTATCCAAAAATTTTGCCTCAGTTCATTGAGGACCAAGTCCCGTCCTTTGTGTCCAAACCTGCAGTGGATGTATTTGATAAGAAGCCTAGTAATGGGATGCTTTCTATCTAATATTATGGGGTTTTTAGTATTTTCTATCAATTCTGGTGATTCATTTGTACGACCATCAATAATTAAGAGACCCCCTTTGGTAATTACCGAAAGACGGTAGAGTCTGCTTGTTCGTGGCAACGGTTGGTTTCGTTTTAGTATATTGATTTCTTCCAAAAAACTGTCGTGTTGGGATTTCTTCCACCATACCACTTCTGCCTGCTTAAGTTCTTCAACAGTTAATTCCCCTTTTGGCTTATCCTTCAACCTTCCAATTTTGTGTTTACAGCAATCTATAAATCTTGAAATATAAGCCAGTGCACGAACTGCATACGTTAGTTTTGAGAACCTTCCAATTTTGTGCTTACAGCAATCTATCAATCTTGAAATATAAGCCAGTGCACGAACTGCATACGTTAGTTTTGAGAACCTTCCAATGTCTGGCAGATGTGAAAATTCTGTAGTTGTTACAAACGTATGTTCTGCACATATTTCCTTGTTTCCTGTGATACTGGGTGTAGACATTTCTTTAAACCACTTATCTTCATCTTGGTACAGAAATTCTGGTCCAATTAGCCATGAACAGTCACTCTTGAAAGGCAGAGGACCACTGATCTGCATTAGAATTCTTCTTAATTTCCAAAACCTTGTTGTAAACGAAACCCTTCAAATTTTTTGCTTCATTTCTAATCCATCCTAATACTACCATCGAGTCGGTCCAAAAGAAT
Source organism: Rhyzopertha dominica (assembly GCA_025024175.1). Lineage (NCBI taxonomy): Eukaryota > Metazoa > Arthropoda > Insecta > Coleoptera > Bostrichidae > Rhyzopertha > Rhyzopertha dominica. The sequence goes on from QCXZ01000001.1 coordinate 26,100,745, forward strand.
CTAGTCTTTATCTTAAAAGTTATACTTTCACCAACCAAAGATGCCAAACGTGTTGCTAGTGTAGCTGCTTGCAATTCTAACTTTGGTATCGTAATGCTTCGCATCGGAGCAACCTTTGTTTTGGAAATAACGAGTGCTACTTTAATTCCATAATCTCCTTTGAAACGTAAGTAAGCAGCAGCTGCCATCGCCTGGAAGCTTGCATCGCAGAACATATGCAACTGTACATCATCTCCMTGCCTATAATCCACATTGTAGCAGCGTGGAATTTGCAAGTCTTTAATCTTCTTCGTGTCTTGAATCCAGATCTTCCACTTCAAATATATTTCATCGGGTATTTCGGTATCCCATGCAGTCTTGGTTTTCCAAATTTCTTGTAGAATAATTTTGCCTCTTATATTGTTTTACTATTATTTTTAAACATTATGAGGTGATCTGTGTCTTCAAAATGTTCGACGACACCCTGACTTGTCAAACCTGAAATGAGCTTAACATTTKAGATATTTAAGATTACTTCTACTATATTGCATTTCATAAATGCCTAATCTGAATTTTTCATACACCTTATTTTTCGGAGTTCCTAAAATAATTTTAATAGTACTATTGGTGGTAAAAGTCAGTTTTAAACTAAAAGGTTTTAAGATTGTCTGCAATCCCTTGGTAAGCCTAAATCAAAAGAAATTTTGATGAATTTATATTCTAAGATAATTGGTGGCTTTTAAAAGCTGTCTCTTTGCTCTGTATTTTCTACTGTGTTACTAGAGTATCCATTATAAACTTTAATATTCCTAATTTGTTTGAGTTCTTTTTCACAATTAGATCTCGATAAAATAAAATTGACTAATATTTCATTACTGCTCTTTCTTGACGCCAGCACATCTAGAAAAGGGAAGAAATGAATGCTGGTGGAACGGGAATTTAGTTTTCAAAACGGGTATCAATAATAAATAAATTTACCAGAAGGGAGTGTTCTAAAAACTGATTATTAATCTGGAAACAGTTCTGCGACATGCTTAAAGAGGACAATTGAATATACTCTTGAATTTTAATTTTACTATTTTGCTAAAACCAAAAATTCCTGAAGTGTGCGTGTGTTAATTTTGTCAATAATGAGCTCCAGGAAATTATTAGCCGTAGGTAAGTAGGTGAGTTAATACCTGAAACAAATAGATCTAACCGAATTACCCGTTTAATGGATTTTAGGAGGCCGGTATGTTTTATGCATGGCTGGGCCTGAAACATGTAACTTATGTTTTGAGGCAGGTGTAATAAAGTTATGACACTTACTAATAATACTATAACTAATTTTGCCAATCGGTTCGCTGGCAGTTTGTTACACGGACCGTTTAGAAAACATTATTGGCCCTTTCTTATCCTGTATCACAATTTGATTCCCTTTCTCAGTTTTTAGGTAAAAGAAGTTTTATCTATGTCATGATTGTCTGTTCTTAAAAGTTATTCCCTATTTTAATTTTACGGGCGTTTATAATAAAGCCTTCGTCGAAAGCTTCAAAATTTACGGTGATCTCGGAAACTGGTGGGTTTATACATGGTAAATTAAATTTTAAACCTTTATTGAGAAAAGCGATTTCTTTTTCACTGGATTGAATTTCTTGGATTTGACCTTATTTAATCGTAGCTGGACGAGGAGGCAATGCTTTAAACTTTTGTTCATGTGATGGTCTACATTTTATAAAAAATGACACGGTGCTTCTTATACCTAACTTTCCGAATATCCAATATCACTAAACCCTTAAGGTTAGGGTTTTCTACATACCTATAGTTTAATTGCAATAAAAATAACACACAGCTCTTACTTTATATATTGGCGTGTTGCCTTTGTTTTATATGTAGCTGCACTTTTTACTTTAAATTAATAAAGTTTTGTTTTCACAAAAATATATTGTATCTCGTTAATTTTGAAAGATATGTAAGAACCAAAACAGTGCTGAACCCCTTATTAAATGTCCTTCTGGATGTACCGCTGTCTWCCAATTAAAAAGAATGTCCGTAACATCACTGGCAGGATAAAAAAAAACAAATGATATGTTTCGGCATTTCTTGACAGGTGTTAAAATATAGAAATATAATAATATTTATTCAATTTCGTTGACTAACAGTGTATAAGTCACTATATAATTTTAGGAATGGATTATTTAAAAATTATAGGTATTTGTTACGGCGAATGTTCGTCCAAATATCAACATGTTTCTTTTAAGCATATAATTTCCAAAAAGAAAGCCGAGGAGCCCAGTTACAAAATACATAATTAGCTTCCAAATTCACTTTCAAACTGCAACCCCCTTTTCAACTTCCTCCATCCGAACTTAACAGCCCTCGCTCAAAGCATAACTGATGGCAATTAATTAACAAATCCTCCCTCACTCCAGTCCATCTATTGAACACTTCCAATAAACACTTAAAAAGCGACTGAAGTCGTAAGGGACAGGATTGATTCCAACGGTTGCCGGGGAGGCGGAGCCGCCATCGGAAGCGACCGCCTTTGCCCCTAGATATCCGTACGCAAGGACGAAAATGCGGCAACAGGGCGGTCCCGTTCATCCACTTCGCCGTTATCATCCAACGCACTTGACGCACGGACAGTCCACTTTCGGCCGAATGTAAGCTCACACGCGTTATCAGGGTGTACTATCCTTGTAGTTGCTGTTTGGCAAACATTCGCAAGGGTTGCCGAAGACGTGACGCGGTGAAATAAAACCCATCTAGTCGAAAAACTTGACGTTCGTGTAATTCTGAGGACTGTTGATATGTAGAGAGCGGATCGAGAAGAAGAGATGGCTTTGGAACTGAGCACCCATCACTCGATGCCTCTGGATTTCAGCAATTCCGCTACGAGGGAGAGCTGTGACAGCCCCGTTAACGTGGACGACTCCGCACCCTCCAGTCCGCCGGGCAACAGCGCGTTTCGTGTGGTTACCCCAAAAGGAAGAGACCGTAAGTTCTCAGTTTATGATTATTATTTTGGTCAGGAATGAGATGATTTTGAAAAGCCGTTACGAGCTTAAAATTTAGGCAACAGATAGAAACCCTCCAAATTTCGAACAATGCAACTTATTACTTGCAAAGCAAGCCGGGAAGATAGTTATACACCCTGTAAACATGTAATTTATTTCAGCAGCAGTCCATAGAACAGTGATTTGTATAGGCGGACGGAAAACAAAGCACAACAAATTCCACAGACAGATTTTCATAAATCACCGAACTACTAGCTATTTATGTTGCAAAGATAATTTGTGTTTGAGCTTGCAAAGTGATCGTCATCTAGAGAAAGCGTCGAATAAAAGTTACGGACTCGTTTTCCAAGTTGACGATTATTTTTCCACCCCCACCATCTAAAGCTAATGCTTTCAAGTTTATCTCCCAAAAGGTATCTAAGGGTGATGAGCTTTTACGGTTAAGCGAGCGCATTTTCATTGCAGCTAATTATAAAAATTTGGAGATAGAACTTAAATTAATATATGCAATTTTCTCAATATTTTGATAACATATTTTTTCAAGTATAACACTCCAGAACAAGTTAAACGAAGTGATTAAAGAGCTACATTTTATTAACATATAGAGATAGATAGAAGGAAAATATTGTACCGTGTCCAAGATGTTAACTATGCTATAAAGACGTACTTATAATATTCGTTCTCACACATAAAAGAGGGAATATAGGCTTTGCATCTAAAAACCAGAAATTAAAATATACTCCCGGTAATTATGCGGATCATTTGCGTTTGCCGAAGTACTTTAATAATTGCTTAAATCCTTCGTGCATAAAGTGGGATACATAACTACTACATAACATTTCGAATAATCCTTATATAGATTATGAAATGGAATTTAAATTAATCACATGTTTTTATCTTCTTGTAAACCATTGATGGAGGTTTTCAGTCTTTTTTTAACCCTGGATGAAAAACAACGCGTTTGTATTAAATATTATGTGAAAAAGATTTTTCTGCGTAAAGTCTTGTTGAATTGATTGTATTGGACGGAAAAATTCTTCACTTGGCAAAGAAAGTTATTGCACTTATGGAAGACAAAAAAGAAAATTTGGGACTCACAGTTGCTCTAGAACCTTATTTGAAACGCAGTGCTAAGGCACCCGCCGTTTCCGATGGAACTGTCCAGAGACTTAGGTATACAATAAATGGATGGCAAAATGTCGACAACATCCTTTAAGAAGATAAAAGAAAAATATACAACTTTCGTTTACTTGACGAAACTTGTATATAAACGCACATGGCAAGATGGCAGTATTTTCCTGTAGATCGTCAAATAGCGGTGATGGAAAAACGTTTAATTTTTTTGTTCCAAAAATAAATAGAAGGGTGATCATGACAACATGGACTCCAAACTATTAACTGGAAGAACCAACATCTATTTTTATAAACAACGCATCGTATCGTTCCGAGCAATTGAAAAAATCCTGATTCAAGTTGGCTAAAAAAGACATCAAATTTTGGATAAATGATCACGGCATTAATGCAGCAGAAAATTTAACTAAAATATAACTTTTACAGATTCTCTGAATTGTGTAGCAGCCATGGTCATGTAGTTGTCAAAAAATACTACAACCACAACATTTTACAAAATAGGTTTGTTGGCGAGGTAGTAAAAGAAATGAATAGATAAGTTCTTTCAATAATTGAAAAAGGAAAAACTATGAGCACAACAGTTGAAAGTTAATAGAAAAGGACTTCGATAAATAAGTTCTGTTTGATCTCTATGACAACCAATATCAGTTTATTATTAATGAAGGGGACGACCTCGACTTATTCTTGCGGTAGTGAATAAGAAGGTACCTGCTGTTTAGACTTTTTAATATTATTTTCCTTTGCTAATTTTTTAAAATAATAATAATAATAATTAGTTGAAAAGTTTTTCATATTGTATCTTAATATGAGGCTTTAATACAAAAAAAAATTGTTTGAGGGTCCTTGGTTTTTGGTGTATAAGGCTGAAATTTTATTGTACAAAGATAGGCGATATTTGCTTTGGCACTAGGTACACTACCTAATACTGTGTTCTAAGTGAGTGAGAACGAATATGATAAGAACGTGTTTAGCGCGGTTTATATATTTTGAAGACGGTAAAATATTTTACCTATACTGTGGCATATAATTTTATTTTACAGTAGATGCGGATCAAACAGATTGTCGTAGTGTTATCTAAACTTTTTGCGCTATGTCCGTAAAAAAGGTATCTCAAAACCACAGATGTGTACTGCGTTTTAAACGTTAAGTATAAAATAATTCCATATAAATAAGTCCCAGGTTATTTTCAACCAAAATCGCTGCACATATAAACACGTTTTCTTTAATTGACAGCCATCCTTTTTTACAGCCCAATCACATTTTTGCAATGACGACATCGTCATTTTATTACTGGTACTACACTGACCCACTCTTTTAGCTGATTTAACTAAATTTGTGAACACTTATTGCACCATTTGCCAATTTTGTGTCTCTCCGAAATTTGACGTAATAACAAATTTGCCTTTTAAATGATTTAAAGTTGATATCAAGTTATTCATAACTTCCTAGTTTAATTCTTGTTCAGTGTCATCTACAAGATGTTAAATAAGAACATTTAATTTGAAGAATAAAAGTGAAATTATTAATCTTAAAACTTTTTTACCGACAAATGTTCTAATTTTTCTCTACCTATTCTATTTATTTTCTAATACCTTTAATGCGAGAGTACTTTCCATACGACAATCAGACTTAAGTTAATAAAAAACAATTAACCCGGCTAAAAAAAATTACCCTCGAGTGTATTTTGCAAAGATTTATGTGACTGCATTAGATGAAATGTAAACAATTTGTTTTTAACAATATAAATTGACTTGGTCGTGGTGCTTAGTGGTACACTTTTACTAACGACATTTGCTATACAAATTATTCATTCAAGTATTACTGTGAATCGTTTATCTTTAACTGATTACGTTAAGTTTAAAATTTGGGACATACTGTATACACTTTTAAAAAAGAAACACCGTAGCTTGAAAAAGATACTAATCCTAGTGTTGAAATATCCTCGATTATAACATGATGCTAGATTTTTATAGTCTCTTTCTTGATTACAAATGTTTTATAATCAACATAAAATGGAGTCGTTTACGTGTAATCACTGCTGATTGGAGTATCATACCTGTGTTTAAATAATAAATAAGTGCGAATGGTAGGCTAGAACTGATGTTTGGGGAGCGCTACACACCAGTGGAATAGAGACAAAAACTACCATTTAGTAGTCCACATGATTGTAAAAAATGGTACTCGGCAAAATGTCAAAATTATGTCATGCGAACAGTAATTGCATTTACAGCACAATCTAGTGGTTTCTCCTGGATAGCAAAAAAGTTTTTGTTTTTAGTCTTGTAATTACTATCGTTAATAACGTATAATAATAATAATAATAATAATAATAATAATAATAATAATAATAATAATAATAATAATAATAATAATAATAATAATAATAATAATAATAATAATAATAATAATAATAATAATAATAATAATAATAATAATAATAATAATAATAATAATAATAGAGGGCAGTCCGATGTTCCCCGGGAAAAACTATGATGATTTCAATGAATCAAGTATAAGGAAACGAGAATCAAGTCTCAGATATAAGCCGTTTCCAATGGAACATTTTAGATGATTTGTATGGAAGTGATCACTTTCCTATCGTGATCGATACTGGCACAGAAAAAACAGTCATCTATTCTCTTGCCAAGTGGGATGAGAAACTTGCTGATTGGACGGCTTTCAAATCAATTTTAGAGAAAGATCTTGACACGATAACAGAAATAAGCGTTGAATCTCTGACTAAATACTTACTTGGAGCAGCAGAAAAGTCCATTCCAAAAACCGAACCAAAAGTAAGGAAAAAAACGGTCCCTTGGTGGAACACTGATGTCTACAATAAAATTAAAACCAAAAAAACACTGTTCAATAGATACAGAAAGCACAAAACTCCTGAAAACCTATTGGCCTTCAAACAAGCAAGGGCTTGTGCTAGAAATGCTATCAGACAAGCCAAAGAAAATTCTTGGAAACTCTATGTATCTAGTATGACACCAGAGGTACCAATGACCGAGGTTTGGAGAAAAGTTCGTGCCATAGCTGGCACAAATGCGTACAAACCTCTAACATGTATAAAAAAAGAAGATGGTACACTAACCCAAGACCTGCCTGAGATTACCGAAGTGCTAGCAAACCAATTTGCTTCTGTTAGTAGTAACAAAAATTACGACTATGAATTTTTACATACCAAGGTAACAATGGAAAACATTTTAGATTTCTACACAAACGAGAGACTCCCTTATAATTGTGATTTTACTCTCAATGACCTAGATAGGGCTCTCTCTGAATCTAAAAAGACCGCACCAGGGTATGATTCAATATCATACTCTATGATCCTCAATGCTCCATCAGTTTTTAAAGAGAAACTACTAGAATTATACAATATTTTATGGAACCAAGGTACTTACCCTGATCAATGGAAACAAGCAATCGTAATCCCCATCCTAAAAGAAAACAAGGACCCCCTTCTACCAGCAAGTTATCGACCGATTAGCCTAACTTGCTGTATCGGGAAAATTTTAGAAAGAATGGTAAGCAAACGCCTTATGTGGTTGTTAGAAGTACAAGAGCTTATAAGTCCATGTCAGTCAGGTTTCCGCAAGGGTAGGTCTACCCTCGATAATTTAGTCTTCTTAGAAAATGAAATTAAATCTTCTCTTAACAAACGTGAGCATGCAACTGCGGTCTTTTTTGATCTAGAGAAAGCCTTTGACATGACCTGGAGATATGGCATATTAAGAAAACTACATCGTTGGGGTTTTAGAGGTAATCTACCATCTATTATCTCAAGTTTCCTGAGTAACAGAACTTTTAAAGTCAGACTAAATGGCATATACTCGAATAGCCATGTCTTAGAAAATGGGGTACCACAGGGTTCGACCCTTAGCGTGAGTCTATTTTTGATAGCTGTAAATGACTTAGCAGCTGACATTGACGCTAGGGTTAAAGCCTGTATATATGTAGACGATCTATGTATAATAACTTCAGCAAAAACAGTTGGTGAAAGTTCAAGGTACCTTCAAAATACTGTAGATAAGATTATCTTCAACGCTGAATCTAGTGGCTTTAAAATATCTAAAGAGAAAACCCATTTAGTTCACTTCTGTCGGCTACGCAAGCCACACTATCAGCCTTTACTTTTTATTAAAGGCATACCAATGATTACAAAATCTGAAACAAAATTCTTGGGGTTAATATTTGATTCAAAGCTCACCTGGAAAAATCATATCAATAATCTGATCTTACGCTGTAAAAAAGTCTTGAACCTAATTAAATGTCTAACACATACAAAGTGGGGCGCAAATTATGTTACGCTTATGCGATTATATAAAACTCTAATTCGTTCCAAATTAGACTACGGTTCAATAGTTTACTCCACTGCATGTAATACGACGCTTTCACTTTTGGAACCTATCCAAAATGCTAGCTTAAGACAAGCTCTAGGAGCCTTCTATACTAGTCCCAGTATAAGCCTGTGCGCTGAAGCAGGGGTCGAGCCACTAAAATACCGACGAAAAAAATTATTTTTGTCATACCTAATTTCAGTAATCACTAGACCTAGTCATATTGCCAGAGAGGCTATGTTGAAACACGCAGCCTCCAAACAAATTGAACTTCCTGAGGTGCCCGATTTGCTACATGAAGACTCACCTTGGAAAACAGATAACGAAGAGCAATTACGGGCCTACAAGAACCAATTATTTGACCTAAAGAAAAGTCTCCATTTATATGTAGACGAGGAATGGAAAACCACCTGGTCCAACAGTAACTCAGTCCTAGTGCAAATAAAGCCAGATCCTCTCTCACCATGTTTCGGTGTTGATCTAGACCGCCAAAAAAGTGTTGTTCTGCACAGACTCAGAATAGGACACACAGTACTTACCCACGGATACCTTCTTGAAAGAGGTGAGGCCCCCCATTGCAACACATGCAATGTACAAATTACAATTTCCCATCTACTCACCGAATGTCGAGAATATGATGTGCAGCGGCGGCGACATGGAATAATGGGACAGTTGCAGCAGCTCCTATCTGGAAAAGAAAATTTTACAAGTGTTATTAACTTCCTGAAAGAAGTAGATTTTTACGAGAACCTGTGATGTATAGCTGTATTTCTGTTTACTCGTCTAAGTATCTGTGTTAAGTAAGAGTTATCCTGGTCAGAGCTAATGACCTTTGCTGTCGAAGCTCTGAAAGGATAAAGGCAGGTCCTTTGTCTTTTCAAAAAAAAAAAAAAAAAAAAAAATAATAATAATAATAATAATAATAATAATAATAATAATAATAATAATAATAATAATAATAATAATAATAATAATAATAATAATAATAATAATAATAATAATAATAATAATAATAATAATAATAATAATAATAATAATAATAATAATCCCCGCAGGGGGTGTGCCTTTGATGGGCGGGTACGCCTGCTATCACTGGCACATATGGGAATTGACGCTCCCACGGCCCCAGTTACGGGGAGTCAACCCCGTATCAAAAATCCGCGAACTTAAGGTGTAATGCGACCCGTGCTGAGGAGTGAATGGCCCGGCGACACAGGGTCTCGAACGGAGCCCTCTGGGCACCAGGCGACCCCCAGTTGAAAATAGCCTTCTTGTGGTAACCAGGCTCTGCTGCAAGTGACAGTTTCTTTCCTAGGCACTCGTGGGAACAACATGATTGAGTTGTCTAAAACAAATAATGCTGGGGCGTCCACCCCCGAAAAAATGGACGTGGTTGAAGGTCCACCAAAAACCCTACAGAAGATGAACCAGGAAAAGTCGGTTTTGCCACGGTTCCTGGTCATCAAAAAGAAAGAAGGAGACTTTTCGAAAGACAGTCCCTTTTTAATTAATAAATTGTTGTTCGGCATTGTAGGTAATTTGAAGTCGGTTAGAAAATCTCGGGAAGGGTTGATAGTTGAAACGGTGTCTGCATCGCAAGCGGGCAAATTATTAAGGACTAAAAGACTAGGCGAAACAGATGTAGAAGTAATAGCCCACCAAACTTTAAATGTCTCCAGAGGTGTCATCTATTGTAGAGATCTGTTAAACTGCACACTGGAGGAAATCAAGGAGGAATTACAGGGTCAAGGTGTTATAGATGTGAAAAGAATCAAAACCAAAATTGAGGGTGAGTTAAAAGATACTGCAAATCATATTGTTACATTTAATACGCCGAAAATTCCGCAAAATATTAAGGTTGCTTTTTATCAGAATGTACCAGTTAGACATTACATTCCCTCACCGATGAGATGTTTTAGATGTCAGAAATTTGGCCATACTTCAGCAAAATGTAATGGTGAACAAGTTTGTGTATGCGGTAAGCCTCTCCACGAGGGCCAACCTTGTGAAGATCCTGTAAAATGTGTAAATTGTCAAGGAAATCACTCGGCACGCTCAAAGAATTGCCCTATATATAAACAAGAAGCCTATATTCAAGAGCTCAAAGTTAAAGAAAATTTACCCTATTTGGAAGCAAAGCGAAAAGCGGTACCAAGCACTCCAGCACAAGGAGTGTCATATGCAAGAGCCGTTGCCGCGCCAACAAATATAGATGTCCCTGCATTGGTAAAGGAACTTATTCCGGCACTAGTTACGGTGTTGAAATCTTCTTTTAAAGTCKCACCAATAACACAACCAATAGCTGGTCCTCCGGTGTTTACGATAGGTAGCGGGGCTGGAGATATTTCTTCAAATAGTATGGATATGGACGTTGCTAGAAATACTGAAAAGCGCAAGCGGGCAGTAAAAACGCTTTCAACTGAAAATAAAAGCCAAAGCGGCTATAGTGACGAAGAGTCGTCACAATCAGATGTAAGCAAACCTGAATTTAGGAAACCAAAGAAAGGCTGGCCTAAGGGCAAGCCAAGAAAGCCAAATGATTAGTCTGTGATAAAAATTATTTATTTATTGATATACTTATTTATCTATTTATTTATTTATTTTTACATATATTTTAGGTTATAACTTGCTGTGATATATTTATTATTTTTATTATTTATATAGCATATATTTACATTTTTTGTTGTACTTGTCTAATAACAAAATACAATATGTCTAATAAAGTCATACAGTGGAATTGTAATGGAATTATCTCTCACTACTGTGAGCTAAAAATGTTAATAAGAGATACCGATCCAATGTGTATATGCCTGCAGGAAACCCATCTAAAACCAGAWCAGCCATATACATTGCGCGGTTTTGACATCGTCAGGAAGGACGCTGTTCCTCAGGTACGAGCGAAAAGTGGTGTAGCTATAATAATGAAGTCAGGAGTAATATTTAGGAAAATTAATATTACTACATCTCTTCAGGCTTTAGCAGTACAGTTGATCGCACCCGTTCAGTTTACCATCTGTAACATCTATCTACCGGATGGCAACTGGACTGAAAATGATATTATTGATTTAATTCTACAACTTCCTACACCATACCTTTTGGTTGGAGATCTCAACGCTCATAACCCACTATGGGGATCAGACAGAATTGATCAGCGAGGCCGTAAAATTGAAAATATTCTCGATCAGTTTGATGCTGTGCTGTTAAACGATGGGTCTCCTACATTTTCGAATGCCAGATCTAGGACATTCTCCGCAATTGATTTGTCGGTATTGTCACCCAACCTTGTAAGCCGTTTCCAATGGAACATTTTAGATGATTTGTATGGAAGTGATCACTTTCCTATCGTGATCGATACTGGCACAGAAAAAACAGTCATCTATTCTCTTGCCAAGTGGGATGAGAAACTTGCTGATTGGACGGCTTTCAAATCAATTTTAGAGAAAGATCTTGACACGATAACAGAAATAAGCGTTGAATCTCTGACTAAATACTTACTTGGAGCAGCAGAAAAGTCCATTCCAAAAACCGAACCAAAAGTAAGGAAAAAAACGGTCCCTTGGTGGAACACCGATGTCTACAATAAAATTAAAACCAAAAAAACACTGTTCAATAGATACAGAAAGCACAAAACTCCTGAAAACCTATTGGCCTTCAAACAAGCAAGGGCTTGTGCTAGAAATGCTATCAGACAAGCCAAAGAAAATTCTTGGAAACTCTATGTATCTAGTATGACACCAGAGGTACCAATGACCGAGGTTTGGAGAAAAGTTCGTGCCATAGCTGGCACAAATGCGTACAAACCTCTAACATGTATAAAAAAAGAAGATGGTACACTAACCCAAGACCTGCCTGAGATTACCGAAGTGCTAGCAAACCAATTTGCTTCTGTTAGTAGTAACAAAAATTACGACTATGAATTTTTACATACCAAGGTAACAATGGAAAACATCTTAGATTTCTACACAAACGAGAGACTCCCTTATAATTGTGATTTTACTCTCAATGACCTAGATAGGGCTCTCTCTGAATCTAAAAAGACCGCACCAGGGTATGATTCAATATCATACTCTATGATCCTCAATGCTCCATCAGTTTTTAAAGAGAAACTACTAGAATTATACAATATTTTATGGAACCAAGGTACTTACCCTGATCAATGGAAACAAGCAATCGTAATCCCCATCCTAAAAGAAAACAAGGACCCCCTTCTACCAGCAAGTTATCGACCGATTAGCCTAACTTGCTGTATCGGGAAAATTTTAGAAAGAATGGTAAGCAAACGCCTTATGTGGTTGTTAGAAGTACAAGAGCTTATAAGTCCATGTCAGTCAGGTTTCCGCAAGGGTAGGTCTACCCTCGATAATTTAGTCTTCTTAGAAAATGAAATTAAATCTTCTCTTAACAAACGTGAGCATGCAACTGCGGTCTTTTTTGATCTAGAGAAAGCCTTTGACATGACCTGGAGATATGGCATATTAAGAAAACTACATCGTTGGGGTTTTAGAGGTAATCTACCATCTATTATCTCAAGTTTCCTGAGTAACAGAACTTTTAAAGTCAGACTAAATGGCATATACTCGAATAGCCATGTCTTAGAAAATGGGGTACCACAGGGTTCGACCCTTAGCGTGAGTCTATTTTTGATAGCTGTAAATGACTTAGCAGCTGACATTGACGCTAGGGTTAAAGCCTGTATATATGTAGACGATCTATGTATAATAACTTCAGCAAAAACAGTTGGTGAAAGTTCAAGGTACCTTCAAAATACTGTAGATAAGATTATCTTCAACGCTGAATCTAGTGGCTTTAAAATATCTAAAGAGAAAACCCATTTAGTTCACTTCTGTCGGCTACGCAAGCCACACTATCAGCCTTTACTTTTTATTAAAGGCATACCAATGATTACAAAATCTGAAACAAAATTCTTGGGGTTAATATTTGATTCAAAGCTCACCTGGAAAAATCATATCAATAATCTGATCTTACGCTGTAAAAAAGTCTTGAACCTAATTAAATGTCTAACACATACAAAGTGGGGCGCAAATTATGTTACGCTTATGCGATTATATAAAACTCTAATTCGTTCCAAATTAGACTACGGTTCAATAGTTTACTCCACTGCATGTAATACGACGCTTTCACTTTTGGAACCTATCCAAAATGCTAGCTTAAGACAAGCTCTAGGAGCCTTCTATACTAGTCCCAGTATAAGCCTGTGCGCTGAAGCAGGGGTCGAGCCACTAAAATACCGACGAAAAAAATTATTCTTGTCATACCTAATTTCAGTAATCACTAGACCTAGTCATATTGCCAGAGAGGCTATGTTGAAACACGCAGCCTCCAAACAAATTGAACTTCCTGAGGTGCCCGATTTGCTACATGAAGACTCACCTTGGAAAACAGATAACGAAGAGCAATTACGGGCCTACAAGAACCAATTATTTGACCTAAAGAAAAGTCTCCATTTAGATGTAGACGAGGAATGGAAAACCACCTGGTCCAACAGTAACTCAGTCCTGGTGCAAATAAAGCCAGATCCTCTCTCACCATGTTTCGGTGTTGATCTAGACCGCCAAAAAAGTGTTGTTCTGCACAGACTCAGAATAGGACACACAGTACTTACCCACGGATACCTTCTTGAAAGAGGTGAGGCCCCCCATTGCAACACATGCAATGTACAAATTACAATTTCCCATCTACTCACCGAATGTCGAGAATATGATGTGCAGCGGCGGCGACATGGAATAATGGGACAGTTGCAGCAGCTCCTATCTGGAAAAGAAAATTTTACAAGTGTTATTAACTTCCTGAAAGAAGTAGATTTTTACGAGAACCTGTGATGTATAGCTGTATTTCTGTTTACTCGTCTAAGTATCTGTGTTAAGTAAGAGTTATCCTGGTCAGAGCTAATGACCTTTGCTGTCGAAGCTCTGAAAGGATAAAGGCAGGTCCTTTGTCCTTTCAAAAAAAAAAAAAAAAAAAATAATAATAATAATGATAATAATAACATCCTGAAATTATGAGGAATACATTGAAAAAAAAAATTCCATGTCCTTAAATTACAACAATAGAAACAACGAAATCAAAATGAGATACATAAATCTTATATCTCTAAAGGTAAATATGCGTATAGATACAGGCAGAAACAAAATGCCCTTAATGTTTAATACAAGTATCCCAATTTGAGTTAAACGTCTACAATAATTGTAATATACTCCGTCAATTATGCAAACATTTCGTGATAATTCAAATAGAAGTGCTGGTACCACCACTTTCAGTTCATATACCTACAAAATACAAGATACCTGCTCACAAGAAGTTTTAGGGCTCACATAGACAACATCTAGCACATAAATAGATATAAGACAACAAATACAATGCACTATAATTCACTTACCCTTAACCATAAGATAAATTGCCCCTCTTTGCATGTTCTGAGAGATGAAATGAAGAATTATAGCCTCTGCTTTAAATACCTATGTTATCGAATGTTTTCATCACAACGTATTATTCTGATTCTTTTTGTCATGCTGTTACCATTATTTTTTAAATTTTAGGAAAACAATAACACTTAGTAGTCCGATTTTGATGAATGATGAAATAAAATACCTTAATCTATTTATAACCGGTGGTTACATCTCACAGTATATTAAATGACAACTACATGTGGTAATAACGTCACACATCATGTAACCTAGTATCAGGCATGCACATCTAAAAAGCAAATAAGAATTCAGGTTATGACGTATGTTAGTCTACAAAAATCAAATCTTTTTGCGGCACTGCACTCATCCGGGAACAATGACTTATGTTCAACACATGCATACGGCAACAAATCCTGCATTAGTTTTTCTGAATTGTCGTAATCCACACCGTATAGACACATGTTCATTCGTTGACCCTAAGCGTAAAAATGAAAAAAAAGCCACGCATATCCTATACATATGGTATACACCCAGATTTATTTTTTAACGGCCCATTAATAAAATGCCATCATAACGAGCGGGTTTGAAATACTCTGAGATGTGAGAGAAGCAATACGGCACGTACGGATTAAATAAACACTAAATAAATATGACTGTTATTACTGATGGTGGATTATGAAAAAATGGAAAGCGGATACTTAATATATATCTACATCACAGCACTATCGTGGTACATTGTAGTAATTTCTGTATTTACAAATCCAACAGCAATCTTCCAAAAGTATTTTATGAATTCAGTTATTAAACATACCAATAAAAACACATTTGTATGCGTTTTAGTTCCGAATCATATAGYACCGCTACAGGAATCATAAAATTGAACGTTTTTGACCATCATGAACGTTCCTGGGCCATCAAAAAAGTATTCGTCGTTGATACTCATTTTCTTCAATCTATTTTCTCCTCACTAGCTTCACTATCTAAAAACTTCATTTCTTTCCCAACTGATTTATACCATTCTACCACATTATAGTTTATACAATAAGATCATGTGGATATTTCTACAGAAGGCGAAATTCGATTTAAAACCTAACGTAAAATCGGAAATCATATGGAAGCGTGTGATCCTAAAACTAAAACAACCTCCGCTTATGAGATTTTCTTATCACAATTTAAACTTAATCCAAAACATCTCTCGTTTCTGCAGTAGCTTTTAAATAGCTGTCAGTAGCTTCTTAATCTCTTAAATGTTAAGAAGAAATAGAAAAAAAAACCAAACAATTAAAGCATAGAGTTATCGTAATTCTAGTTTCAAGAAATAAACGGTCAAATTAAATGTAGGTTTACATACATCATTGCATATTTCGACTGGAGAAGAACACATAAGTTATAGTTTCCCCTTTCCGTGGACAAAAACTTCCCAACGTGAGAAAGGTAGCATTTCAATTACATTCAAAGGCATTGGTTCATAAAGCTAATTTGCAAAACACAAAAAAAACAATTTAGAAAGACATCTACTTACTTATGAAACAAGACACAATGCTTTATTTTTCAACATAGCTTACCTATATCGTTTTTTTAAATGTTATTACGCAAAAAAATGATTTCTTGGAAGGTCTGCAAGATAATTGTCAAGAGCATGCATTAACTAAATCTAACAACAAACTCTTTGTGGCAGGTAGATTTCTTTCGCAATTACATGTGTATTGTACTAATCTCAAATTATTGTCATTCTGACACTTAACTAACATCAGGATTTATTCGAATATAGCCTTGTACACATAAATTTGTCATAATTTCTGTTCAAAACGCCAGATCCGATAAAATATTTCGCATTAACGACGGCATAATCCACCGCCAGCGTAAAATTTTTGTAAAACCCAATTATTAAACAAACATTCCGGTACGTGCCACGCGTGCGCTGATGGATAGCCTGCGCTTTGAAAAACGGTGACGGATGGGCGTTGAAAAGAGGGAAAACTAATTATTTTTTAGTCAATTTCAATTAACGCCAGCCCAATGCAATCTAGCGCTTCACTTCAAAGAGAATTTGATATAGAAATCAAATTATTTCAGCACTCAACTCTCAGACCGAAACTGCTTTATCTCCACTCTCTCATCTATCATTTTTATTGCGGGAAAACCGTGTTGATTAATCCCCGAGCTTTTCGATTCTGTGCGTGAAAAATTATTTCGGAACCGAACGCGAAAACCCGAACGAGAATGCCCGGCGGTAGGAAGTTTTCAGTTAAATCGCAGGCGGAAGCGTTTTTCGTTTATATGCCAAAAACACCCATATCAAATTCAGAACGGAGTTCATTCAAGTTTTCTGGTCGAAAGTTTAACAGGTCGGTAAAACTTACACATAAAAAGGTAAAAATTAGAATAGCGGAATTCAACGGTTTTAAACATTTCACTTGACTATCTTTATAATGCGTACCTACACGTCTATTAGAATAGACATTACGTTGGACAGACTGTTAACAAATTAAGAAGTAAAGAAGCAAATTGACAAGTAAAAAATATGGTATCCGCGTACTCACATTATGTCCATGTGCATTCGTTTTGCTGCGTGAAAGTTTTGACGATCCAAATTACAGAAATTGTCAAAGAAAAACGGACAACTTACTTTATCTGCCCAGAATGTGGAAAATTTTTGCAATAGTGTTGGGCTAGAAACAGCACAAAGTAACAAGGCAATGGAAAAGCAAAGAGGAAAGAGAAAAAAGAGATACAGGGAAATAAATGGAAGTGTATAGAAATTAACATAAAGGGCCGCTTACGGAAAGCGAAAGAGCTAAACTGCACCAGAGCAGATGAGGTTTGACCAAGTCTAATTAGATATATAATTTAAAACTACAATAACTAAGAAGCTTACAAGCAAACTGCTGAGCATAGTTTAAAAAGACAGGTGCAGAGAACAGTCAATCTACAAGGTAAGACTGTTCGGTGAAATATTTTGTCGTTTCACACAAACAACATTTTTACTATAAAATGCATGTCTATGCTGTGCTGTCTACACCTCAACCAACTGCAGATAGTACTATTTCGCTGTCATTACAGCTCATCAGTGCAGTTTAGGTCTACTGTAGACAACACGGCATAGAACTGGTTTTGCTTATATACCAAAGCAATGGTATGATAAAAGTAAGAATTTAGGATGGCAATGCCATCTGTCAGCATTACACTGACATGATGACAAAGCCACCTAGCTGCCTTAACGGATAGATTTAGTTCACCACATGCTTAAGAGAAACAATTGACGAGAAATAGCTGAAGAGAAATGTAATAATTAATAACTGATGATAGAATGACCATTCATATTTACTTACTTTTCTCACTAGTGCGATAATGCAATAATTCAATAGGAAATGCAAACAATTTTGACGTAATTTAGCAACGTGGGCAAAATTGATAATCATCAGCGCTGTCAGACTGAATGGTCTGAATGCATGAAGCATAACATGAAAATGACTATGATTATTTAAGCATGATGACTTCGCAACACATTCTTTTATCTATTAAGCCAAAGGTGGGGAACAATGCAAAACCAATATATGATTATCTCATCTATCCGTAACAATTCATGACACAACAAAACAATGATTACGCCGAATGCAAGCAATACGTTCTCGTTCTCGATTGCGAATGAAACGTTTATAAACCGCAGACCTGTTGATCATCGGCTAGAAATGCAATCTCGGATGTGGCTTTGTATAATTCAGACCACACCAATATCATCTCCGAATACCGGGAAAGCGTAACTGTTAGTCGGTAGCTGATAGTGCCACACCAACCCATGATGCATCATCTTTTATGATAAGAGGGTCTGGAAAAATTACGTTATCTAAAGAAGTGTTTGTTGAAAATTTTTATCCCCGTTTTTCACGATTCAATTATTTTGAGTAAATACAGGGTGGTTGAGATTTTTATAATAGTGTTTGAGGTGGAAAGGGCACTCGACCCTCAATCCACCCACACAAAAATTTTGTTTCGTATTTAGCAGAAAAAGATAAGGCCTTATGTCTCGTCTATTTACCTTGAAATTGAACGTGCAAAACTTTATATAATATATTCCTATAAATTCCACTTATTTTGCAAAACTTCATTAATAACAAGCCGATGAAGCTGAATTTTATGCTATTTGCACCATTTCTGAATCCTCTCTACCTACATGTGAACGCAACACGTTCACCGATGAACCCAGCCTTACCGCAAAACATCTTTAAAATTACCCCTGAGGAAAACTGGTGTTCTTGAAGATGCCTGCAATAGAACGTTCTCTTGACAGTTGGCAGAAATGAGATCTAGATCTAGAATGCCCTTTTTCAATAACATACTCCACACTAACTCTTTGAAAATGGCAACTGAACCAGAGCACTGCACTAGGGAGGAACATCGTTATGGTCTTCGTTTATTGCATAGTAAAGGTGTAAAACCCATTCGTATTCATCGTAGAATGAAGCTACAATTGCGAAATTCATGTTTGTCGCTCCAGCAAGTATGTGAATGAAGAAATGTATTTAAAAATGGGCTCAATTCCGTAAAATGATTCTCACCGGCCGATCTGACGAAGGAAATCGTAGTATGACGCCCGAGTCCATTTCGGTAGTTGAAGCCTTAGTGTAAGAAAATCGTCGTATTATCATAGATGAAACCGCTACAATTTTGAAAATGATTCTGTGCACCACATTATGCACGATATCCTCAATTTCCATGAAGTATCAGAAAAATGGATGTCAAAGCAATTGACCCAAGAACTAAAACAACGATGCGTTAATGCACATGAACAATTTTTGAGTCGGTACCAGGCAGAAGCAGACGCCTTGCTGGCAAGGGTGTTCACTGCAGGTGATCATCATCAACCTGAACCCCAGAGAACAAGCAAAGAATGGCACCATTCCTCATTGCCAAACCCAGAAAATTTCGTTTTTAAGGTTTTCATATTACTCTGATTTGTATTCGCGATATAACATTTGCCGTTTTTTCAGTTTTAATACTAATGTTTTAAAAAATTATATCAGCCTAGCTCCGACACGGCTTCGCAGAGTTAATCGAAACCTAGAGATACTATTTTCCACATAATTTTTGTATAGAGGTGGTTTCACCAATAACGGAATCTTCCAACTTCTCATGCAATAAATTTAGTGCTTCGCATGCAGTATACCCATAGAGATGTCATGTAGAACCCATATGTTTGTATGATCCATTCTACTTATGAACTATATAGGTCAATTCCTTTCGCATTTTGAAAAAAATGACCGATGGATTCTGTCAAGCAAAAATGAACAACTAGTGGCTTCTTCGATATGTAATGGGTACATAATGAGTATCTCGTTTTCATTGCCACAAAACCGGCAAAGCCAGTCAAGCAAAAATCTGCCTATAATATTTTGTCCACATTGTGGACCAGCTTCCAACTGTTCTAAGATCCCATCAGTGAATGAATGGAGTTATCTATGGTACTCAGACTTGAACTCTTGAGTTAAGTGCCCTTTATATGAGTGTAATCCAAGTCTAAGGTCGAGGAAATTCGAAGTGCGCGAGGCAAAATTGCTGTCTTGAGTTTTTAGTTTTTACGTACACTATCTGGTACCGCAGCAATATTCTTAATTACGTTTGCATTTCAATACTGTACAGGTACTGTATGATCTACCACTAACCCGATAAATTTGGTTATTAGACGACAAATTGTAGATTCCACGGGACGGGCGTGGTGATCAGAAGCTGGAGGAAGAACGTGGAGAGTGAACAGAAGACTTACTTTGATGACAAACGTGCTCAAGCTTTTGAATCGTGTAGCGTCTCATGCTTCAATGCCGATACTAGCTCAAGCATCAAGAATCCTAATCATGACAGAACATTACTCTCGGTTTGGTAAGGGTAATAATTGTCAAATGTCGAGCGTTGATATTAAAAACTGAAGCATTTGTTTTGTTGTAACTGTTGTTTGTGATACAAGCATGAATGCTTTGAGCGTCCATAATGTAATATAATATGTCTCTTTAAAACACTGACAAAAAATTATTAGTCTGACGTTTCGATTACGCCTGTAATCTTTGTCAAAGACGAGAACCTCAAAATAACGTGACACGAGTTTGAACAAAATTTTGTTAAATGTGTTTCAGACTATAGATAATATATTTTGACTCCCTATTTTCTAATAAACACTTTATATTACTTAAACTTTTTGAAGACAATAGCTTCGTCTGAAATATGCAAAGAATTCTCGAAAATGTAAAAAGCGTAATATGGAGTAAACTCCAAAATGGTGTCAACATTAATTTTATCCAAAAATATGCAACAAAACGTAATATGTTTATAGCATTACAACTGAATTTGAGTAGGTATACCTATAGTATATACATAAATCTAGAAACAGTGAATACAAGCTGGTCAGGCTATTAAATTTCTACAGGAAGAAAAACAAATTTGTAATTAAGGCAAATTGACTTCAATTGCTCGCATATAAATGAATCGAACGGCACAACTTTTAATTTTCAAGACGTCATACTTAAAGTCAATATTACATTGAATTCATTGGTAAATTGTCGATTTATAGGAACAAATCTTTCTCTAAGTAGTTAACTAGCAAATGGGGTTATATCAGGATGTTAGTGTTTTGCCATTTTAATAAATGAAATCTTAAAGTCAAAGTGCAATTGTTGAATCATGCAGATCTAGGCGGCGTGGGCTCGGGATCGGAAACGGCGTATTTATGCATAATTGACTTTTGTCGTACGAATGCGATTTAGTTCCATTAGGCAACAGGATGACCTCATGTGTTAGGCGCCGGCGGTCTAAACTAACCAGCGTTATCCTCAACTTTGTCCCGTCCAGAGATTTCTTCAGGAGCCGTCAAAAAGTCGAGTCAACGAACCTACGCATCGTTTCCTCTGCGGTCGCGTGGATCAAACGGTGGTTAGTCATGCTGTGGTTAACTGCTGTTTACTAGAAACTGAATGATGCGTTATCAAAACTTGCTCATTCAAAAATTCGTTCTCGCGAATATCACCATTCACCAAGTGTGTGTTATTAAAACAATGATATCCTGGTACAATTTCTGACATTTTTGCAATTCAGTTTGGATTAACATCTTTATTATGTACCAGTCATGATGGTCATGATTAATCCACATTTAGTCCAGTCAGAGATATGTCAGTTTGCTATAATTCCCGTCGAGCTGAAAATTGGTACAGTTCTTAAATACACTACTACAAAATAAAAAACATAAAATATCTCCACCTCTACGTCTTCTAAAAACTGAATCAAAGACAAGGATTACAAGCATCGTTTTTTGTTTATTTTTCTAGTAAACTGTAAGCATTATTATACAAATTGGTCAGACAAAATTTGTAGATCATGCGAATTGCGAAATTATTCTAGTACTACTGTGTCAGGATCCAAAAATTAAAGTCGTATTCTACATAACATGCACGCATGTCTGCACCACCTCTTCTTTTTGCTAGATATCTAACAAAGATCAGCCGTCTCCCCACTGATATCACATGATGTGATGATGACTTGTGGAGAAAAGTCGTGGAGCAGATATACAATTAGTATTTTCGATGTTTGAAATAGTGATATCTCAGGAATGGTGATTCGTAGATCTTTTATCTAGTTTACGGTTAAACTTAGGTTTACGAAAAAAATGTAGAAACCTGATAGTTTCACTTTTGACCTTGAAAAATTTTTTAGCACGCTTAAGATTGATGGGCATTTTTTTGTTATTTTATTTGCAATATTGTACCTGACCTGTACATTTTTTTTGTCTATTCGAATTATTGTAAACTTAATACTATTTTTTTTACTTCGAACCAATTACTAAAGAAGAWATAGTTTGCGTTGRCTACAGATGAAGATTATAGACACATTCCCACTACCACTGTTTTCTGTAAAGTTTAAAAAACGGAAAGGAGTCTAAACTATATTCACGACGGCTTTTCCAAACGAAAATCAGTCGAGACCTCGTCAGGGTCAGTCCAATGAAAATTTAGATGAAGGAAGATTTGTGTTAACCTTATTTTACAATTTAACAAAAGCGTTGGATACAACTGACAGGAATTTTTTAATTTATACAGTAGCGTGCAAAAAAAATCGGACACTGAGTGAAATTTTTTTGAACGTCGGATAAGTCGTGAATGAAGTTACCAATTGACACGGGGTTTTTTGCTGTTTGATTCTCATTTTCTTGTTAACATTTCCAAGAAATATCGTTGAGATTGTTTCACTGTATGAAAAGTTATTGTATCACGTTTCAATACATATCAAAATCTAACCGTGCAAAAAAAACCGGACACTTCCACAAATTTAGTAAAACACAAAATTTATTTAAAGAACCACAAAATTAACATTTAGCTGACACAACTATGGATCAATATTTAGTCGCATAACCTTTTACAGCAATCACAGCATCACAGCGGTGTCGACCAAACTGATAATCTTCTTGAGAGGAATTTTCTTCTATTCCGCCTCCGGCGCTGCCATTAAGTCGTCCGCTTTCTTAAATTTTCGTACGCGGACGCGCCTTCTTCGCTCTTCCCACTCTTCCCGTACGGAAGCATAACCTCTTCCAATATCAAACGATATTGGTTGGCATTCATCTTGCCGTCCACACGTCTCAGCAGACCGACCAAGTCACAGCTGAAGCGGCCTGAAAAATACACTATAGCATAGTTCACATTTTCAGAAATTTCTAGAGAAGATTACCCCAAATCATTACGTTTCTACCACCTTGCTTGATAGTGGGGACTTGATAAGGGTGGTCGAAGCATTTTCCGTCCGGCCGGTGCCCGAACCGAATGCCGCCCGAAGATACCAAATTAAATTTACTCTCATGCGACCACAAGAATTCGACCATCCGAACCGGTTCGAAAATTTTGTGGTCGGATGTAAGTAAATTTAATTTATTATCTTCGGACGGCATTCGGTACGTGCGCCGGCCGGTCGGAAAACGCTTCGAACACCGTTATAAAGTCTCCACTACCAAGCACGGTGGTGGAAACGTAATGATTCGATGGTAATCTTTCCTAAAAATTTATGAGAGTGTGAACTATGCTATAGTGTATCTTTCAGGCTGCTTCAGCCTTGGTCGGTCCGCTGTGATGTGTGGACGGCAAGATCAACGCCAACCAATATCGGAAGATATTGGAAGAGTTTATGCTTCCGCACGCCACCAAAAAAATGTGCAGTGCCCAGCACAGTCGCCGGCGCCGGACCTCAATTCGATCGAGCACTTGTGGGAAGAGCTTGAAAAGCGCGTCCGGGTCTGAAAATTTAAGAAAGCGGACGACTTGATGGTAGCGTTGGAGGTGGAATAGAAGAAAATTCTCCTCAAGAAAATCATCAGTTTGGTCGACTCGGTGCCGTCTCGTTGTGGTGCTGTGATTGCCGTAAAGAGTTTTGCGACTAAATATTAATCCATAGTTGTGTCAGATAAATGTTAATTTTGTGGTTCTTTAAATAAATTTTATGTTTTACTATAAATTTGTGAGTGTCGGTTTTTTTTGCACGGTTAGATTTTGATATGCATTGAAACGTGATACCATAACTTTTCATACCTATACTGAAACAATTTCAACGATATTTATTGGAAATGCCAACAAGAAAATGAGAATCAAACAGTAAAAAACCCCGTGTCAATTGGTAACTTCATCCACGAGTTATCGACGTTCAAAAAAACTTTCACTCGATGTCCGGTTTTTTTTGCACGCTATTGTATATTCAATACACTCGATAAAATCAATTCAAGTTAAAAGTGGAAGTTGTCTATCAGACTTTGTTCGCGTATCTCATGGTGTTCCACAAGGGATGGTCCTTAATTTAGACCTTTACGTTTTATGATGTTTATTAATCATCTGCCAAATTATCCAAAGAGCGCTTTAGTAAATATATTTGCAGACGACACCTTTATAATTGCAAACCACGATAGTGTCGTAGAGCTGTAAAGTAAGGTGCAATACGTAAAATTACAGTATGGTACATTGGAAACAAGTTGATACCTAATGTTAAGTAAATTCTTTGGTTATATTTACATAAACCATGCCTGTGCAAAACTGAAATAAATGAAAAATTTGTTTGATAAGAACAGACTCTTAGAAATATATTTTGTTTTGGATTATTCACATATGCAATATAAGTAATCATCAACTTGGAAGGTTCAAAAATTTTGAATCTAGTTTTCATTGCACAAAAAAGAATTACAAGAGCTATTTACAACCTTAGAGCATTAAATTATAAAGCAGCTTTTTGTGGTATGAATGAACTACAATTCTCTAGTATGAAAATAACTCGTGTGACAACATAACACCTTGACTCTTTAAACAAAAACATGTGAAACAGCAGCAAGTTAGTATATGACTAGTTTATATCCAAAATTTGAGAATCCGGGCTCTGTTATAAACAAAAAACATTACCATGAACGTCCTATCTGAAATGACACCATCAAAGTAGCTGTCCTCAGTCACTTTTAATGGATGATAGGTAATCTTGGCGAAAAAGTTCTCAAGAACCTGGCGTCCCAAAAAGTAGTGTTCATCTAAATGTCAAAAACCACAACTCTCATCCGCATGAGATAAAAATTGCCCAAAATTAAACGTTGATGATCCGAATCGACATCACAGTTTATAGGTTTGCGATTTTGTTTTAATAATAACCCAGGTTTAGTTTACAATATTTCTATCTCTCATGAAAGTGAGTTTATGTTAAACGGCGAAGTGAACTGAATTGGAGTGATACTGAGCCACACGTTTCAAAAATTGAACGTTTGGGTAGGCATTCTGGGCAACCGCATTATCAGAGCACTTTCTATTGAAGGCAGTTTAGTTATTTGCAGTTGTTAGAAGACTTTTTTTCAACAGAATTGAATGCCTCTCTATTATCATATACGAGTAGGTGTTAGTTCCCAAAGAATGCCCACCTAGGTCGTCCGATTTAACCCCTACGGATATAGTTTTTTGAGGCCATCGATGCTTTATGCTACATACCTGAATCTCTTCAAGTGCTTCGAAGAAGGTCAATTGTTTCCTCTCACAATCATCTAGCRAGTTCTCAAAAAGGATCATCAATAAAAAAWCATGGTTGTATAAACAATTATAAGCAGTTTCKAGATGTGTCACTCGACTCCACCTGATATTTAAACTCTTTTGAATAGGTGGCTCTGGGCTCAAATCAAGATAGCATTTTGTCCCTTTCAAGTTAACACTGACCCAGTGACCTGTTTCAACCTTTTTACCCCAWATTGGGACAAAATCGGAGATTTTAGGAAGTACAAATTTTAGTTCGGAATCCTTGTATATTCATAGAGGTGTACTGTTTCACAAAACTCGTTTATGCTAATTCCAAAAAAAAATAGACATTCTCATAATTATTGTCCTGCGCAACCCCTTAATCTGTAGGTATAGTTGTCACAAAACAATCCTAGATGTATTTATTTCGAGTTATCTTATAACAAGGAGCTTGTGAGAGACTAGATCGATGGATAGAAATCCGATTACACTAGCAAAGCTCTTTTGGGGTATCATCGCATAGACGCTTGCTACAACAATACTGTCATAACGAGAGTACTTGTGTTTTATTATTTATGATTCGGAAAGATTTTGTAACATGAGGGTTGTCCCGGTCTACTTTAAGTAGAAATGTCATGGGGCTCTAACAAGAAATATTGTATGAGTGAGTAAATAGAGCTCATTTTGAATAAATGGTAAAAACTAAATAAGTAGTCAATTAGCTGAATTCATAGTAAATATAATGATAAGACTGGAAACCAAAATAATTATTAATATTTCTGATTTTTTGACGACAAATTGAAATCTTTAGCAGCATAGCTTCCACTTCTCTCTATTATATATTATTATAAAGTATTATATTACATTTAGCTATATTCTAGGCAATTTTTTGTGCATCGAAGTGACAGAACATATTTCAAAGACATCGTGGAGCAAAAACGGAAGGGGTACCAGATAAGAACCTTGCGGAACATTAGAGATAAGCGCATCAGAGGAGAAGTTGTAAGGGCGCGCAGTTATAATTTATCGATCTGCTTATGTAAAAGTGATTCGAGAACCTTGAGAAGTTGCACAGAATTGATATTGATCTGTATTTTATCATTTGTGTTGCATTTTTTTTTTAATAGGTGACACCAATAATCGGAAAAAAATTGATGTGTTTAAGATCAGATTAAAAATCATACTGAAAAGTAAGATAAAAGTAAGTGTTACAAAGTTATTACTTCACGTAAAGTGCAAACATTATGAACGATAGGCACTCTTAAAAAAAAAGAAGAAAAAACATCAACTATTTCTACAGGAGAGGCAATTAAGATTTTAGTTTATTCCACGATCCTGGACAATATAAAAACCTCAACCATAATAACAGACTGCAGTTTATTGAAACAAAATATTTCATATCTGATTCTGATAACGTACTCATATTACATAACCACCTCCGATGCGTAATACAGTTGTTGTCACCAGTCGAAAGGCACACTTTAGAAAACTGCAAGTGCTAACATAACAGCAAGCACTAAACGCTGAAGTGTGAGTAACATCCGGTGCATATGACACTAGAAGCAGCCATATTATAATTACGAGCAGCATTATTTGTGGATTAGGCACGGTATTTCGCGATGAAGTGATGCTTTAATTCCATATTGAGGGGGAATTGGCGTATAGGAAACATATTCGCTGTTCCACCGCTTTGCGGCGATAAGAAATATTTACATAAGCGTTCGATTTATCTCGTGTATCAATATTATGCATGTTCCGTATGATTGGTTAATAATTTCCATATCATGGTGTGGCTCTCCTCAAATATAACGGCCATATGTCCGTTGTTCGCGTCGATACGTTAAACAAAGGGATCGACTCCTTTGGCGTGAAATCGAAGCGCAAGATTTATGGTGTGGGATTCTGGGATTTGCTTTGCGTTGCTATTTTGGCATGAGACCGTTATCCCGGATCAAAATTATCAATTTTGAATTTGTGTGTGCGAGAAACAATAAAAGACTCAAGGCGGGATATAAATCAGAGATGATTTATTAAACGTAAATGATACACATGCGCCTGTCCTGCCATGGATTTTTTTCTCATTGAATTACAGCTTGTGAACGAAGCCAGTTGAGCCTCTCAAGGAATTATCTTGGTAACAAGATTTCAGACATTAAGTTATTAAGACTTTACTAACTGATTTCAAATATGGCCGTAAAACATATAATTATCAAACTTCAACGATATATAGATTCACTTACTTCTTTATTTGTACATATTTCTTGAAATTTTATGTCATTCTTGCTAATTATGTTGACAAGGCATTGGGTCTACATTTGTAATTATACATTAGAAACCGAGAAAAGGTTTTAATTTTTACTGTTCGATTAATCAGAAAACACTATAATGATTACAACCCAAAACTATTACAAATTCATTAAGTCATTAAATACAGGCAGTTCAATATAAACGCTTTAAAACGCGGACATCATGATTTATTAAACAGAACAGTATATACTTTTCTCAGCTGTCTCTACTACTGCTGAAAATATTTGCGATTTTTATTATTTTTGGATGTCAATACTATTTTAGTAACAAAAGAAGCATTATTGGTCGAAATTGTTTTATATTTAACTAACATTCGTTGTGTTCATATGTTATAGTGGTACAAAACAATACAGTTACTGAAACTTTACAAAATTACGAAATTGTTGTTTAGATCACTTTTTCACAATAAAATTAAAATTGAAACAATTTGGTTTTAAATGTCTATGACCCTGAAATAGGTATTGTGAAGACAGCTTCCCCTCACATCTTCTCAGGCCCACTCTAATGAGAAAAAGCAACAACATAAGCGATATCGATTTTTAATCGAACGCTGAAGACTAAAGAGCAGTAAATTTTCCATGCTGTCCGGTGGCTTTAAATACACTTTTCTTCTCATGAACCCCAACAAAAAGTGTCGAGCTCATGAGATCTGGCGGCTTGATGGCCAAGTAACTAATCCTTCACGATGAATCCAATTATCTGGATAAGCCGATTCATTTAAAAGTCTTCTAACTTCCATTAAATAGTGATGGTGTTGATACTCGATCTTGCTGCAGTTGAATCATCCGCGTAGTTAAGTAGTTAAGCAAACAATTTTAAAGAAAGTCTACAGATGTTCTAACGGTCACACCTCCGTCAAAAGAATTAGGACTAATTAAATAATTTTCTACAATTCCCATCGTTACGTTATTTAAAAGCTTTGCTGGCAACATTCAAGAATGGTGTTCTTCTAGTTGCAGATAGAACAATAAACGAGGATGATGTCATCGATGATTACGACAAAATTGAGTATCTTTTTCAAGATATCGTGCCTGGGAATTGTGCACGCTAACTAGTGGAAAGCTTTTCTGTCACGACCAAAAACTATATGAAGATAACTGGTAGATTTCAGTCTCATTTCAGGAGCAGGAAAGATCTTAAAATTGAGGTGGATGATGTGAAGGAATTGTTGAAGTTTGTCATAAGCAATGCTGAATCTAATCGGAATGTAGAAATTTTAACCTTTTACGACCCTAATGAGATGTAGAGAAGAGCATTAAACATGTTGGTAGTTTCCCATTGATCGAATCAAGCTTGCCATCAGAGGTGGTTTGGCAACGATCTTCGGGAATGAACATTTTTAAGCATCAGAGGACCTAGTCACAAACTAGCTTGGGAGATGAAACCTTGTCAATCCGCCTGAAAAGTGTGGTGTAGTTTCTAATAAATGAAGTCGAAAGCGAACAGCGAAGAATGAGAGAAGAAAATCTGGGTATACGCGAAAACCAAAAAAGAGGAACTAGTTTACTATCTCTTTGAAGACTTAGTACAATTCAGGTTTTGGAGCAAGCAATTAAATGTAATATGTAAGGAACTACGCGATTTGGACATAAAAACCTCGGTCATAATGACAGGAGCAAATAGCAGTATGCTGTACATGGGAATGTTATAGGTAATTGTCGATACTCATAGCACGTTTTTGGAAATTACGACACTGTTATTTCTCGTAAAAATACGTGTATAAGTAATTTATGGGAACTGGATATTTAAGGATCACTGAGAAGAAACTACGTGAAGAAATGGCGAATACAGCTATTTTTATATTATTATTTTTAGAAACGATTAAGACCAATGAAGGATGTTATGAGCTAAGCCTACCATGGATAGAGGGTCGCACACCCATGCATACTAATCACATCTCCAATTCTCCAAATTACAGAAAAGAGAAATTATAGTAGCTTAGAACGGTCGAAGTCGAAATACGCTTACAATTAACGGTAGCTGTCGAGACAATATTGTTCAAAACGGTAAAGTGACTATCACACAAGGCTAATTTTGTCTGCAGCACATAAAAGTTTGATGCAGTTGTGTCGCCAAAATGTTAGGCTTCGGCAAATGGTCTATTCAAACCCCTGACAACGATAAGAAAGTATAGGACTGACATGGAAACAGTTCTGTTGCTCTGAACTGCTCAGCTGCTCCGGAGATCTGTTATATTTATTCCTTACGATGCGGATCAACCCATTCAGTAGTAGCCTTTCTTCGTGGGCGTCGTCGAATCGGATAACGACCGAGAAGAAATACTATTTAAACTTATTCTTTGTGGGTCACCATTTTTTATTTTACTAATCTCTAGAGGTACAATTTCAACACTGATTATTGTATTAAGAATGGTACTAGAATGACATCTGAAAACATGTAAATGACTGAAACAATTAGCAATGCCTGTTTCGTTTGTAATAATCTGTGAAACATTTCTAAGAAACTTTCTTTAATTTTAAGTACAAAGCGATTACATATAGATAAATGTGCAAATCAATATTCTTTAATAAATTAGTAGAATGACCCGTATTAATTTGGGACACGCCAGCAAGTATTACAAAACAAAACAAACAATCTCTTTTTATTCTGCGGTGCTATTTCAATATCAGGTACTTCCCTTATTATTTAGACCCAGTTCCCCTATCTTTGTATAAATACTTATTGCTCTGCGAGAACTTACAGCTCTGGACCAGTTGTATTTTATACCCAATCAGCCACGGCCGTTATTACATTTTGCAACAGATAGCTCACTAAAAGCCAAAATCGCACATAACCGTAAATTTTTGATGTTAATCCCCGACCTTAAGAGGATACAGTTGCGAAACTGAATCTTTCAATAGTCCCGCTCGCCCCGGAAATCTCTCTGTAATAAATCCAATATCGGGAACGTTGCTTTAGTGGTTCATTTCTCAAGGGATGTCTCGTATCACCTGACACCAAATCATAATTACGATCGAGTCTCCAGCCGACGGTTGCCACGAACCAAGGCACCAAATCGAGTTGGCTGAGGAGGTATAAGAAAGTTACAAAGATTTCAAATTCGCCGTGTCGTGAGTCCGTAATTTTATAAATGGGAGTATCGACGTTGTACCAGAGGCACAAGCTAAAATAAAAATTGTCGACTACATAGAGCGTAAAATACGTGCAGATGCTTCGGTAAATTGCAGGTTAGTATCGTTTTATTTTATTTAGCTGACTTTCTAGGTTTAGACTAGTTGTGGTAATTTAAAATTCTCTATATATTTACAATTCCAAGTGTATTTAACGATCTTATCTTTATCTTTACAATTGGGGTCCGAAATCATTCGTTAAAGCCATCTGCCATTTTGCGATGGATACCATAAATAAGTCATATTTATGATATAAAATGACTGTCATGAAAGGCACACAGATTTTTATCAGGTTATAAATGTTATAATATGTACATTAATCTATAACTTCCTGGGTTAACACATGTTTGCTGCTATTACAATCTCTAACAAGTATATTACCGACATAATAATATATTTTATTTTGACTAGTTAATACTGATACAGAAATATAATCAAGAAATATTCAAAGCTGTAGACTAGAAGAGAAAAAGAAAAATACCAGGAGCGGTTGAGATGATAAAGACCAAGATAACATACCAAGATATCGAAGAAGAATATAGGTCAAGGTACCGAGTCATTGGTAAATAATAATATCTGCACTAGACCGAAACTACACTGACGAGCTGTAATAACAGCGAAACAGATCCGTATGTAGTTAGTTGCGGTGCAGACCGAGGTGTAGACAACATAGCATACATATGTACATGCATTTTAAAGGTAGCAAAAGTTTGTGACATTATGAGCATAACTAAAGAAAACAGTATTAGACAGAAAATATTATGATATAGTACCTATAGGAAAGACCACGAGAAAATTATAACTCATGTAAGCAGAAAAGGATCGAAGTTAAAAAGATGAAAAATTATAATAAAAAGAAGGTATTGTTATGAATTTAATTTGGTAATAAACTGACTTAATCATAAGATCAGATCAGATAGAAAGGATGGCGGATGAAACGATACCTCAAAATGAGAAAAGGAAAAACACCTGCACATGACAAAGTGAAGATAGATATTACAATGTTCATAAATGAGAGAAAACAAGGACTTCTGTATGAGTCAGGCAAAGGTGAAAATATAGTTGTCTAAAGCAACGATAATCCGACAATATGTAATGGAAAACCCCAGATACAAATAGACAACGAAGTATAGGGATTGGTTTACATATTTAGAAGCAATGATATACAAATAACTTACCCTAGAATACAAGATAAACAAGATAATAGAGAAAACGATTAGCTTAGTAGGCTAAAATGAAACAAAAGCAGAAATTGTTGATAGAATTGTGAGGCCAATGCAGATGCATAACACAGGTATGAATCTTGGGCAACGCACAGATGTGGATTAATAAGTATGGCAATGCGATTCTTCAGAATAGTAGAGGGAAAAAGTTGAATATACCAAATTAGAAGCAAGTGTTAATAGAAAATTTAAATATAGTCGATTCCGAAACAACGATATATGATTTCATTTTTAAAATGATTAAAATAAACGGTGAGACGAGTAAGAGAATAAATGGATTAGACTTGTTCTAGACCAAAGAAACAGGAAAAAATAAGAGAGTGCTGACACGCGCCAAAAAAGGGTAGAAGGAATTATGCGAAAAAAACAAAAATATCTACTGTAATGCAATAACTCGACACCGAAAGGTAAGTACACGAGGTCTCTGCGATTGAGTATTGAACTGGTTAGTAACTTTTCGCATTATTAGTAGGCCATAGAATAAAGTTGGAATATTCCCAAGACATTGCATCCAGCCCATTTTTATCGCTTTCAGAACGAAAACCTGCGCAAGTTAATTTCCGTCAATATAACAAACCAATAACCTGAAATCAGCTTGTGTTCTTTTTAATCGACTAAAAAATAATTACTAGCAAAAAGAGCCTGTTTTGTGCTTTCCTACTTACAATTTAATTAGTAAATTTTGAAACTTACCATAATTGGTTTTTAAACATTACAATTTACAAAAGAGGGTTTCTCAAAATGCAAATCCCTATTTTGTCATATCCCATCACTTCGGCAGTTTGTATTTAAATCAAAATTACAAAGTGAGATGTCCACAGGGATATTCGTTCCGTACAATTACCGCAACATATACTATAATTTACAACTGTCCCTGCAACGGCAACTATCCAGTGATTTTGTCGATGCAAATACGAACTGGACTAAATCGGTGTTGAAAAGGGGGCATCACAGTGCAACACAAGTAAATTGTATAATTACTGAGACGAACCGAGGATGGGTCAAATTATGGTACACGACACTGCCGACAAACGATTTATTTAGTCAGCTGTAGTTTTGGACAATTAAGTATATTAGTCAGACTGGTTGTAATTGTTGATGTGCTTCGTCATGTAATATGATTTTCTTACACAAATGAGATCTTGCATGTGGGAATTGGAACGTTTTTTTTTTTGTTGGGCAGCATAAAGGAAGCATAAAACCATGATGGGATTATTTAACGAACATTTCAACAAATTATCAGCGGATATCTTTTATTTTTCAAATGAACTGAAAAATTATTTATCACCTTTATTTCACTCTTACATACATCATTTTGTGTAAATTTTTCTGTTGATTCTGTAAAGGCTGAGCTCCAACACATTATATTTAATAACCCCCAGTTATTTAAGATATGCAAATTACTATGATTAATTAAAAAACGTTGTAATTGTAATATTAAAATATTCAGAGAATGAGTGTAACCTTCTAAATAAATCAATCAATCAATAAATCAAGGGCAGGAAAAGGCCTTAAAAATTGTGTATTTTATTTGGACAACCATAACAATTTTTGTTGTCTATAGTGGGAATTTCGTTAAGTTCCTCATTTTTTAGTAACCGTATTGACATATTTAGCCACATAGTCCACTAAACCAAAACTTGCACACCAAATGATATTTTGTCACTATTTGTCTCCACTGATGAGACATCTGAGTACTGCTTGTCTTCTTGTATTACCACTACTAAAAGGGTGTCAGTGTCTTTATCCCACACACCTAAAAGAGATATTTATGTCTGGGAAATTAGGTGTTTGTAAATTAGTATCCACTTATATATATTTCCACTAGTAGACAACACATCAAAATCTCAATGTAAATTGACTTACTATCAGGAGTAACAAAGAATCACCAAAATTAGATCCATCATTAACTTCGCTTCCTCTTCCTTGTTTTTATTATACGAGTTTAGATATAATATTAAGTTAAACAGCACTGGTAGCGTTGAATCGAATTATCTTTTACATAATTATGTAATTATTCTGATTGCTTAACATTTTCTAGACAAAGAAACATGCCATGTGAAGATTCTAAAAATTAAGTACAATATAACCACAGTAGCTGCCCTTAAATGGCCACATTCGTAAATACACAATTTGTTTATTTATTTGTTAAAGGAGCACAAATAGGTCAAGGCCCAAAACGGCGCTCTCTACATAATATGCAGCACATTAACTAACTAGGGCAGAATCCACCGATCATAATTGTGAAGTGACTTACACTTCTTTTAAAACAGTGTGTTGAAATTGGTAATAAAAGGACAATATCAGCAAATTTTGTATTATAAGTCCGAATTTTTCTTTGAATTGTAGAGTTCTGTCCTGAGCTAATATACCGAAAAGCTTGTGCTAGCAATGTACAGCTTCGAGAATTACGTGGCGGTACAAATAATTGAAGTGATGATAAAGTACACGGTAATATCGGCTGTAGTGATTTTTTTTTAAATGCAGGTATCAAGAATCGAAGTAGTTTACTAGTTTTCATCACGATATTATTAATGTGTTGAGCAAAGTTCATTTCCTAATCGAATAACAATCAAATCTTTTATTTCAGAAACAGCTGTAAGGTATGGATATCTAAATGATAAGCAAAGTTGATAACGACATACTTGTGGATAAATGTTTTACATTCGTATTTGTTTAAATTTAACATTAGTTTATTTGTTATTCAGCAGTTAAAAAAAGCTGTTTAAGTCATTTTGGAACAGCAAAGTGTCTGATAAGGTGCAAATACGTGAATAAATTTTCAGATCGTCGGCGTATAACAGAAAGAGTAATGGTCCCAAATGAGTATCTTGAGGTACTCCAGAGGTAGCACAATATATATGTGTTATTTGAATTCTATTAAGAAGTAAACCATCTCAGGAAATTATCACACACCCCTATATCAATTAGGTTTGCAATCAGGATGATATGATTAATTTTTGTCGGTAAAATGTGTATAAATAGCATCTACTTGTTTTTTACAGCCAGTGCTTCAATAATGTAGTCTGAATAGGATACTAAATTTGATTCGATTGATCGTGTTGCTAAATTACAATATTATTTTTAAGCGCATTAAATAATGTATTTTGAATCATCGACTGGAATATTTTACTGAAAATATTTAGTTTGCTAATTAGGCGGTAATTCGTGGATTCTTCTCACCACTTTATAGGAGTTATGTAAGCAATTTCTCACGGAGAAGTGAATTGACGGTTTTCTATAGATTTCAGAAATATCATAAACAGCACATTGTTTTACGAATAGAGCCGGTATACCATCAGGTCCCGACCCCTTTGGTATCAATATCCAGGCAGGATATTACTTCCTAAATTTCTTCTTGACTTATTTTGATTATCTTTTTTTGTTATATTCAGACGTTGAAACTTTGGAATTACATTGATTATTATGGTTCATATACACATTGAAAATAAGATTTAAATATTTCGCAAATGTCTACTACATCGTATACTACTACACTAATATTTTTCGTGGTGTTTGGTGTTGAAGCACTGAACCGCTTTTATCAATATGATGCCAAAATTTCTTTAAGTTTGTAAATCTAATATAATATAATAATAATAGAAACAAATGAATGACCTTGTTGTTAGAGCCATGCACGGTTAAAACTCACAGCAGTATAATAAAAACAGATCAATCAATTTAGTACGTCACCACTTCAGTCTAGTTGCAGATTCTTGTGACAATAATTACTGTTCAACAGATTGTAATACACATTGAATCATTTATATGTCTTATTTTTGCGATTTTGTTTCTAACTGCACGAAAGCACTATTTACGAATACAAATACGCACTTCAACATTTTACGAGCAAGCAATTCTAGCATTCACCCTCCTTTACAGTGGGATCGAACGATCGGACCACACCTCCACTACAATTCAACCCCTCGTCAGGATTCGCCACCTACTGCAGGACCCTTTGGGCTTCACCTGTGTTATCTGGAGGACCAAGATACATTTCCCCTTTCACGCAAAGCCCCTCTGACAACATGCCTGACAGATCGACAGGTAAGGGCAATTGATTTTTCATAAAACGTCTTAGTATAGTCGTCACTGGTTGTTGTAGGTATTTTTTTTCAAAATCGTTTTTATCTAAATTCCTATCGTGAAAATAGCATTAACAACTTGAGTTCTCGTTGAACTTTTGACTAAAAAAAGTAAATACAGGCTATTTTGTCAACATTGCGCATTTTAGAAATGATTAACTCTTCCATCCTTTCAGAATCTATCATTATGTATGTCGGAGGTAGGTATTATTCAATGTATTAATAAAATGAGTAAATGAGTATTCCTTAGTACAAACATGTTATGAATTATTGAAATAATCGGCATAATCGGAAAGTGCTTATATATCTGAGCAAGTATCTTGATTCCAAAGTTCTGAAAAAGATTTCTGTTGATTATAATTACTGGGCAAGTATGAAAATAACAGGGTAGTGCTGCCAAGATTAGGAAACAATGTATCGTCCCCAGTTGTGTAATAGAGATATTTTCTTAATACGTGGATGAGATATTAATTAGTGAAGACCTGTTGAAACATGAAACCATATTAACAGGCGATTTCAATACACCTCTTAACCATCCTACTGAATCGACATTACTATTAGTATTAATGTAGTTTACAAACAGGAAGTGATTGAAGACACAAGGATAACGGATCGCTCGGATTCATCATCATCAGTTGCGAGAGTTGCCTAGGGATTATCCGAAATTGTCGGATCGCGAGACTATCGTTTGGGATGAGTTGCAGTAATACGGATAATGATTGTTATACTCACAGGCGAAATTTAAGATAAAAATTGGGTTTGTTTTGTGTTCGCAAGGAGACACTTACGTTCACGATAAACTCGCCTTTGAAGATGCTCACAGCAGCGGACGAAACGTCAGCGACGAGGAAAACGTCACGACCACCGCCAACTAACTCGTTATTATCTACTATTTGAAACTCGATATTTTTTGTGAGATACAATTATACATAACATGATAATTTTACTCTAATTAAAAGTGAATTGTAGGATGACCATTTCTGGAAAGTAATTTTGTTCAAAAGAGAAATGAGATCATAATCTGGATCCCACTGAATTCTAATGAATTTCTTTGCTTCTGTCCGATATAACATTAAAGAGATATGATAGATATTGAAAGCATGCTTAAAATAAATGAAATATTTAATTTCTGGACTGTATTTGTAGCATTTGCTTGTACACAATTACAGATATATTCCCGTACATATCTCTCAGTATTTTTTTTACATAAAACAAGCGTCACTCCAAAATTGTGACAAAATTTGTTAATTACTATTTTGTGTTCCAGTACTTTTTGTATTATCAATTTCATCACAAAATATTTTGAGACAATTGTTAATAAACCAGTTTTCCGCCGCGTCAGTCAGTCACTATCATGTGATTTTCACCAATAGATAAAGTGATTCATGAGGAAGGTTTAGGTATATAACTTATCGAGCTTTTATGTAAATTGGTTGCAGTATAACGATAACGAAATGTTGGAAGTGTCGGAAAAAGTCAAACTGCCTGTGAGCTTTCAACGAAAACGCTGCTTAATCCCTTAGAGATATAACAAAACAATGCATGGTCCGCGATGGCATATATCTATCTTTTAAAAATAACTTACCATACCCGTCCTATGTTCTAAAAAAGGGTCACATACAATGCGGTAATCGGAAAGCTATTTAGACGGATACAGTATTAGTCCATATCAACTTAAATAAACGTTAGTTACCTCAAGCATTTCATGCAGATTATTATAACCTTTTACACCATATAACTTAAATGAATATCTTAGGAGTTATCGCAAAAAAATTACGCGCGCGAAAATAAATTCAAGCGCGTTTCTCACAGCGATGACGGGACTCGCTTCATGGGATCACCTACACGTTGCGCCGCGTCTCCCGCTGTCGCCCCTTCTTTCTATATAAGCCGAGCGATAACGCGCGCGTATTCCTTTTGGAGCGAATGGACATTTTAGCATTATTTAAGCATTTTAGTTTACGGTTTATCAGCACACAACAAACGACTTGAAGATTTATTTATAAAAAAAATGTTTAGAATTAAAAACCTATAGCATTATCATTGTGTCAATTTAGACCTCTAGCGATGAGGTGTTTATGAAGACAAGTATTGTTTTCTTAAAAAATGTCATTGCCGGAAGCTTTTGCAATCTAAAGCAACGTTAACAAAAATGTGAAATGGTTTTCCGGTAACGTAATGAAAGTATTGATTCCCTCATATCATTAAGTGCTAATTAAAATGTTATTTATTCCGCCAAAATACAGCAAMCTTGCATCTATGGAGGTTACATTTTCGTGCCGCCCATCACTATATCTCAAGATGTTCTTACCCAGAACAACCTTTAACCAGCAGTTCCCATTGATAGCCGACAAAGTATCAACGAAGTGAAGTGGTTAATTATTTCCGATTGCAAACTAGCGGCTTGCGAGCACAAAATAGACCGCACAAGTCGATTTATTACGTCATTTCCGAACCGGTAGTCAGCATGTAAACGGCGACGACCACCGCCTGTGACCCCTCCGATTGCCCCTCATGTCAGTAATTAATTGTTTAAATAGCGGCCTAACTGTGAAGAGCATGTAGTTGAACTAGGGTTGGAATGATTTACGATAAGGTATTGGTTTGACTGGGAGAATTTTACAAGACGACTCGAAAACTGCTAAAATTGGAACAAAATTTAAGAGCTGATACACACAGCAAAAAAGTACTTATGTTAAAAAGTAAATCAAAATAATACAGGAATTTCTTAAGAGTAAATTGTAGGGAATAATGTTAAATAATGTATCGCAAACCATTGCGTGTGCAAGTTTTAAAATCATTATTAACTTTTACTTGGAAACACTATTTTTACTTCCACATCCAACGGATGGGAAGTATTGTATCGCAAAATTTTTTTTTGAAAATTTGAATGAATGAATGCTTTCAGCGTCCATAATGTAAGGTAATATGTTTTCGGAAAGAGCGKTGMTGTTTTAAAACACTGACGAATTTTGAGGTTCTCATCTTTGACAAAGATTACAGGCATAATCGAAACGTCAAACTAATAATTCTTTGTCAGTTTTTTAAAGTGACAGCAATCTTTTCGAAAACATGTCTTATATTAAAATGCATGTCTATGCTGTGCTGTCTACACCTCAACCAACTGCAGATAGATCTATTTCGCTGTTATTACAGCTCATCAGTGCAGTTTAGGTCTAGTGTAGACAGCACGGCATAGAACTGGTTTTGCTTATATACCAAAGCAATGGCATGATGTAAGTAAGAATTTAGGATGGCAATGCCATCTGTCAGCATTACAATGACATGATGACAAAGCCACCTAGCTTCCTAAAAGAAGTGACCTGTAGCCTGACAAATTGGCATGCAACTGCATACTTCAATTTGACAGCAGGTCCCCACGGCACTTTTTGCTAGCAGGCAAGAACCGACATACATTAAAATGCATGTCTATGCTGTTCTGTCTACACCTCAACCAACTTATATTTTCGAAATATTTCCAAAACAGTTAATTTTGGACCCTGTTCCATGCTTTTTTTTAATTTTGCAGTTATGTAGAAAATCAAATCTCTGATAAAAAAGCACTGTTCAATTGTTTTGTTAAGTTAATAATTTTGTAGTTATTTAGAAAGAAACGATTTTAAAGATTTATGGATTTTTGCTAATATCACGAGGACCGTTGGTAGTAGAAAAAAATTTGTAGAGAGAAAAAATTCTCATTATTGTTCGTATAATATAAGAAATAAAAGCGTAAATATAATTTTGATAATTGAATGTGCAAGTATCTATTGATTCAATTTGCTGCTGTGTTTCTTTTTCTTTTGTTGATTTGTGCTTCCTCTGTTGCTTCGCTCCCTGTCTGATCCTTCATCTTCGGAGACACCGCCACTCTCCGGTCAAATGTCTTTCTTCATTGATTCTTTCTTAATGTCCAAAAAATCTGAACTGCTCCTCTCCGCCGTTTGTCGTTTACTGCTTCTCGAATTATTTCATTGCTTACTATATCCATTTTTGCTACCCAATTGATGTCTCCACAATAGTCTATTATTTAGTGTCAAGTCCCGCTGACTGTTATTCTGATCTTCTTTACTTTGCGCTGTTATCTTTGGCATTTATTTCCTCTTCCATTTCACGTTACTTTGTATTCTAACTTCCGTGTATTTGAAGCCTCCTAATTGGTCCATTTGTTTTTAATTCGTTTATGCGTCAGTTTTCTGGCTTTTCCTATAAAGACCTTTGGCCATATTCCCTCAATTGGAGAAAGAGTGTTGCAAAATAATGGTAAATTATTGTTCGTTGTTCTCGTCCATTGCGAAAATTTGTTCTCGGGAATAGGACAAAATAGACTCAAAAATTTTGTTCAAGTTATTATAATTGCCGACGTTTCATTGCAAAATTTGCAACGTTATCAAGGCTGTGAAGCAACAAATAGATATTAAATATTGCACGATGTGAAGTAAACTTATGTAGTAGTCAAAAAAACCATCAAATCGAAATTGAAACACATTAATTAAAGATGGGGGCCATGTGATGTATGGCCACAGGTTAAGAAAAAAGCACTAAATATTTAATTACGGTTGTACCACCAAACACAATGCATTTTTAATTTTTAAAAAAAGAAATAATCAATTGTTTACAAAATATTGATCTAAAGGCACTATGCAGAATTGGCGTAGTTAGTAGAAAAGACAAGTAATTGAAAGACGACAGTCGCGTCATAGTATGGCATGCACATACATGACATGTTCGTAGGGACGACACGATCCACCAAACCGACGTGCGGAAACTATTGTACATTTCTTCTCAGTTTTTGGTTTTGTTTATGCTAGTAAAGTAAATTTTCATAAATATTACTGAGATTTCGTGTGTCCGTCTTTTTTATTCATATTATTGTTTTCAATCTTTATCTGAATCATTTCACCGATCAACCTTTTTTGGTAATTGTTCTCACGATCCATGATTTCAGTCTTCAAAATTTGAGCTGTGACCTTCCTCAAAATGTTGTTCAGCTAACGCTGTTCGTTCTGCTTTATTTTTGTTGGTTATATTACAAGCGAGTTTATGTTGGTTAATTCTTTTTGTAAGGTATTGTTTCGTTTGACCTACGTTTTTTTTTGTTACACTTGTTTTATGGAGTTTTGTACACTAAACGGGATTCCTCTTAATTAGTTCGTTTATCCTTTAATTTTTAAATAATTTTTTTGAAGTTTTAAATAATTGTATAGACCTACTATAACATGATTACTTCACAGACTTGATAAAGTTGCAAATTTTGTAACGAAACGTCGACAGTTATATCTTGAAAAAAAGTTTTTAGTCTATTCCGTCCTGTTCCCGAGAACCTACATATTCAAAGTAATGGTAAATCTTTGGTAAAAACCTATGCTATTAATTGGTGAAAATCATTTCTATGTGGTGCATTAACCTATAAACACGCAAACTGAAAAATTGTTATTCTAACATAAAATTTCAAGAACTGCGATAATCATTGTGTGAGAACTTTTTCGTAAATTTATCCGTGCCGTTTTATGTAACACTTTCATTTTATTAACTTATGATTTTGATATTTCTTGTGAATATGAATAGGTATAAATATTACTAAAATTTTGTGTGTCTGATTTTTTATTTATTGTGAACCAAATGTGAACCGATAAATAAAAAAATCAGACACAAAATTTAAATAATATTTATCTATATCTATTTATTGTCACAAGATATATTAAAATCATAAGTTAGTAAAATGAAAACTTTTAATAAAACGGCGGGGAAAAATTTATCAAAAATGTGGTGGCTATGTTGTAACTTTCAGATTTTGTCATTAATCTATTTGATGTAATCAAAACTACAAATTTCAAATGATATTATAGTTAAATATAACACGGAGCGTATTTTGCGCGATTTAATTTATTTAAATTATTTGGCCAATTGGCTCCTTATTATAAACTTCACTTCCAGTAACGTTATAATTAGATGTTGTTATGCCTATATACCATTGTAATTATTTATAAAAGCATTGATGAAGATTTGAAATAAATCGAAAGCTTGGCAAGTAAGGAAGGAAGGAGTACACATAATTTTAACATAAGAAGTCGAATTCCCTCTTAATGGCGAAGAGTTTAATACTTTCATATTTATATAGGTATGCAAATTATTTTAACCAAAACTGCATTTGAAAAGTTTAGCTGTAAAACTAAAACGGTTTATCTCCAAATATGTGAAACGGATATGGCAACTGCGCGTGCAAAAGATGGCAGGTCGATTGCCTACCAATATTTTTTATACAATTATAATTACTAATATGCCAAGTGATGTAACACAAAATTAATTAATCCCTCATTGAATACCGGTTAATCACAACTTAGTGAAATCCGCTTGAAGATTTTAAATGACTTCTAGTCCCAAAATCAGGTTTATTACATTGAGGGAAAGATAAATTCCAATAGTTGCTTCCAGAGTCGCAATTTTGCGTCACAGCGTCTAACGTTCAGACTTATCAACAAAAAATCTAAACTAATCACAAAATCAGTTATTACTACTCATTGTTCCGGAAATCTCTCTTTGTCAATATAAGCTGTGCAATGATCCCTCAATAAAAGTTTAATTTTAACTGATACCATGGCCCCCAGCAATAAATTCAGATTACCGAAAGCTCTTTATGAATTTCACAGTATAATAAAACAGATAAATGCGATATTTACAGCGCCAGTCAAACAACCTAGAAATCTATTTTACTCGATTCCAGGTTTGTCTGTTTACTATAGTACTAATTTCGAAGGGATTTGGAAAGCAGGCCTTTTATTGCCTTAAATCAATTTTATCCATTTATCGGTAATAAATAAACTGGTTAAGTACGATAAGACGTAGATTTTTTAGGGCAAGGCGATTGCTGGAAACTTTAAGCCCATAATCACTGCAATAAACTCTATCGGAATGGAATCCGGGTTTGCCTGCACATTAGC
Source organism: Rhyzopertha dominica (assembly GCA_025024175.1). Taxonomy (NCBI): domain Eukaryota; kingdom Metazoa; phylum Arthropoda; class Insecta; order Coleoptera; family Bostrichidae; genus Rhyzopertha; species Rhyzopertha dominica. Next base: position 26,144,306 of record QCXZ01000001.1, read on the forward strand.
CAGATTTTCTGCAAAAATAAACACATTTAATCGTAGTTCAAATAAACGCCAGCTTAAATCTGTTGCAAAATTGCTTATCTTTTAGGCCATAACGGCTAAGTGTAAAATAATGTACACGTATTATTTGTATTTTATTTCTATTAATCTGTAAGAACACATCAACTCCAAGCTAAGATCTGAAAGTCACATTTATTGAAACGTATTTGTCAAACACAGAAGGCAAGAAAAGCAGTTAAACCAACAAAACGACGGGAGCCGATTATCTGTTATTGGCATCTTGCACGTTATCCCGTTTTATCCCTGCATTATTTAATGCGTGATTCTAAAATCTCACAATTAGGGCTGTGTAAGATATAACCCAGTGCACCTCACTGGACCTTGTACTGTGGTAAATCAATAAAGATGTGGTAAATCAATAAAGATTCCTCACAGCTGTTAACATTTTATAGGTTAATATGATTATTACCATTACTGACGTAAATCACTACGGTGATATATTAATTACATACTTATCAGAGAATAGTGTTTAAGCATTTTCTAATGTCTTTTGTCACAAATCACATTATAAAAATATAATTATATCATATGTGTCAACCTATCTTAAAAATCGTATTATCAGTTTCGTAAACAAAAACTTTGTGATATTTATTAAATATGCTTGGGAGAATTCAGTAACAGTCGAAAGTATCAATGTAATCAGACAAAAAATATTTGTAGATTCATTTGATAACTTTGATTTTTCGATAAACAGAAATGTCTTTTCGTGCTGGATGTAAAACTAATACAGAACTACTTCGCCTGTCATTAACTGTCACGTTTGCCAAGGCCCATTACATTGAAATGTACAAATCATGCAGTAGACGTATCCCTCAATTTATAAGGACATTAAATTTCTGACTCCCTCTTCAAGGAATTCTCTGTATCTCTTAGTATAATTTAAATGAATCAAGTAACAATAGCCCTCGTATGCAACCAGAGTTTCACGAATCTACTGTTACCCATAAAGTACTAAAAATTTCTGTCCCTAATTATTAAAATAAGACATTAAAAGTTCAACATTTTGATAGTTATTCTCGAGATGGGAGACAGGTGTTTATTTTCACTACAAACGTAAAACATCTATGCAATTCGAAATATTTCCGTTACCCTTATAAAATATCAAGGTAACCAGAAATTTAAACTGCTGATTTGAAACAACAATGGTGAAGCAAATCTATTAATTCGTCAACGTCAGTGGTATACCACAAATTTTGATTGTTGATTTAGACCAAATTATGCTCGAAAGACGCAAATTTTTAAAACTGTGAATCAATTGCTATAGTTAATATTATTATAACTACAAAAGCTACATAACTAAGGGAAAGTAATTAGACCAATCGGTTCCAGTGATAAATGTTTTACACCGGTTTGATTCTATCGGGCCATTGCTCCAATTAATCATTTTCTAAATAGTAATTTGCTATGGCGGTAACATTATTTGACATATAGCACTCGTAATAATGGAAAGCAAGGGCGATGCCGAAAAATTTCTGAAGTAGGCACTCTAAGCGATTATTTCAAATCAAACGTTGATGATAAGATCCGTTATTGGGCCTAACAGCTGTAGATACAGGCGGTATAAGAAGGTTTGGTGTGTGGAGCAGGATTACCGACCAGACACTGAGGGAGATAGCGGTTGGATGAAAGCGATGATAATGCAGGGATTTCAGATATCGATGTCAACATGATGAATTACTTCACGGATTGTAAATCACATTTAATCTAACACATATGATTGTTTCGATGTTGATATTACAACTTTAAACATACAGCTTCGCGCGTTATCAAACACACCTGGACGTGGGGTCTTCTAATAGAACTAACTTCTTATCAATTTCTTGTCACTGCTAATGAATCAACACTTGAAATTTACATTAGCCATATAAGGTCAAATTTCTCTTAAGCACTTTTAAGTTGGCTTTGAGCGATTGCTTCAGTAAATATCAAACGGTAGACTTGTCATTGATGAAGGTTGGTAAGAAGTGCAAATATCTCGTGCAGTAAAAACGGAATGAGACAAAAAAGAACAAAACTGCGGGATTTTGATATTGCTGTGGCCGCCTAAAATCGGCAAAAAAATTATCTATCGCAACTAGAGGCATTTTGAATAAGTGTCCTCTGCTAATGACAGGCAAGAAATGGTCGACCACGCGAGAAAATAACTTTAGTAGCTGTAGAAGCAGTCACTGAAATTTCATGACAGCCTTTAAGTAAAATTGAAGGAATAAATTTTACTGGATAAAGTAGTACCTAAGATTTAATTTTTATAGCTGTGAAAGTGCGATACACAGATATTATTAAAGCACTCAACATAATTCGTTTAATTAAGTAGATATATTATTAAAGGGACTTACATACCTTGAATCTACAATTATCTAACTCTATAGCTATACATGCTGTAAAATATTAGAGAAAACAAATATAACGTGACAAGTTTTGCAAGAACCACAGTTAGATCCATTGATAGCTGCAAAATACTTGAAGTTGTCACTAGATCATCTTAAACGGTATCGAAATAATTGCGAATTTGAATAACGATGTTACTAGTTTTGTAAGAGATACTAGTACCGCATACCGCTAAATAACATAGAATTTAAAGAATGGAGCAGGTGCAAGTCAAAAAATGATTATTACAAAAGTGATACAAATTATCGCCCATAGAACATTATTTTAAAGTAAATATTAATTACAAATCTTTTAAATTATTAGCAATCAACTATAAACAACTGTTTTGCAGGGATGAAAAAAACCTGTTTTTTTCTAGTCCCTTATTTTTATATCAATAATAAACGAATTATCAATTTGCAAATGGGTGCCTCACAGAATTTGCACATTTATTAATTGCAGAAAGTGATAAAGTAGCATCAGATAAAATATCAGTAACTGTTTCAAGCTCTGCTAAACGTCATTTCACTGCCATTATTGTTTCGGGAGATTGTCGAAAATAGTAGAAGGATATCTACAGCACTGGTTTTACAGCAATTCATCAGCAGCTTATTATTTCTTAGCATGCTGTTCCTTCTTGTCATTTCTATAGTAAAACAATCCGCTAGTTCATAATGTAATAAGCATGTAAGCAATCTCTTTGATTTGAATTAAACATTGAGTGTTATTCCCCGTACCGCCTCGATTCTAGCAACACACTTCAAAATTTTATTGTGTGCAAGCATCACATAAAAGAGACTGCTAGTTCAGTTAATGTTTGCCTTGCTTCCGTGAGGCACGAAAGATTATATCGACGTTAAACAAACAGAAAAGCGGATGGTTTGTGGTGGCTATCCACTATACTATGACATTAAACAATCGCAAATTCGATGTTTATTTATTAATTCATTGAACTCCCGTTATTGGTATAAATCAGTTATTCAGTTTGTAAAGAACTGTTTAAACAATATACAAATCCCTAGAACGAACAAGTTGATTGATTTTTCTCACACGAACGGGAGCAGGAGCATTCACGTTTTCAATGAAATGACGACCTTTTGGTCAATTACTTCTTAATAAAACACTTTTTTTCTGCTACATCAATGTAGTTTTGTATAAGCCTTTTCTTTTCGCTTTGAAGTATTACTAAATGCAAATCAAACTAAAAGGCGTAATTTTAAGATTATGGTAACTACTGTAATTACAGGATTTAGTTTGGAAACATTCATAATTCGTCAAGCGGAAGCCACTTATTATCTTTATGAACCCTTTTTGATAGGGGTGTGAATTGTGGGGTTTAGAGCACGAAAGGAAGGGTTGACGCAATGTGCACATGTCATTTAGATTGCAAAAAAGTGTACACATTATCCTACTTGTGACCTCAAGAACTTAAAGACCAAACCACGAAAATTAATTGCAACATAAAGGTGATAATTATTAGTTAGTTTAATGTTAATTAAATAGCTGTAAGGTCCGGTGGACAACAAGTGTGTTTTCATTAACTGTACCAATAATGGGTTTGAATCTAATCATTTGCAATACAGTTACTATCCCCATTAGTGAAAAAAATCTGAATTTAGGGCATTCCCAAGCATTACTATTTCATCGTTATTTTCGTCACGAACATTTTCGTAGACCAGTTCCTAAAAATTCATACCTTATTGGCAGTTGCGCCTTGGTCCTGTTGCAGCTCATTATCATGTGCCGCCTCCTACATTCAGCTTGTTCGGTCTTCTATAAATCACTATCTTGTCTTTTCTCGATGATGGCATTTCTGTCTTTTCCTGTTAACTTATTAATTTATTAATTTTCTTTCCTTTTTCATAGCTAAAGCTGCTTCAGCATGTTAGAATGTTATGAAAATTTTTTCTGTAATTTCTTATTCAATTACAATAATATGTTAGATTAATAGTGATTATTTGATATAGTATTTGAAACAAGAAACATTCGCAAAATTTTATTTGCCTACCTGGGCATCATTCCACACGCAATACCCGCCGCTTTGTGCAAATCAGTATCAAAAAAAGGACCTTAAAAAGCGCAAGTAACATTAACGCGGAGAAGTTAGCACAACAGATGTTGGCCGAAGTCATGAATAATTCAGCATTTTCCCTGTACATATTACACCCCTATTCTTTATATTAGGCGTATCGTGTTGAGCTAAATGAACGCGCTCCGTACAAAGCGGCAGTCGCAACCCCTGTCACACCCCCCACAGTTACGCCTGTTAAACTATTTGGTCACAACCTAATGATACGTAAATTCAACAAAAGAATAAATTAAGGACAGTTTTTCTTGCTGGCACGGAATTTTACTGATGTCTCTATTATTAGCATAGGCGTCGCGCGCGGTAAGCAATTTAAGTCAATATAATCAATCAAAAAATTAATTAAGTAACAAATAAAGGTGAGCACTATTTGACCAACGAGGCCATTAATCATCTTTAGATTTACATCGCCATAAACTTGGATAATTACCAATTACTCTATTTAATCAAGACCCGAACGGTTCCGTACAAATAATGACTTCATTAGTCGCTGCTGGGAAATACTAGCTTTATTCTTGGCATGGAAAGAAATTAATCAAACCTGGCCTATGTGAAATTAATAAATGGTTAGCTTTGAGTGGGTATTTTTATAAAACGATGCGTATTTCAGCATACATATGTTGATTCTTATCATATATATGTAGGTAGTAGGTACACTAGAAGTTATGCTTAATTTAAGAATAGAACGTTATGATGATTAAAGCTTAAAAATATAAAAACGTGACGAAGAAATTTGTAAATTGGCTTGATATTTGTATCACGCAAGAGAAGAAGTGATAAGAGTAAAAGAAAAACTCATATACAGTGAGACGGAAAAAAGAGCGATGGATAACAAAAATTGATAAAAAAAAACGTAAAGCAGCAATGTAACATGAAGTATACGTATGATAAATATTAGGATAAATGAAGGCTTAAAGATTATGAACTCTATAAAAAACACATGGAAAGAGGCAAACAAAAAAACAAAGAATTTCTATTTCACTGAATTTCCTTAAATGTATGATGTTGAATAACTAACTAATCGATAATTTCTTTTTTAATCTGTAACTATAATATGACGGACATATATAAACTAAAAACGATGATGTGAGTATGCGAAACCAAACCGTTTCAGGGAGCAACATCCGCCGGTAAGCTAATGAACGTGGCACAACTAAACATCTGGCTCGCTAGTGAGCCTAGAAGAGAACTTGTTGGCCTCCTGCTTAAGAATCATAACTTCTCTGCTGTGTTGTCTGCATTGAGACTATAGCCGAGCTGAAGAGATCTAATAGATTGAAACAGCTGTCCTCGGATTGTTCTAATGTAGACAACTTAGCACACACCTTTGTTATTTAAAAGCGAACCGCCTATTTGAGCTATTTTTCTTTTTGGGATTACCAAAGAAGGTGGAAAGCATGAGAGAAAGAATTGCTTAAGAAGCCCATTTTGGCCGCGAATCGAAACAAACAAATCTTGCGAATTGCCCAAAACGCAGGTGGCTCTGTATCATCTCAATTTTTTTACTGATAAATGGTATCGATACTTAATTGTACCCAGTTTATCCAAGCTATTTTCATATAATTTCATGCCAAAAATAAATAAATTTAGAATTATATAGACGCTTTGTTTTTTATTAGGTATAGAGCAGGTGACATTAGCTATACTCAGTGCCAGTGGCATTACAACCAACCATATAAGTAGGTGCTATAATAAAATAAAGCAAGCCGTCGTTCTTCTTGTTTGTTTAATGTACAACGTACTGCTTTTAAATGGAACAAATCATATCGATAACTTATACAAAAAAATTGCAACAAATTTAGTAAAAATATTTTCACTGCTACTTTAGAGCAAAAACACAAAGCAATCGCATTAAAAAGTATTGGAATGCCATGACATTACATATGACTACAAAAAATGCGATCGACTGCACTACCAAATTTGCAACATTTTACGAAGAAATCCTAGAATCAAGATAGAAAACGATATTTATCAATAAATAATCGCGAAGTTTTGTGGGTATTTAGGCATTTTTATTAAAGAATACCTTTTTGGATTGAAAATCATATCAACCACCACAAATTCTTATTGTCTAAGCAGGTGTCATTAAATGAGGTTCAAATTCGTTCCCATCCGAATATCACCTAGCATCTAGCTTTAGATGACGTGAAAGTTCCATGTTTATAAATTTCGTCAGTAATAATATGCTATGGAAAAAAGTTTTCCTTCGTAAAAATGTACCCATGTAACTTAACAATATTATAACTACATACAAGCAAGGACATCTAGATATAGGAATATATTTTCCAATAATTATTGAATTTGACATGAAACAGAGAACCTTAAGTTCGACCATTAGCATATGATCAAAATAATAACGTTATATTTAGATACTTGAATAACTCATGTATCAGAAGCTAAATAATACGTGCCTATCCAATTATTGGCCCTCGGTTGCAGTCTAATTTTACGGTTTGCTTTCATTTGCCACAGTGTTTCGCAAAAATCCAAAAATACAACCTTGTGTGACATAAATCGCGTAAATTTCCAAAAGGGAAGGGTGAACGAACACTGTCGCTTTAATTGAGGGGGCCGGATTGCCCCGCGTATGCCCATGAGGCTCCAGTCAATTTACACTTTGCATAACATGATTCGGCTCATTGCACATTTGGTTACGGTTCGGGTGCAAGTTCTACAGCTTAAATCTGATGCAGGGACGTACTAGTGAAGTTTCGTTTTTTTGTCGAACTCAAAATTTTGTTGTTATATGGCCGTAAATATTAGTTATTAGTTATTTGTTACACATAATTCCAAAACGCAACATTTCTTAGTGATAATAAAGTCGACAACTAGCAAATTAACAAATTTATTTTTACATCTTTGTACTTCCAGTACTTATTTATTTGAAAATAAGAACTATAACAAAAATTAACCAAAATGTTAATACCAGCAACAAAAAAATATGTACTTAAAAATGTTTGCTTTTAATACATTGATATAAATAAATGAAATGTTATAATGTTTATATATTTATATAGTCAATGTAGATCTAAACATAACAGTTTGTTGAATGTTTACTATGATCATGTTCTTTTTGCTGCCAAATATGATATATGGACCAATGTTCAGATTTTGCGATTGTCGATTTTTTAATGTTTAAGGTTCAGTTTTCTTTTGAAAACTTTATTAAATTAAAATCATTGTTTTGTATACTATTTAAATGCTCATGAATTCTGGTAACTATTAAATTCAAAAATTTGCTTCATGTTCACACATATTGCTTCTTAATAAGTTGTTTGTCACTGCGTTTAAACAAGAGTGTTGAACGTTTAGTATATTTTGTTTCAAAAATTTTATAACCCAACCGTAATTTTTTCACATTTTAAATGTTATAGTACTACATAATACTATGTTTTAAATAATTCAAGATAAGATACAAAATAATATTTGTATCGTATGACTGAGTGCGAAGAGAGTGACTACATAAATATGATAAAATGCGCACAAGAGTGGTGAAATAGAAATTGCTTTGATTGTCCGTTACGTATTATACGCGCAACCTTGTGGCGCTATTGATTGATTATTATTGATTATTTTTTGTAGTAAAATGTGCTAAGTTAATGCAGGCCCATCTGATTATTACTAAAATTCACTTGTAAGCCCTGTTTTATAAAAATACTGGAAGACATTTAAAAGATATATTTTGTCCCAATAGGGCTAGCATGTACAAAACAAGTTTTCATTCGAAAATAAAAAGAGAAAACAGAAAAATTTTACTGTTGAACCTTAAACAACAATAATATTATAGGTATAGGTACCTATACAATGAAAAATATAATTATAATCAAGTGTTAAATTAAATTTTAATTTATTTAAAAATATTTTTTTGAAAACACATCAGTATATAAGGCAGTGTAATATTGAAGAATCTAAAATATACACCGCAGTAGACTGCACCACTATTTTGGATTGAAAATGGCGAATTTTGAGTTGACACAAGAGATATCATACCAGTGATTATGAGTAGTGTTTGTCTTGTTATGTGATTAACAAATAATAGTTTTAACTGACAGACCCTTATATTTACTATTATAAAATTGGACGTTACTATACAAAAGCGTCGCATAACATGTACATATACACATATGCACAATTATAGAATAAATACAGCATTCCCACGTACCGCTGCTAAACCTCTCTATTGTTCCTATCCATGGCTTCAGTTCTTAAATTTTTCTTTCCGAACTCCGAGACTTGGTAGTGAAATTATGCACAGTAATAGCTTTTACAAGTAACACACTGCTAATGCTGCCATAGCAGTTGCCTCGATCATCAATGTGGAGGATTAGAAGCCTTTTATTGGGATACCCAACCTTCCCCATCTTCCATCTTTCTATCTCCAACCATCCAGGCAGATACCTACAGGCGCCAAATAAAAGCTTAAATCTGAGAAAACTCCGAACTCTCATCTTGACACGTAAAATTTCAGCATGCATAGAAGTGGCAGTGAAATGGGATATCGCTAGTATTTCAAATTCATTAGTAAATAAAAACAAYCGCTGCAACAGTTTTATGCTGTTGGAAGAGAAGGTGTTCCTCCCAAACCTCAAGTTTGGAAAAGAATAAAGATGATGTTTTATTGTTACAATTTTCTAACGTTCATACATTCCGGTTTTTCCATATTCAAATGTCCCACTCTTTTTGGAGCGAAAATGGCAACCACTGCGGTACTATATAAATCTAGGGACTTTGAAGTTAAAAAGTACTGGTTAAAAGCAAACGCAGTGCACATCTGTACTAAAATTGAATGACATATGTCACTGGGACAATATTTGTTAAGATCAAATTACCTCAAATAGAACATCGACGACTTACTGGCAGTCTTTAGTGTAATGTTTTATAACTCATGATGTAAATTGTGACCTATCATACAGCTGGTGAACGTAAAGGAAGTAATATGTGCATGTTATAGGAATGGTTATTAATGTTATAGTTACATTACTACTACAAATCGTTACTGGAATAATATATTAAACTTCAATAATGTAATAAACTCGCGAGAAATGTTAGTTTCTAGGAACGAAAAATATTCAAATAAGGCGATGACTGCGAAAAAAAAGTCTTAGATTGTCAATTATGTCTCTGATGAACTTCATGCTGTCAATAATCAACGAACTTCAAGATGAACTAAAATACCCGCAATCCGACCCTGTTCCGTAGGGATTGCAAACCTAAGCGACGTATTCACGACAATATCTGTAACGTGAAATGTACAAATCGCAGAGACACGATGATATACGACCTCTTCACCCCTCCTTTGTATTCCATTTCGCTCACTCCATTCATCACACGTCACGACCTCTTAGGATTCACGTCTAACGCCTCTTTCCTTTTACAGACTCCATCAAGTTCGGCGTTAGCCGTCTCGTATCCAAATCGTCGGAAGACGAAGACGAACCGCTGAACAACAACACGAAATCCTACGAAACGCGAGAAGAAGCGGGAGGGAATTGCTACAGCGGAGACGAGATGTGCTCATCGAAAGAAGGAAGTAGATGGGAGGCGGGAAGACCTTCGCCTAGTACGTCTCCTGAACTTGAGGTCGATTCTCCACCTCATTCGAGGACGAACACTCCCAGTCCGAGACCTCCTTCGATTACGGAAATATCGAAAGAAGCTGCCCCGCTCAAGAAATCGGAATCATTCTCTGTCAGCGCGTTGCTGCGACCAGACAACCCCAACAAATCGAAAGCGGATCTCAGCTACCAGGAAAGCATAACTGTCACCAGATCGTATATGTGCCCACCCTTTGCCGATCTTCTGCGTGATGCACAAATCAAATCGGCGCAAGAGTACAGCGGCCAATTTCTGCCCCGCAATTTCGTCCATCCCGCTTTCTTCCCTTCCAGCATCTACCCTCCTAAGGAAGGAGAAGAGCGCAGCTTCCTTCCCACCCCCAGTTCGTTGTATCTCAGCGCTTTCGCTGCTGCCATGGCTAACAGTCAGGTGGGTAGCCAGCAAGGACAATACCCGCCTCCCCCTACCTCGGAAGAGCTCTACAGGCTGCGACATTTCATGAACAATTCCGCAGCGGTGCACCCTCATCATCACCACCTGTTAATGAGGCCGAATATGATGCCTTTGGGGGACGTCTACTCGTGTATCAAATGCGAAAAGATGTTCTCAACACCCCACGGCTTAGAGGTGCATGCGAGGAGGTCGCATAACGGAAAGAGGCCCTTCGCTTGCGAGCTCTGTAATAAAACGTTTGGGCATGAGATTAGCTTAAGTCAACACAGGTATTTGGAGCTTTACTTCAATTTTTGTTTTTTTTTAATCAATATATCCTTACAGGGCAGTCCACAATGTAGAAAAAGTTTTCGAATGTAAGCAATGTGGGAAATCGTTTAAGAGGTCTTCTACGCTGTCGACGCATTTGTTGATACATTCGGATACACGACCATATCCCTGCCAGTTTTGCGGGAAACGGTTTCATCAAAAGTCTGATATGAAGAAACACACGTACATACACACAGGTGAGTTTTAATTCATTACGACTAGTTGGTAAATGTTCAAGTTAAAAGAATATGGCGCTACAATTTAGAACATTAGAAAAGAATTTTATACTGTTATCCTAATTCGCAATTCTCGTACAATTTTAATTATTTCACTATTTTGAACTTATCTTTAATTTTAAAATGAACTTTCTCAACACACGTTTTTATTACTCGGTGCATTACAAAATCTCGATTAGAAATCGTTCATAACGACATCTATTGTAACGACGAGAACTCCTGGACCCGTTTTAAAACCTATTCCGTTAATATGAAATGATATTTTTGTAACGATATCGGTTATAGCGCCAAGCCGGATATACCATCCTGATTTACAGTTCGAATTGTTATCGGTTATAACGATGTAATTGCACTGAATTTCAAAGAAAACGGAGAATTACCGGTCACTCAGCACGCATGCTCAATACCATGTCAAAGAGTAAATCGTTTACTATAGTTGAAAACATTGCTATATTTGCCGTGCTAGAAAATGGTGAATTGGTATCTGTGTTGAAGGTTAGCAATGTTCTGACAGCTATTAACTTACGTTTACTAACAAGTCGTATTAGATTAAGCATCCCACCATCTCAACCATACGGAAACATAGAGAGAAAATTAGAAAATGTTTCGAAAACGCAAAAAAAGAGCTAAGGATTCGAATTTTCCAGAAACATGGATGGACGGAAGATTTTAAGTGCATCTTAAGATAGATTTAGCGATTTAGAAATAGACACAGCATTACTAAAAAAATATGCAGTGAAACAAACTACCTCCAATTAGGCCAAAACTTCGTGAGGAATATAGTGATGTTGAAATTTTTTAAGCCTATGAAACGCGGTTATTATTTAAATTTAAATTTAAGTGCGATAAATATGTTGGCGGGAAATTATCTAAAAATTGAAAAGAAAGGAGCTGTGGGTCATTGGAAAAGCACGACGACCACATTAATTTTAAAATGCTAAATCCTTGTTGGTTCATTATAAATTTATTAATAAAGCATGAATGACTCTCCTGGTTATGCAAACAAATTATTCGTGGATGCAAAGAATTGTCCATCACATCAGACTAGTATTCCTCCCGGCAAATACAACAGTTGTACTACAATCGATGGATCATGGGCGTAATCAAATCGTTGAGAACTGCGTTTAGAAAACTTCAGGTATTAAAAACATTAAATGAGATAGAAAAAGGTCCCAACTAAACTTCACCATTAAATATTGTGGATGCAATTTTCTTGATATCAGAAGTTTGGAACCGTGTAAAGCACACCACAATTAAAAACGGTTTTTTCATACTAGATTTCGCTCAAATAATGGAGATTTTGAGGATATGAACTGCCATTAGTAAAACTGCACCTTGCTGATGAACACGAAAACCATTCCATTGTCACAATGGATAAATATAGCCTCTAAAGAAGGCTCGCAAATGCAGATAATTGTGTAAAAATAACTGGAAACTTAAAATGTCGATGAAAGATTAATACAAGGCCAAGCTGAAGTTGAACCACCTTCCATGAATGATGCAATGTTGGCCGTGCCTAACATTAAAGAGCTTTTTTCATTGAATTCAATAGGATATTTGTTATATGCAAGTTGAAAATTTAGAGAATAAAATTAAAAAGATATTTTGTGAAAATCAAAAGGAAGCCAAGCAAGCCAGAATTCTAGATTTCTTTGAAAGTTCGAACTATCAAATCTTCTTTGTTCAAAAATTGTTTTCTGTAGGAATGTATTTTGTAGTTTGTGGAACTAAAAATAATCCTTTAATTTTTATTACGACATACTGGTATAACGACCTACTTTGTGTGATTTCTACTGTTTCTCTTTAAAATACAAATAAGGCTGATTCGTTTTATAAAATCAAAATAATTCTGTAAAATGACGCAAAAAATGAAAACAACGATTCTATATTAAAATGTGTTTAGTTTCATTTTTACCTAACCAAATTTCAACAAATCCATTATCTAAAACTTGATTACGTGTATATAAAAATATTTTACTTATTTTAATGGCAAACGAATTTGTCACAATAAATGAAAATTCTGTGGGATATTTTCTTTAAAAACCTCGGTAAATGCTCACACTTTTCTTTTATTAAAACAGTCCCAGAATGAAGTCGTGGTAAAATGCTGTATTTAAAAGTTTATCCCGTATTTCTCTGTTCCAAAGAAACAGGACCATCAGTACCTAAGTCTAAGATTTTAAGAAAAAGCAGATTATTGAAAAATAATAATTGTCGACATTTCTTACTGCCGTATACCATAGAAAGGAATACCCCTCTTTGACTTGGTGTCAAGTATGGTGAAGTTTCATTTGATTTGATGTAATTTCTTCAAAAATTAACATTATTTTTAAGACGGAAAAATTCCCGTGCGAACAGCCTTTTGCGGCTGCGTAGTCAGGACTAATGGAGATTACAATCAGTCGTTTCAAAATAATATGAACACCCAACACATTGATTCTAAAAACGATGTGAAGTAAAGTATAATAGCTGTCAAAAATGAGAGGATATATGCGTTTATACGTCTCATTCGTTTTCGATACTGCTTATGAATATTTTTGAATAATTACGTAAGTATAATTAATTCATGGCAGTGGTACTATGTTTATTTTTATAGGTATGTATTGCTTTATATAGTTTAATAGTGGAGGTAATTTTTGCTTATGGCAAACTACCAAATGCGGCTATAATAACAATAATTTTGTACTTGATGAAACATGTAACTAATATAACTGGTTTACAAAAATAAGTGAGAAATAATCGTGATTACAGAATACAGCAAAATGAATAAATCATATTTTCAGACTCCAACTCCATATTTTTGTAATTGACAAGTCAAATTTCATATATGTTGTATAAAATACATTCATCCTGTTAAATCAGAGACGCCACCTTACAATATTGCACAAAACCTAGCGTTATGTGCGTAATATGCACAGAGTGGTAACTGACGACATCTTAAGCATGTGAAGTAATGAGCTTAAGGTAAATTTCAACGAAAATTGACGAACAACGAAGTAACGACGTTTTATTTAGCAACAGAAAATTGCAATTCTTTGCGCTGCTAATTTTTTTATACCTAAATAGCCCAGCTATATTATGGCAACAGTAGCTTCAGTTTGACAAAATTTAACTGGCGATTTAGTGGTAGGCAGACTTGCAAAGAAAATATCGCTCGCGTCGATGAGTGCAACTGCAATACCGAAATTATAATTTTAATAAGAAATTCAACTAAAATTGTACTTTTTGGGCAAAACTTTTATTAATCTTGACTTTTAMTATCGTTTCAAAAACTCCTTGAATGAAAAACTACCGTATTCTGCAGTAGTAATTAAAACGGGAATAATTATACTATACTCAAAGAMAGAGTGTTATTAGTTCTTTGTGCTAAGGCAGATTTCTGGGGAGCTACTTAAATCGGATCTTGGCAGGCTTGGTCCGGAATCCCTAATATAATCAAAAACCTTCCTCCACTTAGCCGGCTACGTGCCATGAAAGTAATTAGCGATATAAAAATCCGTCGAGACGCAGAAACAAATGAAAGTGCGACGCGGCCCCTGTAATTGGACGGGGAACGACACTTGAAAAAAAGTGACACTTCGCATGCAGAGAGCACTGCGAATCCTCTCCCTCTCATTTGGCCCGGAAAAAATACACATTTTCGGGACACAATCAAAATTACCCTTCGAGCGGAGCCGGCTCCCGGGCAATTTTAAAAATGGGTTTTTTCTTAATTACAAAAAAGTCTAATTATAAGAAACACGGCGAGGACGTTAATTGATTTGGAAACGGGAAAAGAATGCCGCGCCTGAAATTATTATTTGACAGGGGCACTCTGGGTAATACATTATTTTCATGGCACGYACGTGAGATTCCTCGTTTCGTTTAGTTCGCAAATTGGACTAAGCGGCTGCCGCGCTTAACATGGCGAATGGATATACACCGCACCTWACGGGAAATGAAAAGTCATAAACGTCAAATCTGACTGGAATCGCGGTAATGTGTTTGAATAAGCGGCATACGGAGTTCCGTAAATGCCGTAAAATTGCTGATTGACGACATGTCCAAACGAAACCTTTTTCACTCAGATTGTTTTGACTTTCAATAACTTCAGTCAACGTTCGAAGACGGAAGGTATAATATCAAATGTCGCAATGACGCCTCAAATGTGTTTTACATTTTATTTACTTTTTTGTTGTAAATACAGCTGCTGTTCAACCAAATTGCTCTTAGGTATTTCTTTTGTGGATCTCACCTATTAAACCTTTCAATTGTCTAAAGTAATATCTACGTTCTTAACATTACTGAAGATCAGGCATATTTTCTCCCACTTTCCATGCAGGTGACCTCAATTTAACCGCATAGCGGCTAATATAGCAGGACATTAATACAGATCAGGAAAAGTTTCGGTCCTAGAATGCTGCCCTGAGGTACTCCACAAGTATTTCCAACTAGTTGACTAAATGTCCTTTCAATCTGGTTTCTGTGCGATAAGTACTTTTAATAGGCAAGTTTGCTTTTCCTGGAATTCTACCTCTTTCTGGTTTGTGCAGAAACATGGCACCGTGCACCGTCCACTGTGTCAACCGCTTTTTAGGTGTATGAAAATAGAGAGGGAGTTTTGTTTCAAAGCTTTTCTAGGACTTTTGAGGTTGCTAGTAAAATGAGTATACGACTATAATTTGAAATATCTATAGTTCTTTGCTTGTGCGTTGATACAATTATAGGTGTCTTCATCTGCTTTTGAAAAATGGACTTGAATTGAAAAGATCTTCCAAGGGTATTCCTAAATAAGGGCAGCAGGTTTTTAGTACTTTTTTGTTTTTTTTTACTTCGGCTTCATCCTGAGTGCAAGATTTAGCGAACTCTGTGGGGTAGTACCTTTTCTCTAACTATCTGTGGATTTAGTTGCATTCCTGCAAAACTCCGAGAGAGTGTAGTTCCTATAGTTGCAAAGGTCGTGTTCATTCGTAAATTTCTTCCTAGTTTTCAAACAAAGTTTGACCTGTTGTCAATTGTGTACCAGTATTTAGTTCTTATAGAGTTTGAGCATAGAACAGAGTGGTTCTATGTTTTGATATTTTAAACGATTATCAATGGTGTTTAAAAATTAGTTAGTACTCTATTATCACCAATATATACATACCTTCACTATAACTTGCTTTGAATTATACCCTTTGTGCAGACTGATATTAACTGCTTATCTAAATGTATGTAGGACAAAAACGCGTATATTATGCTGTAATATGCACAGGTACGGCGTAAGCACTAAAACAGTACTCTTATCAAAATTTAACGATACAAACCGACACAATCTAAACAACCACTTCGAGTACCTTTGATTGTGGACTACCATCTGCAAATGACTCCCATAACACATTTTGCCGTCCCTTTCATGTAACGATGTACATTGCCTAAAGCGCTATCAGGGCGCACGCTAAGCAAACTGCACTACAAAGGGTTGGGTGCCAACTAAGCCGCAAGGTTGCTAACAGCTTGAAGTTATAACCCAACGCCTTGTCTAATTAGTAAATAATTCACTGGTAAGCCACCTCGGCAATTAATAACGCGCTTAGCACTAAGACGTTCCCAAACAGGGGTGGGCTATAATGGGGGGTGAACACAATATTGCTCCACCCTTGGTTGTTCACTGGAGCGTTTGGTTATACCTGTTCCAAGCACGCAGGTAAATATAATGACTTAAAAAAATCCATACTAAGGCAGAATAGGCGTCAGAGACATAAGAAATGGGAATACATGAAACAAATGGGTACAAGCCGAACTATGGCTTAAATACTTCCTAATTATGTGGTAAATGATAATTGTACATAAAGTGGTAACATCTAGGTTTCCGGCAATATCTTTTTCAAACGAATTTTACTTTTTCGCGAATATCTTGGAAATTATAAGTCTAATCTAAAAAAAATGATATGGAGTAATTTTAATTGTTATTTAATTTGGAACAAAGAAGGTCTATAGATTTTACTCCCCGAGCCTTGTTTAAGGAGTTATGGACAAAAAGAGACCTCTACGTGCGTTATAGTAACTGTGCACTATGCCGTGCAATATCTACTACTTTTAGTTGCATTTAATATCTGCAATCACGACTAAATATTTTACTGATCATTTAAAATAATTATGCAATAAACCGTTTACCCTTTTATTTTATTAATATTTGTGAGGTGAAAATATGAATGGCTGAAGCCTAATGAATGGCATACTGCTGAGAGAGGGAATGATTTCATGACTACTACCAAATTAAGAAACTTGAGGTACCATCTGGTTTATTGTCAACTTACGTCTACTAGTTTACTTCTTTTTCTGCCTAGAGAAAGGTTAAAATTGAAATCGTCGACAGGTGCTTCAGTGTCGGTGGTATTTTCTTCATCTGTTACTTTATCAATTTCCGCAAGAGAAAATTTGCCATATCAATATCCATATACTCGTCTACGTTATCTTCGAAGTAAATTTCTATATCTATATTATGTATTACTTCTTTGACAATTATTGCAAATTGAAGAATAATAAAGCCCACTTTAGGACAACTGCAATTTTCAAGCAGCCTTTCGCATATTTATAACAGTTGTTAGTTGTTGTTGTCGTTAATTGTATTATAGGTACCAGTAATAAACCATAGGATGTTTGCGCCCATCCTCAATCTAGTGGTGCCAATGAATTCCCAGGCCAGCTTTGTAATTGATGGAAAAACTCTAAAAGAGTGTTCTCCTGCAGCTTGAACTTGAAAAGTGTTAAATTTTTATTTAATAATGTTTTAATTATTACACATCCAACAGGGTAGCACAGTTTTTGTAACAGCGCGAACGGAGAGGTTACGTTCATTGTTTATGAATGGATAAATAAGATATGAGAAGTAAAAGATAGATATCTTTATGTTCCAAATTTAATAACAATTTAAATTGCTTTCAACCTTTTTTGCGATTAGACTTATAGTTTTCTAGTTTCTGAGATATTGGCAAGAAACTGAAACTAAAATAAAACAAATAAAATAAAAGCCCTTTCCAATTATTATATTATTATTCACGTACATGTTTCTTGGTAGCTAGTTATTGTAAAAACTGTCTTGTTTAGTTCATATCTACAGTCCTGAATTTTACAGTGTAGCATGTCTCCTAAAACCCTAAAAAAGGGAACAACACTTTAAACGATGAACTGCAACCAACCCAAATTTTATCATCGATTATGTTGATATTTCTATCCTTTTTTCACTAAGCTCATGTAGGCAATGTAGATCTCTATACTTACCGTCCGAACAATAACCTACGTTGTAGTTCTAAAGCCACCGCTAGATGATCTGTTGGTGATGACTCCCTAAAGTGCGGTGTAAAACGTATCCATATCAAAAGTAGAGAAGCTATAAGAATTGATGTAATAAAAGTTAAAGAGTTGGATTATAAAGAAAGGCAGAAGAACAACTTGTTGCCGAAGTTCACATAATCTTATAAGATCTTCGTCGAACAAAGTTGGCGAAAATAGCTAGTGCTGAATTGTGAAAACAACATTCGCTGATGAACCAATTGCAATGAATTAGATCAGGATAAACAACTTTTGTTATGTTGTTATTAATTACTATCTTAAAACCTGAAGTTCTTTATCATTATTGATCTTATTGATCATTCCGTGAAAGTAATAACTTTAGTTACGGATATTTGGCTCTGTTTTCCACACTTCTGGGTACAATGATTTCTCAAGCTAATATCATCCGAAATGCAAGTGCCCTTCCGACTGCAAATCACACCCCGCCGTTTTGTGGAGCTTAATATTTATGCGCACAAGTGCATGAGGATGGGACCACGCGGCGCTGGCACACGTCACGGTCTCTTCAGTCCATTAGGGGCACGCTCCTCAACAAAAGAACAGCGCCCTAGGCCTCTGGTGTCGGGTTACCGATAACATCACCCCCACAGAATATTAGCTGCCAGAATTACGAAAGCCAATAACGATAATTATATTAGTATTGAACGGTAATCTGCCGCAGACAATTCTCACGGTTGGAAGTCGGATGAAGTAAAGGAGGGTTCACACGAGTCCGAAAACAAGTGCAGTCCAATGCAGTAAAACTATTATAAGTGATCGCGATTATTTAAACCTAAATCCTTAAAGATGAATGAAGCCCTGGAAGATCAGTAGGTGAACTGGCTTCAAAAATTGTTATGCATACAATAGGATGTTCAAAGTCAGCGTAAGATTGATTCTTCGAAGCATTACACGCCAATATAAATATATGGCATCGATTGTTGTCAGCATTTTTTGAGGCCGGTGGTGATAGTCAGGCATATATTATAAAAGGATTGTAAATGGAACTCATGAACTCATCCTTTGTGGCCCTAAATCAAAATAGCATAACAAGGACAAGTAGATAGTGATCCGGTCATCAACTGGTGTGCTGATGACGTAAAGTTGCATCATAAAAATGTTCGCAGTTCATTCCGGGTCGTGATTCCTCGCAATCGTATCACTCACTGCTATGGTTAGTACCTTCAGAGCTGAGTTCATAGTCGAAAACATAACTGTTTGTGTTCATACAGCGACAGCTGTTTAGAAGCCTAAGCAAGAGACCATTAAAAGACATTTTAGAATAAAAGAAAGATGGAAGACAAGGGAAGGTGGCAGCAGACGTTCTTAAATACCATAACGAAGCTAGCATTGCCATGTCTGCTTTACGACGTGCGGCTGTCAAGAAATTTACTAAACTGTACTTGCCTCCTATAGATTTGTGCGAAAGCTGTACAATAAGTAACAGAAATTTGTTTTCCATTTTCTGTTCTTGATATAAGGCCTTAAAGATGAGCATAGGGCTGGACGTCCATATAATTTTGACGGCAATATTTTAAATGCATTTAGTGGAAAACCCACGTCAACCAGCAAATGATTTAGCAGGAATACATCACAACCAGCTATTTGCCGTCAACTGGAGAAATTTGAGAAGTCTGTAAGTTATGAGTACGGGTACACCACAATCTCAGTAAACAGAATAAAAAAGATGGCAATCGCCATAAGTCTACTGGTAAAAATATAGCCTTTTCAGACAGAATTATAACAGGCGTTGAAAAATGAGTTACTTGTGACAATATCGTTCGTAAAGGACAGTAGCTTGATAAGGATCAACCACTCATACCAGATCTGAAGCAAACATCCATGGAAAAAAGATTTTATTGTGTGTATCGATTGATCATCGAGGGATAATTTATCACGAGTTTTTGAATTCGAACTGAATTATTTTCATTCAGTAACATTCAATTTATTATAATTTAACATTAGTTAACTAATAATTACTCAAGTGGTGTCCATATGTATGTTTAATACATATTTTACCGTCCAGCAACATATTGACATTTACCGCAAAAGCAGGTGGGCCTTCGAGTGCGTTAATCAAGAAAGTTAGACAATGTCAGTCTAATACACCAACATCATACATGCAAAACAAAACATTACGTAGAATAAAATCAAATTAGAACAATTAAATAAAAGCTTAAAGATGATGATGTATAGATCTGCATAGGTATAAAGAAATAGTAAAAACATAACATAACAATTAAAAAGGAACATAACATAAATATAAATAAAACTGTTGGGTACCTAAATTTTTAAATGCCAGCGTGACTCAAAAAAGATTTTGGTCACGATTTTTTAATAAAATGCTAGTGTATTCCAAAGTATCTTATATATTGCAACTTGGAAACGTTATAAAAACCTATTCTCGCGTAATTAAAAAGACTATTAAGTAGCTGTTCTATTTATGGTTATGTATTTATCTAGGATAAACTTGTTTTCTCTATTGAAAGAAGCTATTGGACGACGTTGAAAATTTATAACATTCTAAAGCTCATAACCTAAACGTACTCATTATGTTTTTCTTTCAATAGGCTTTAAAACGAGATTATAGTTTATGGCTCGAAATAATGTTAGCCATTTGTAAATATACCGTATCAAGCTGTACTGAAGTGATAAAGTAATTGATATAGAATGACGCGATTATTATTTTCAATAAAATAGGCTTGCAAATTGCACTTGCAAAGAGAATTACGAGATATTGTTGAAAAACATTTGTATGAAATGTGCTTATATTTAGGTAACGTATTTAGGAGTATAGTGCCTTGAAGTTCCAGTTGTACTTATACTTGGCTTTATCCAAAATAATTTGWAATAATTGAATAAATACAGGTTCGTGATTATAAAGAGTTTCAGCGTATCCCCGAAAGATGTACTTCCCTTTCTTACGACCTAAACAATAAAGAATCGTCCTTTTATGTTACCCACTCGAGATTTTAGGAAATCTGCAGCACGTTCCGTAATCAAGTTTGATCACTTCCTTCACGGCAATAACCGCGAAGATGGCCTCCCTTTCCCAGATATTGCCCTTCGCCGAAACCATAAACGCGGCGAAATGCTTTCACCATCCGGACGACCCAGCTTCATCAAGGCTGCGCGCAAACGTCAATTACATTTTCGAAATGTAGGTTGAGGCATAAGTGAAAAAGCGCAGGATGGAACGTGCAGCATATGAATAAGGGCTCGTTGCTTGCCACTTGATACTGTAACGGAGGCAGTTGCGAGACAGGGTGGTATTGTATAACATGGGGGTGCTAATAAAATTAAGGCAGTAAATGGCCCTATACACCAGCATCACACCACATGCTGCCGGATCCGCATGGAACATCGCGGATAAAATGTATCGTCTTCGTGATCAATGCCATCTGTGGTGGTTAGATTATAAATCAGTAAATTCATTTAGTGCTAATTTACTTACTAATTGCAATGATGCAACTAAATAAACTGCAATAAATGTAAAGTGTAGAAAGTTACTAAAGTTGCGAAAAATTAAAAACTGCTACGGAATAGAGTGCACTATTTACAGTGGACTAGGTAATTACTAGTGATGTAAACTAGGGATCCTAGAGCTTTAAACGAGGACATATTTATATGTGCCATATAAAACGCAACAATATTTTTGTTTTATCACGTGTTTTACCAAACGGCGAAGAAAAACCTCGAGAACGTTGTCGTCAGTTGAAAAGATTTGGAGTCAAATTTAACGTGAAGGTTTAGCTATCATTCATGGCTTATTTAAATTCAGTCAATATTTGCTGGGCAGATCCTTTACCTTAGTATGCGACAATAAGCCGCTGTTGGCTATTTTTCACCCGAATAAAGGTATACTGCAATTCTCTGCAAACCGTTTGAGAAGATTAGCGCTAATATTGTCAAATTACCAGTATAAAGTAAAGTTTATTAAGTCAGAAAATAACGTGGCATATTAGCTGTCAAGATTGCCCGAAGAAATTTCTGCAGATCATTGTCATGATTCAAATAATTTTGATTACGTTAATTACTTTAATGATAATGACTATTTTCAAACAGACTTTGAAACAATTCAAAGCATACAAAATTCGACGCGATTCTTTCAAAAGTTGTCAATTTTGTCAATAAAGGTTGGCCAAAATATGTAAAAACGGATTCCAAATTGAAAGATTATTACCCCATCAGAAACCAGTTAACCATAGAACAAGGTGTTTTGATGTGGAATCACAGAATATGCATACCATTTCAATTGCGAGCAAATATTTTAACACAGCTACATGCTGCATTAATGCTGCATGAATTGCACGTGGTTACTTCTTTTGGTCAGGTATTAATCAAGATATCGAAAATGTATCAATTTTGCGAAAATTGTTCTACTGTGAAACAGTCACCACCAAGGGTGGGTCTCACTCCCTGGAAATGGCCTGAAGAACTATTTTCAAGGCTTCATATAGATTATATGGACCCGTTTTTAAACAAGTACTTCCTAATTGTATTGGATGCACACTCAAAGTGGTTAGGTTAGTATTTCCAACCAACAACATTACATCCAATTTCACGATTACTGCCTTACACAGCGTGATTGCAGTGTTAGTGTCAGACAATGCGCCAAATTTGGTAAGTCAAGAATTTAAAAAATTTCTAAATTCATTTCACATAAAACATGTCACTTCTGCGCCTTATAACCCTCAGTCTAACGGAGCTGTTAAAACTATTAAAAATGCTTTAAAAAGGGTACTATCGCAAGGTAAAAATATTAATTTAAATAAAGTGTTACAGACATTCTTGTTTGATTACAGAACGTCCATTCATAGCACTACGGGAGTTTCTCCATCTCTTTTTATGTTCAATAGAAATATTCGTAACAAATTTAGCTTGATGGGACCACATAGCAGTATTCAAGAAATAGATACAAAATTTTGGCGGAAGAGAAAGAAGTTTTAGAGTAGGGCAGAAAGTAAAAGTGAAGGACTATAGAAGTATAAATGTAAAATGGATTAGTGCTATAGTGAGGAAGATCATTGGAAAATGTACGTACTTAGTACAAGTTCCAGGATTAGATTGCTTGTGGAAGCGCCACACTAATCAAATTATAAATAATTTGCAAATTTCAACAGCTCCTGTAGGCGTTCCCACAAGTAATGAAAGTCAAGTGTCTGATGAGGTAAACAGTAGTAACCGACCTAAAAGGATGGTTAAGCCTCCTGAGCGACTTATATATCATTAATATTTTTTGTGTGTATGATTCTGTTAATGGAACTAACCATAAAATTTTATAATATTTATGAGGGGGAAGAATGTACCATACGCGGAATTAATACCATATTCAAAAAGAGTGTTTTTTATATATAGTTTTTGTGCAGTTTACGGCAGTTAGGTCGACACGAATTTGGATAGTGGAATAAACGTGTTGTTAAGAGCTCGGTGCTTATTATTGAAGAGTGCCTGTGCTTCCCGATTTGCATAATAAGAATATATTACAATTTTAAAACAAAATTTAATTTATATTCAACCTAAACTTATTATCTTATTATTAGCATAACCTTCATAAAGTAATAATTCTAAATCCTTGGAAAAAATTAAGTTTTTTCTCAAATATGCCGTTTACAAAAATTTACAGTTTTGTCGCAATTGAACTTTTGGATGCCAAACCAGCCCAACTAGATACCAAATATGTCCTCGTATATAATAATAATATGACTGCTGCACTATTAGAACTCTTATACATAGAGTAGAAAATCATATTAAAAAGGATGAGGATTAGTATTCTCCCAAGCTTATAACTATAAAAAAAGACAAACTATACCATACCGTACTGTACATCGCACGAAAAATCAAGTAATATCGGTAGAGGATGCAACATACACCAACTTAATGCAGAAATAATTTCTAGACATAAACTGCATTTCGTCTACGTGCTGGTATTGATAAATAATTAAGCTTGACTGTTAGGATAACAGACTCCCGTTTCCACAGTAATACATCTTGACTCTTCGGATGTGTCAAAATTTAAATCGTATAAAAGCTATATTTTAAAAATAAAGCATGTTAGCCGCTAGTGAGAAAATCAACAAATTTTAATATTGAGCTATCCTAAAATACCTGTACCTAAATGAGTTCTGAGGTCAGGAGGTTTGTGCCGATATGGTTAATACGGTTTACAATGCCTGCCCTTCTTACACCACTGTAAAGTTTTGAGTTGAAAAAAAAATTTAATTCAAGGTGACCAGAGGCCAGCATTTCTTCGTCAACGCCTCAAAGCATCGATGTATTCCATGACATGATACTCGCATTGTCAAATCGACGAAATTGAATTAAAATATATATTTGAAACACAGAGCATTTTATATGAACGAAATAGATTCCAAAATGTTGAACGCTGAGACAAAAAAATACAGTCAGTAGAATGGAAGCACTCTGGGTCTTCAAGACCAAAAAAATTTCGGGTCCAATAATCGGTTTAAAAGCTTTTGCTTGACTTCTCCGAGATGGCCTAGGTATCAACTACATTGATCATCTGCAGAAGGGGATAACAATGACAGGAAAATACATTACGCCAAGAATTAAGGCACCACCAAAAATTATCCATAACTTTGATGTTAATTGATGTACAAACTACTTGATTGATATATATGATTATTTTTGTATGATATTGGTTGAATGTTCCACAAAGTGAGTTCAATGATTATTTTTCACATAAATAAGTTATGAATGTATACCGGGTGTAACAATTATAAGATTTTTTCCATAAATTTTGTAACACCCTGTAGAGTTTGACAGTGGTAACAAAAATTTGTAATTTAGATCAAATTGTAGCATTACCACTTATTAACAATCTCTTTTTTTTTTCATTCACTTATTATCTCTATTGTTTTGGAAGAAAATAGCCCTAGTAATTTGGACACGAATTAACATTTTTAGATATTTTTTTATGGTGTTAATTCCTTGGAGTAGTGTATTATTCGCAATTGTTGAGAAAATTATTGCTCTAAAATGTTTGGAAAAAGTGTGGAATGGTCAGCAAGTGGTACATTGCAATATTCCAGATTCCATTATCCAGATTCACCTGACTTTGCTCCACTTAACTACCGTATACAGGGTCCGCCACTTAAAACTCCCCAGGCTCGTATTTTCTTTATTTTTTTAGGTACAACCTTAAGTTATATGTCAAATTGTAGGTCTTTTTAAACTCTTTAAAAATAGAATATTGGGTGTCAAAAATTTTTTTTTTGTAAATTATATTTACCGAATAAAGTTAATTTTTGTAAGTATTTTTTAACCTTACCCCGTATAATAAATATTGCTTTATAGTTGGATGCCGCCTTTTATTTTCTTCAATTTGTGTCTTTACCATGTATGCGTAATTTTTGCTCCTTCTTAGTGAAAAACAAGAAAAACTAGTCGCCGCCATTTTTGTTAACAGGGTTGTTCAGAATTTTTTAAGTGTTACTTTAGTAGCTTATTACGGTACAAATTATGCCTACATACCCATCGCTGCATACAAAACCCCAAAATTTGGAGTAACTTTTTAATAAATAAAGTACAAAGTTCGTTCTACAGAGAGAGAGGCTGGAAAACGAAACCCTACGATGAGGCTAGTTTGGTTTTCTGCATCACGCACTAGCCTCATCGCAGGGTTTTGTTTCCTAGCCTCTCTCTCTGTAGAACGAACTTTGTACTTTATTTATTTAAAACTTACTCCAAATTTTGGGGTTTTGTGGGCAGCGATGGGTATGTAGGCATAATTTGTACCGCAATATGATACTAAAGTAACACCTAAAAAATTCTGAACCATCCTATTAACAAAAATGGCGGCTACTAGTTTTTCTTGTTTTTCACTAAGAAGGAGTAAAAATTACGCATACATGGTACAGACACAAATTGAAGAAAATAAAAGGCGGCATCCAACTATAAAGCAATATTTAAAAAAAGGGTTAAGGTTAAAAAATATTTACAAAAATTAACTTTATTTGCAAAATATGGTAATTAACAAAAATTTTTGGACACCCAATATTCTATTTTTAAAGAGTTTAAAAAGACCTACAATTTGACATAAAACTTAAGGTTGTACCTAAAAAAAATAAAGAAAATACGAGCCTGGGGAGTTTTAGGTGGCGGACCCTGTATTTCCTGAACTCAAAAATAGTCTGAAAATGCGGTTTTCTTCCAACGAAGAAATTAGGGAAGATGTAGAAGGCTGGATAAGATATAGGTAAGAAGAACAGAAGACAGTACAGGACCACTGTTTAATGTGCATTCAATTAAGTGGGGTTTATGTTGGTAATAAATAGTTTAAGCCTTTCTATGTACTTATATGAACCTCATTTGAGGAATTTGGAAGGAGAAAACATTACCATTTAATTTATGGTATTTAAAAAAAATAAAAATGTGAATATTTGCAAAATGTTGCAATTTTTTAACATGATATCAACAACAAATTCACGAGGACAAACTTTACCTTTCGCTTTGCATTAGGCTGGATACACACAGCAACCCTAAATTTTTTCAACAACGTAGCCTTTAGAACGGACAACAAAAAATGTTTCAGTAAGCTTTCGTATCTGCTGTTTGTTTTATTCATGCTCCCTTTCCCTCTCGCAAATCGCCCTATTTGATTGTTTTGAAACCCGCTGGGAGCTAACAATTCTCTCCGGTGTCACATGTGTAATAATAATAAAGACACAGAGGGCCTAGTACGCGTAGTGCGATAAAGATAAAAGGCGCCAGCTACACTGACATTGAAGGAAGTATGTGATGTGTAATACTTCCTCCAACTTTAACGGAATTATCGTGAACCGACAAACTTACGTAATTCAAACGGAAGTTCATATGAAGCTGAATGACACGGAATAAAGGGTTTAATGACACCGTTGCTTGGAAATTAAATCGCATAATTTCTTTGAATTATGTGAAAAAAGCAGATTTTGATGTGTTTCAACATTACCACTTTAAAGTAAAATTTTGAACATTTTAGAAATATGTACAGCTACAAAGTATACTGTAATATATGGCATGAATTTGAATAATAATGGTGATATTTGTAACAGATATTATAAGCACTCGATTGCAGGATGATGTATTAAGTGCTAGACATTTATTATAATAGATATAATGTAATATTTCTAAAACATATAATTTAGAGTAATAAAACTTAGATGAACTAAATAACTAGCAGAAGAGAGCCTACAACTAAATTAAAATAATGACACAAGACTAATTGCCGACCTAAAAAATTTTCCCTGTTACAGTTACAATACACATATAGGGCAATATAAATGATTCATGCAACGCGGGCGGCGTTGATTTCTGAATTCTTTGTGCCGTCTTTTTCTAACTGCTGCCTAGCTACAATATGCACAACGATAGTTCTGAAGGTTGCAGATCACTGCCGCCCCAAATGTGACCTTTCTGGAACCTTCAATTATCCCACAAAACACTACAGAATTTATTGAAAATACACACTTTCGCGTGTTTACTTATATTAAAATATATCAAATAATTCAAAATTCGACAGATGACAAGTATACGCCATTGTGTTCACTTTCCTGAGAGGCGGCAAATTGATAAAATCCATAATTTGCATAAGCGCCCTGCATGCATGAATCATTTATAGAAACCCTGTATAATATAATATAAAGCACCAAAATTTAACCCTTTAGTGCAGCCAACCACTGGAGAAGAGAAACTTAAGATAAACACAAATAAAACACATTTCCTAAAATGTAAACCAGTGATGATTATAACTTCTATCAGCGCTACTTATGCCAATCTTGAGTTTCCAGCATTTTTAGATTAATGAACTGTAAAGTTTGTGCATTCAAAACCCTATGTTCTGTAGTATGCATTAATCGAATCTATTATTTATTTGTTTTTGTACATAGAGATTGGGAAAAACATGACATTGGTCCTAGTTTACAACTTGCATCCCAGTTATTAGATTAAACAGTGTGAGAAAATTGAATTAATATTAAACAATAAGTATTCATTTCTGGGTAAAGATATTATTAAAGCAAGCACGTACTGGGCCACCACGGACCCACACGGGCCGAGAGCCCTCTTGCCAAAACTAAAATAATCCAGTCATATTAACTTGTGTATTATTAAACCAATCAAATGATAACTTGAGAAGGCAGCGATTTTATTTTTGGAGGGTGGTGAAAATAAAACTCAGTTTCCGGGACTGAAACCCTATCCATTTGGCCACCATTTCGAAAATAAGAGCGATTACTAATTACTATTTCATGTAAGATTAATAATAAACACTTGATAGAAATATCTTTGACAAGGTTCTTTAATTTTCACTTTTGCAAAAAATATCCTTTATACAGGGTTTCTATAAATGATTCATGCATCCGGAGCGCTTATGGAAATTATCGATTAAATCAGTTTCAGGAACACACGACGTACACTTGTTATCTGTCGATGATTGCATTTTTTGATATGAGAAAACGCGTGTGAGTGTGTATTTTCAAGATATTCTGTAGTGTTTTGTGGGATAATCAACTTTAAGGTTGCAGAAAGCTCACATTACGGAGCTGCCGGGTGACACTTGATCTGCAACCTTCAGAACTATCGCCATACTTATTGTAGCTTGGCAGCAGTTACAAAAAGGTGGCACAAAGAATTCAGAAATCAACGCCACTCGCGTTGCATGAATCATTTATAGAAACCCTGTATTTCTTGTAGAGCGCTCGGACTTTTTCAATTATCATTTATTCTGAGGATTTTACACTGAACTCTTGTGCATGTTTAAACAGTGACAGTATTTTTTTTGTATACTAACAGATAGCTGAGTTCATAAAAAATTATGCTACATTACCCGAATGTTGCTCTTTTTTATTGTACAGGGAATTAATTTCTTTCGATAATTACCGGTATCTTAAGAATTTAATATGATTAGAAAAATTTTTATACTTGTTAAAGATAAAAAAAACTGTCATTTTTGGAATAACATCTGTAGATGCATTACACGAACTGGCAGGAAGATTTTAATCTTACAAGCTTAGAAATGCAGGATTGCTAAGACAAGGGCATGCATTTTTCGACATTTGGAAGGTACAACTTGTTTATTTATAACTAAGTGTAGTTTAATAATAATGCTATCAAAACGTTATAATTATAAACACAAAAATGTAAGTCCACCTATAATGTGAAAAAGTTGGCGTAACTAAAACCATCTCTAAGATAATATGTTGTCGGATAGATCGCTGTCTCTTGAAAACACTGACAAAAAGTTAATAGTCTGACGTTTCGATTACACAAAATCCGACAAAATATTATCTTATATTATGGACGCTGAAAGCATTCACCCTCGTAGAACCATCTCTGTTTTGCTGCAAAATTTTATTTAAATCCACCTCGCCGTTTTTAAGATAATAATGCAAAATAAACCGATATTAGCACCCTGTATGTTGCCAATTAACCCGCTTTTGAAATTTCTTGCCCCTTGTCCCAATGGCATTGCTAGCGAGACGCTCTTTGCGCCGCTTTTTTCCTAATATACACATAATGGTAATTTACCTACCAAAAGAAGTAAATTAAATGGTTCATGCCCGTAATCTGCAATATTCAAAATTCAATCGTATCCTTTCATGATTTGATCAATAGTTCCATAACATTTCATAATTCGTTCCTCTTGCCGCTTCAGCTTTGTTACCTTTTGTCGCAGAAAATTCTTTTTTTAATCCCCGTTGTCCCACGTCATACACGCAGGTAGTTGGTAACCTTAGCCCTGTACGTGAAGTGAAGCAACATTTGAATAATGCATATTGCTTCATTCGTCTCCTTTGAACTCACGTGTCACCAATTAACATACAAAATACATTACACTAAAGCTACTGATATGATTATTATAACATGTACGAGCATGACACTTGACGGCTCTTTATTTGCACTCTGTAAAACCCTAAAAATGATTATAGGTAAAATGTGTTCGGATGTGTTCGGTTTTCCTTCCTTTAACGGCTTTTAGCTTATTTGTTACTGAGTAACTAAACGTAAGTTTGAGTCCACAATATTACAAAAATAAAATCAGTGCCTATCCAAAATGTTCAGCCAGTCTTTTTTTCGGCCAATTTGATTTGGATAAAAAATATTGTTTTTGATCTTCTAGATCGGTTAACTGGCGGCCAATGACAATTACGGGGCTAGTATGCAAAATATGTTCTAAAATAACAAACAACGGGCCAAAACATCTCCAAAATTATAGTAATTTTATTTAATAACGATATTATGAAAAAAGAGCTGATAACATTTGCTAAACTGTACATATTGCTGAAGGAAAACTTTGGAGATATTTAGGAAAATTAAAAACTTTTGATCTTCATGATGCAGTCAAAGTAACAGATGAAAAAGCACCTACAATTAATTATAACTCTGTTATTTTAAATGATGCTATTTTATTTCATTATATTTAGGAGGTATACACGGATTTTATGTTCAATTTCTACTTTTTTACAGATACTAATTGCTCTTATTAATTAAAAATTTATTCGGCACGACGTTATTCTACATTGAAGGGTATACGATTTTTTAAATTTTCACCTCTCACACGAGGGCCCTTATCGACCTCCAATACCTGGGCCGCCTGTATTAAGGTAAAATATAACAATAATGATGATTGAGATGAATATGTAAAAAAGGTAAAAATATAATTATTGTTATTCATAATATAATAATATGTAATGAAATGTTGCCAATATGTATGCATAAAACTAATTAACGGTTAAACATACAACTAAACACAGAGGAATAATGAACGAAGACTATATTGATAGGTATCAACAAAGAAGGCTACAAAATATAAACAGAAAAAGAAAAACAAAAGTCGGAAAACTGTATATAAAATAAAAACATACTACAAACACAACCAGATAATTTTTTACTAGGCTTAAGGCTAAAACAACAACAAACTACATACACCACTCACACAATTTACTAAAAGACTAATACTAGAAATAAGCTCCTAAGATAAACATGAATAACTGCCTGAACGACAAAACCGACATTGAACGACGATGCAGTATTTGCAATAACATTATTTAAAAACCATAACCAAAGTGACATGAATATGTAGCTTCAGAAACTGACCACAACGTAACGACCTGACTGACATTTGACAAACAACAGACAGTGACACACTACAAAGCTGAGTATGCAGACACTTGCACAATTAAGATTTTATTATTTCACGGTAACCGAATCATAAAAAAGAGTAAAACCTCACACTATAAGTATACAAAAATAGAAACAAATATTCGATATTTT
This sequence comes from Rhyzopertha dominica, assembly GCA_025024175.1. Lineage (NCBI taxonomy): Eukaryota > Metazoa > Arthropoda > Insecta > Coleoptera > Bostrichidae > Rhyzopertha > Rhyzopertha dominica. The sequence goes on from QCXZ01000001.1 coordinate 26,175,935, forward strand.
TAGTTTCAAACTAATATCAGGGTTATATAAAGAAAGTAAGTTGCCTAAAATAATCATAAAAACATTAATTTTAGTTTTGTTTACAAAACGTGGCTACATGTAAGAAACAAGTACATATACAGTCAATGAACAATAGTTTCTTGAAACTAGCAATCAAAAAAACGTTTTAATATATATCCGTACTACAACCAACCAATCTGTACATATCGACCGAGTCTTCGTCTAAACCGTGCTAACGCATTATTAACAGCGATATTGAAGTCCCGTCCGGAATTCCAATTTGACTCGGAAATCCGTACGTAGGAGACGCCTTAATGACCGTTTTTGATTTATGGCCGCAATAGCCATTCTTCACTGAACTTTATTAAACGGATTTATAAAGGCCCCGCACCGGATTTAATTAATGGCCTGCATCTAGCCGGATGGTCCACGGACGCGCTGTTTGGTGGATGCGCCGGTGCAAGCGCTGTGTAAGCACTTGACACCATCAGGTCATTGGGCAGATATTCTGGCGATTCAAAGTTGATAAGCTTTGAAAATATGATAGCATCTAAATATCAGAACCGAATTGCTTTTAAAGAAAAAACTCCTTCCAAAATCCTGGTTTTCGGATGCAAATACATAATCTACCGGCTATTACAAAAACAATTTGCATTAAAAAAATGGGTATATTATCTTAATGCCACGATATATACCTTTGCATTCAATAATAAAAGTTGTTCCATTTCCCAAAAACGGAATATTAACCTTTCAAGTGCAACAAGAAATAATAAATGAACCTAAGCTGTGAAGAAGTTATTCACTTCAGAAGGAAGATGTTATATAAAGTTACATATTTAATTATTATTATTATATAAAATTCATACGTGCACTCGACCATTTATTTTAAAGTATCATATTGTGGATATATGTCCTCACATACTGTGCGAGGGTAATGTATTTGCTGTTTCGACATTTTAGACCTGTTTTTTATGGCTATAATAATTTAGCAATATGAGGGACATTCAACTGGTTTTTCGCTCAAGAAACGCATCATGTAACTACCATAATAGCATTGATATTACAAATTAATAATATGAGGTTTAGTGAATTAACGGACCTTTTGCTTCTAGATTCCTTAAAATTTTCGTACTCTTACAGTGGACCAAATGGAGCAAATAATGCAATCAGATGAAATCTAACATACGGACACTTTAAATTTTAAATCAAACAAACGGACCAGTTCCATGGTTTCTTCGATTTCCCAATCTTCCAGTTTTAGATTTTTATGGTGAATTAACATCATACCAAGCCTTTGGTATATATGCAAAATCAGTTTTATTCCATGCTGTCTGTATTAGACTTAAAGTACACTGATGAGCCATAACAATAGCTAACATAACTGCCTGCAACAATTTTCCGGCAGACATCATAGTATAGACATGCATTTTAATTAAAAACAAAGTTTAATGCTAAAGATATGAAAGAATGGACGATCATATAGAAGCCGTTGAAGAAGCTTTCATGGGAATTGATAAGCATTCTATTAGAAAAMCTTTACTCTAGTTTCGAAACGCTGCAATGCAGGCATTGATAATAATAGTAGTCTTTTTGAACACTATTATTTGTAATTAATTATTATGTGCCTGTACTTTGTTACAGTAATAAAATTCCATCAACTCATCAGGAGCTTTGGAAATGTCTTATTTTGCAGAACTTAAGGCTCCTCAGTCCGTAAAATTTTATCATGCATGTAGAGGTTCCCTCTGCCATTATAACTGGCAATACAGTGTGCCCAGCTCAAGAGCCGTACTATCTAAGAAAAAAAGTGACATCTGGAAGAAGTTGCCGTACCAACCGTTTGATAGCATTACCCGTCAGACGTATTTATTAGATTTGCGGCTCCTTCGTTCTGCCATTATTTAGTAAAAACCGAATAAGAAAAACTGATTCACTTTTTTGAAATTGTTTTTGAAAATATTCAAATGAGCTTTTACTTCAAGCAAATTTCCATACTTGTTTCCGTTCGCTAGTAAAAAATGTAGACATTTTCTTGAATAAAATGCATGTCGGTTCTTGCCCGCTAGCAAAAAGTACCGTGAGGGCCTGCTGTCAAATTGAAGTATGCAGTTGCATGCCAATTTGTCAGGCTACAGGTCGCTTCCTTTAGGAAGTAGTACCCGTTAAGGCAGCTAGGTGGCTTTGTCATCATGTCAGTGTAATGCTGACACATGGCATTGCCATCCTAAATTCTTATTTTTTTGAATAGTTTACAGGGCTGTATTTTTCTTGTATTTACAAATAAAGAAAATCTACCCGATGATAATTTAGGCTTGGTCTCTATCTTATCCTGTCTGTATTTAGGAATCTAATCTAGTAACACCGTATCGCAAGTTATAGTGGCATAAAATTTAGCGGACTGACGACCATTAAGACCAAAATATTTTATTTTCCATGGCTAATTACATAAAACTCAAAATAATACAAAAAAAAACAGCATACCTCTTACATTATTTAAACAATCGTACTGTTTTGCATATTTGGGAGTTTAAATAATGACAGCTCATTGCAAACTTGAATGAAATTATCTGAAAAATGCTGTATCCATAATTTTCTGCAAACTTTGTGTATAAGTTTTTTAATGTAAAATTAAAATATCTATCTAGTTAGGCAAGCACTTTTAAAAAAATCTAAAAGATGCATTTAATTAGGCTTACAAAACTGCAAATATTTCTTCATTGAAACGTCATCTTCGCTAGTTTCAGAACTCTCCATGCTAAACATCGGAAAACATCCAGAAACACTGCTTAGAAAAAAATACAATTGGAACTGAAAGAGATTTCTACATCTGAATTCATGACAGGCATGCAATTATAATATTTTACATCTGATATTAATAAAGTGTGCACTTCATTTAGTCCTGATTTTGTGCATTTAATTGTCAATATGATTTCGTGCAGATTTTATGCATGACACATTAAGAGCAATATTTAACACAAAAAAGAACCGATACCGACTTTTATTTATGTCAATTTTGTTAATGATAGTTAAAACAAAATGTAAGCTTGGACAAAAATACATAGAACTGACACAAATTTAGTTTAGTGTTTCTGAAATAGAAAAATATCTCCCCCAAGGTTGTATGGTCTTATTTTTATTTTTATGCCAAGCTTTGTGTAACCTAATAAGTTTATATGATTAAAAAAAGCTGTGCAAACTTTACATTCCGAATAAAGCTAGTGATATATTTGAKTCTGATGCATCAGAACATATTAAKTAAAAAACTCAGTCGTCTTTAAGCTTATTAACGGACGGTTTTGATTCTTCTTTACTCAATAATTCTTCATTTATTAGTACACGTCCTAAAGGTCAGTGTTACCTTTCGATCATACGAGTACGACGTTTGCACATCYGCAAAAACACAAATAAATAGCGTTGGATGATCTGCCCACATAAATTATTGGTAAATAAACTAATAATAATCTAACCAAGAACTGTCATACTGTAATAGATGGTATAACCCGTGTGAAAACAGCGGCCAGTTCCAGCAGCCAATTTTTACGGAAACACCCGAATACTATAGAGCTAACAAACTTTGTAGATGGCCGTTCATTCATATAGGTAATTAGCTTCTACCTAGTCACCAGGAAATAGCACATTCTAAAACAAATTTTTATAACAGCGCCCGTACAACGATACATTGCGAACCATCCCAAGGGGTAAAAACCGCCCTCTCGAGCACTAAAAAATTCATATCTCGGTTGGCCCCCATAGTAACTCTTTGATATTTGCACACGATGTTACCCATACCGCCAGCCAAACAGCGCCCGTACAACGATTCATTGCAAACCATCCCAAGGGGTAGAAACCGCCCTTTAGAACACTAAAATATTCATATCTCGGTTAGCCCCCATAGTAACCCTTTTATATTCGCACATAATCTTGCTTATACCGATAGGCAAACAGCGCCCGTACAACGATTCATTGCAAACCATCCCAAGGGGTAGAAACCGCCCTCTCGAACACTAAAAAAATCATATCTCGGTTAGCCCCCATAGTAACTCTTTGATATTTGCACACGATGTTGCCCATACCACCAGGTAAACAGCGCCCGTACAACGATTCATTGCAAACCATCCCAAGGGGTAGAAACCGCCCTCTCGAACACTAAAAAAATCATATCTCGGTTAGCCCCCATAGTAACTCTTTGATATTTGCACACGATGTTACCCATAACGCCAGCCAAACAGCGCCCGTACAACGATTCATTGCAAACCATCCCAAGGGGTAGAAACCGCCCTCTCGAACACTAAATAAATCATATCTCGGTTAGCCCCCATAGTAACTCTTTGATATTTGCACACGATGTTGCCCATACCACCAGGCAAACAGCGCCCGTACAACGATTCATTGCAAACCATCCCAAGGGGTAGAAACCGCCCTCTCGAACACTAAAAAAACCATATCTCGGTTAGCCCCCATATTAACTCTTTGATATTTGCACACGATGTTACCCATACCGCCAGCCAAACAGCGCCCGTACAACGATTCATTGCAAACCATCCCAAGGGGTAGAAACCGCCCTCTCGAACACTAAAAAATTCATATCTCGGTTAGCCCCCATAGTAACTCTTTGATATTTGCACACGATGTTACCCATACCGCCAGCCAAACAGCGCCCGTACAACGATTCATTGCAAACCATCCCAAGGGGTAGAAACCGCCCTCTCGAACACTAAAAAAATCATATCTCGGTTAGCCCCCATAGTAACTCTTTGATATTTGCACACGATGTTACCCATACCGCCAGCCAAACAGCGCCCGTACAACGATTCATTGCAAACCATCCCAAGGGGTAGAAACCGCCCTCTCGAACACTAAAAAGATCATATCTCGGTTAGCCCCCATAGTAACTCTTTGATATTTGCACACGATGTTACCCATACCGCCAGCCAAACAGCGCCCGTACAACGATTCATTGCAAACCATCCCAAGGGGTAGAAACCGCCCTCTCGAACACTAAATAAATCATATCTCGGTTAGACCCCATAGTAACTCTTTGATATTTGCACACGATGTTGCCCATACCACCAGGCAAACAGCGCCCGTACAACGATTCATTGCAAACCATCCCAAGGGGTAGAAACCGCCCTCTCGAACACTAAAAAAATCATATCTCGGTTAGCCCCCATAGTAACTCTTTGATATTTGCACACGATGTTACCCATAACGCCAGCCAAACAGCGCCCGTACAACGATTCATTGCAAACCATCCCAAGGGGTAGAAACCGCCCTCTCGAACACTAAATAAATCATATCTCGGTTAGCCCCCATAGTAACTCTTTGATATTTGCACACGATGTTGCCCATACCACCAGGCAAACAGCGCCCGTACAACGATTCATTGCAAACCATCCCAAGGGGTAGAAACCGCCCTCTCGAACACTAAAAAAACCATATCTCGGTTAGCCCCCATATTAACTCTTTGATATTTGCACACGATGTTACCCATACCGCCAGCCAAACAGCGCCCGTACAACGATTCATTGCAAACCATCCCAAGGGGTAGAAACCGCCCTCTCGAACACTAAAAAATTCATATCTCGGTTAGTCCCCATAGTAACTCTTTGATATTTGCACACGATGTTACCCATACCGCCAGCCAAACAGCGCCCGTACAACGATTCATTGCAAACCATCCCAAGGGGTAGAAACCGCCCTCTCGAACACTAAAAAAATCATATCTCGGTTAGCCCCCATAGTAACTCTTTGATATTTGCACACGATGTTACCCATACCGCCAGCCAAACAGCGCCCGTACAACGATTCGTTGCAAACCATCCCAAGGGGTAGAAACCGCCCTCTCGAACACTAAAAAGATCATATCTCGGTTAGCCCCCATAGTAACTCTTTGATATTTGCACACGATGTTACCCATACCGCCAGCCAAACAGCGCCCGTACAACGATTCATTGCAAACCATCCCAAGGGGTAGAAACCGCCCTCTCGAACACTAAAAAAATCATATCTCGGTTAGACCCCATAGTAACTCTTTGATATTTGCACACGATGTTACCCATACCGCCAGCCAAACAGCGCCCGGACAACGATTCATTGTAACCCATCCCAAGGGGTAGAAACCGCCCTCTCGAACACTAAAAAATTCATATCTCGGTTAGCCCCCATAGTAACTCTTTGATATTTGCACACGATGTTACCCATACCGCCAGCCAAACAGCGCCCGTACAACGATTCATTGCAAACCATCCCAAGGGGTAGAAACCGCCCTCTCGAACACTAAAAAAATCATATCTCGGTTAGCCCCCATAGTAACTCTTTGATATTTGCACACGATGTTACATATACCGCCAGCCAAACAGCGCCCGTACAACGATTCATTGCAAACCATCCCAAGGGGTAGAAACCGCCCTCTCGAACACTAAAAAATTCATATCTCGGTTAGCCCCCATAGTAACTCTTTGATATTTGCACACGATGTTACCCATACCGCCAGCCAAACAGCGCCCGTACAACGATTCATTGCAAACCATCCCAAGGGGTAGAAACCGCCCTCTCGAACACTAAAAAATTCATATCTCGGTTAGCCCCCATAGTAACTCRTTGATATTTGCACACGATGTTWCCCATACCGCCAGCCAAACAGCGCCCGTACAACGATTCATTGCAAACCATCCCAAGGGGTAGAAACCGCCCTCTCGAACAATAAAAAATTCATATCTCGGTTAGCCCCCATAGTAACTCTTTGATATTTGCACACGATGTTGCCCATACCACCAGGCAAACAGCGCCCGTACAACGATTCATTGCAAACCATCCCAAGGGGTAGAAACCGCCCTCTCGAACACTAAAAAATTCATATCTCGGTTAGCCCCCATAGTAACTCTTTGATATTTGCACACGATGTTACCCATACCGCCAGCCAAACAGCGCCCGTACAACGATTCATTGCAAACCATCCCAAGGGGTAGAAACCGCCCTCTCGAACACTAAAAAAATCATATCTCGGTTAGCCCCCATAGTAACTCTTTGATATTTGCACACGATGTTGCCCATACCACCAGGCAAACAGCGCCCGTACAACGATTCATTGCAAACCATCCCAAGGGGTAGAAACCGCCCTCTCGAACACTAAAAAAATCGTATCTCGGTTAGCCCCCATAGTAACTCTTTGATATTTGCACACGATGTTACCCATACCGCCAGCCAAACAGCGCCCGGACAACGATTCATTGRAACCCATCCCAAGGGGTAGAAACCGCCCTCTCGAACACTAAAAAATTCATATCTCGGTTAGCCCCCATAGTAACTCTTTGATATTTGCACACGATGTTGCCCATACCACCAGGCAAACAGCGCCCGTACAACGATTCATTGCAAACCATCCCAAGGGGTAGAAACCGCCCTCTCGAACACTAAAAAATTCATATCTCGGTTAGCCCCCATAGTAACTCTTTGATATTTGCACACGATGTTACATATACCGCCAGCCAAACAGCGCCCGTACAACGATTCATTGCAAACCATCCTAAGGGGTAGAAACCGCCCTCTCGAACACTAAAAAATTCATATCTCGGTTAGCCCCCATAGTAACTCTTTGATATTTGCACACGATGTTACCCATACCGCCAGCCAAACAGCGCCCGTACAACGATTCATTGCAAACCATCCCAAGGGGTAGACACCGCCCTCTCGAACACTAAAAAATTCATATCTCGGTTAGCCCCCATAGTAACTCTTTGATATTTGCACACGATGTTGCCCATACCACCAGGCAAACAGCGCCCGTACAACGATTCATTGCAAACCATCCCAAGGGGTAGAAACCGCCCTCTCGAACACTAAAAAATTCATATCTCGGTTAGCCCTTATAGTAACTCTTTGATATTTGCACACGATGTTACCCATACCGCCAGCCAAACAGCGCCCGTACAACGATTCATTGCAAACCATCCCAGGGGGTAGAAACCGCCCTCTCGAACACTAAAAAAARCATATCTCGGTTAGCCCACATAGTAACTCTTTGATATTCGCACACAATGTTGCTTATACCGARAGGCAAACAGCGCCCATACAACGATTCATTGCAAACCACACGAYGGGGTAGAAACCGCCCTCTCGAGCACTAAACAATTCATATCTCGGGTAGCCCCCATAGTGACTCGTTGATATTCGCACACAATGTTGTCCATACCGCCAGGCAAACAGCGCCCATACAAAGAGTCATTGCAAGCCATCCCAAGGGGTAGAAACCGCCCTCTCGAGCACTAAAAAATTCATATCTCGGTTAGCCCCCATAGTAACTCTCTGATATTTGCACACGATGTTGCCCATACGAGATACGAGATATGAATTTTTAATTGTGCGAGAGGGCGGTTTCTACCCCTTGGTGTGGTTTGCAATGAATCGTTGTACGGGCGCTGTTTGCCTGGTGGTATGGGCAACATCGTGTGCAAATATCATAGAGTTACTATGGGGGCTAACCGAGATATGATTTTTTTAGTGTTCGAGAGGGCGGTTTCTACCCCTTGGGATGGTTTGCAATGAATCGTTGTACGGGCGCTGTTTGGCTGGCGGTATGGGTAACATCGTGTGCAAATATCAAAGAGTTACTATGGGGGCTAACCGAGATATGATTTTATTAGTGTTCGAGAGAGCGGTTTCTACCCCTTGGGATGGTTTGCAATGAATCGTTGTACGGGCGCTGTTTGGCTGGCGGTATGGGTAACATCGTGTGCAAATATCAAAGAGTTACTATGGGGGCTAACCGAGATATGATTTTTTTAGTGTTCGAGAGGGCGGTTTCTACCCCTTGGGATGGTTTGCAATGAATTGTTGTACGGGCGCTGTTTGCCTGGTGGTATGGGCAACATCGTGTGCAAATATCAAAGAGTTACTATGGGGGCTAACCGAGATATGAATTTTTTAGTTTTCGAGAGGGCGGTATCTACCCCTTGGGATGGTTTGCAATGAATCGTTGTACGGGCGCTGTTTGGCTGGCGGTATATGTAACATCGTGTGCAAATATCAAAGAGTTACTATGGGGGCTAACCGAGATATGAATATTTTAGTGTTCGAGAGGGCGGTTTCTACCCCTTGGGATGGTTTGCAATGAATCGTTGTACGGGCGCTGTTTGCCTGGRGGTATGGGCAACATCGTGTGCAAATATCAAAGAGTTACTATGGGGGCTAACCGAGATATGAWTTTTTTAGTGTTCGAGAGGGCGGTTTCTACCCCTTGGGATGGGTTACAATGAATCGTTGTCCGGGCGCTGTTTGGCTGGCGGTATGGGTAACATCGTGTGCAAATATCAAATAGTTACTATGGGGGCTAACCGAGATATGATTTTTTTAGTGTTCGAGGGGGCGGTTTCTACCCCTTGGGATGGTTTGCAATGAATCGTTGTACGGGCGCTGTTTGGCTGGCGGTATGGGTAACATCGTGTGCAAATATCAAAGAGTTACTATGGGGGCTAACCGAGATATGATCTTTTTAGTGTTCGAGAGGGCGGTTTCTACCCCTTGGGATGGTTTGCAATGAATCGTTGTTCGGGCGCTGTTTGGCTGGCGGTATGGGTAACATCGTGTGCAAATATCAAAGAGTTACTATGGGGGCTAACCGAGATATGATTTTTTTAGTGTTCGAGAGGGCGGTTTCTACCCCTTGGGATGGTTTGCAATGAATCGTTGTACGGGCGCTGTTTGGCTGGCGGTATGGGTAACATCGTGTGCAAATATCAAAGAGTTACTATGGGGGCTAACCGAGATATGAATTTTTTAGTGTTCGAGAGGGCGGTTTCTACCCCTTGGGATGGTTTGCAATGAATCGTTGTACGGGCGCTGTTTGGCTGGCGGTATATGTAACATCGTGTGCAAATATCAAAGAGTTACTATGGGGGCTAACCAAGATATGAATTTTTTAGTGTTCGAGAGGGCGGTTTCTACCCCTTGGGATTGTTTGCAATGAATCGTTGTACGGGCGCTGTTTGCCTGGGGGTATGGGCAACATCGTGCGCAAATACCAAAGAGTTACTATGGGGGCTAACCGAGATATGAATTTTTTAGTGTTCGAGAGGGCGGTTTCTACCCCTTGGGATGGGTTACAATGAATCGTTGTCCGGGCGCTGTTTGGCTGGCGGTATGGGTAACATCGTGTGCAAATATCAAAGAGTTACTATGGGGMCTAACCYAGATATGATTTTTTTAGTGTTCGAGAGGGCGGTTTCTACCCCTTGGGATGGTTTGCAATGAATCGTTGTACGGGCGCTGTTTGGCTGGCGGTATGGGTAACATCGTATGCAAATATCAAAGAGTTACTATGGGGGCTAACCGAGATATGATCTTTTTAGTGTTCGAGAGGGCGGTTTCTACCCCTTGGGATGGTTTGCAATGAATCGTTGTACGGGCGCTGTTTGGCTGGCGGTATGGGTAACATCGTGTGCAAATATCAAAGAGTTACTATGGGGGCTAACCGAGATATGATTTTTTTAGTGTTCGAGAGGGCGGTTTCTACCCCTTGGGATGGTTTGCAATGAATCGTTGTACGGGCGCTGTTTGGCTGGCGGTATGGGTAACATCGTGTGCAAATATCAAAGAGTTACTATGGGGGCTAACCGAGATATGAATTTTTTAGTGTTCGAGAGGGCGGTTTCTACCCCTTGGGATGGGTTTACAATGAATCGTTGTCCGGGCGCTGTTTGGCTGGCGGTATGGGTAACYTCGTGTGCAAATATCAAAGAGTTACTATGGGGTCTAACCGAGATATGATTTTTTTAGTGTTCGAGAGGGCGGTTTCTACCCCTTGGGATGGTTTGCAATGYATCGTTGTACGGGCGCTGTTTGGCTGGCGGTATGGGTAACATCGTGTGCAAATATCAAAGAGTTACTATGGGGGCTAACCGAGATATGATCTTTTTAGTGTTCGAGAGGGCGGTTTCTACCCCTTGGGATGGTTTGCAATGAATCGTTGTACGGGCGCTGTTTGGCTGGCGGTATGGGTAACATCGTGTGCAAATATCAAAGAGTTACTATGGGGGCTAACCGAGATATGATCTTTTTAGTGTTCGAGAGGGCGGTTTCTACCCCTTGGGATGGTTTGCAATGAATCGTTGTACGGGCGCTGTTTGGCTGGCGGTATGGGTAACATCGTGTGCAAATATCAAAGAGTTACTGTGGGGGCTAACCGAGATATGAATTTTTTAGTGTTCGAGAGGGCGGTTTCTACCCCTTGGGATGGTTTGCAATGAATCGTTGTACGGGCGCTGTTTGGCTGGCGGTATGGGTAACATCGTGTGCAAATATCAAAGAGTTAATATGGGGGCTAACCGAGATATGATTTTTTAGTGTTCGAGAGGGCGGTTTCTACCCCTTGGGATGGTTTGCAATGAATCGTTGTACGGGCGCTGTTTGCCTGGTGGTATGGGCAACATCGTGTGCAAATATCAAAGAGTTACTATGGGGGCTAACCGAGATATGATTTTTTTAGTGTTCGAGAGGGCGGTTTCTACCCCTTGGGATGGTTTGCAATGAATCGTTGTACGGGCGCTGTTTGCCTGGCGTTATGGGCAACATCGTGTGCAAATATCAAAGAGTTACTATGGGGGCTAACCGAGATATGATTTTTTTAGTGTTCGAGAGGGCGGTTTCTACCCCTTGGGATGGTTTGCAATGAATCGTTGTACGGGCGCTGTTTGCCTATCGGTATAGGCAAGATCGTGTGCGAATATAAAAGGGTTACTATGGGGGCTAACCGAGATATGAATTTTTTAGTGTTCTAAAGGGCGGTTTCTACCCCTTGGGATGGTTTGCAATGAATCGTTGTACGGGCGCTGTTTGCCTATCGGTATAAGCAAGATTATGTGCGAATATAAAAGGGTTACTATGGGGGCTAACCGAGATATGAATATTTTAGTGTTCTAAAGGGCGGTTTCTACCCCTTGGGATGGTTTGCAATGAATCGTTGTACGGGCGCTGTTTGGCTGGCGGTATGGGTAACATCGTGTGCAAATATCAAAGAGTTACTATGGGGGCTAACCGAGATATGAATTTTTTAGTGCTCGAGAGGGCGGTTTTTACCCCTTGGGATGGTTCGCAATGTATCGTTGTACGGGCGCTGTTATAAAAATTTGTTTTAGAATGTGCTATTTCCTGGTGACTAGGTAGAAGCTAATTACCTATATGAATGAACGGCCATCTACAAAGTTTGTTAGCTCTATAGTATTCGGGTGTTTCCGTAAAAATTGGCTGCTGGAACTGGCCGCTGTTTTCACACGGGTGATGGTATACCAGGATACAACCTTGCAAGATTACGCCCACAGTTCACTTTCCATTTATTTTATAGCCCATTTAGCCTACTCTAAAGCTTTTTGACATACTAACCAAAGTGTGAATAAACGATACTGATCTTTTCCATGAATTTGCTATTTGAGCTTCAAACATAATATATTAAACCAACCTTTGAATTTCTTTGAATAGGTGAACAACCCAGGTAAATCAATTCGTATTTACAATCATAACGTGTATTATTCTGGATGCGAATCCAAATTCAGCCATCCCCATTAAAGCTGTAAATCTCGTACAAGATGGGGCAACAAAAAACTGAAATCAAAAATACATTCGAGGGCAGAGTGACGGTGGGGCTATCATTCCTCAAAACGACTTATATGAGCAATCCACTTTAATAATTGAACATTTACTGCTTGCGGGAAAGGTTGAGAAAGATTGAGTGCGCCTCCCCCAAGCAAGTTTAGTTCATAATGGTATGTATAAATTTCGATGAGCTTCAGTCGGAAGAGGCGCATGCCGGGACGTAAAACAGATGACTGCAGAGCCATCGCCGTAATGGCGGCAGATTTCGCGCCGTGGTTATGTTTTAATAGAATTTACGATTATTGCCGTAAGAGGGTTGAGAGCGAGAGAGGGCGGCAGATTTTAGCAGAGTTTAAGTGGAAATTGCAATTCGCCCGAATGATTTTCTCGTCTCGCGGCGGCGGCGGCTCGGGCCTTTGTTAAAATGGCTCGCCGCCAAGGGGTGAGTTCACATTTTAATATTTTTAAAGTTGCGGCTTAGGAATAAGGAAGGAACGAGGATCCTTCCGTAAATTCTTGGGGCCATAAGCTCGGGCATCTTTGCTAAATGAACAGCGCTGGGTGCAAACTAGATTTAACATTCTCAGTTAAAAGGTTACTGCAATATATAAGATAACACCCATCACTAAAATATGTAATTAACTGATATCTTTGAAAGGATTAACACGTTATTATTTCTTTTAATCTGATTATCAATAACTTATCAAAATTTCAGGTATGTAATAAAAGATTAATAGAAATGTGTTCAAATATGAATACGATAAGCTGAATTTACGGTAAGCAAAATATTTACAGACATACGTTTATGACGCTCTAGAATGGAATACTACAATTCATGCGAATAGCATAGGTACATCGATTATGGTCAATTAAATCTATTATAAAATCCTTATAAATCAATAGTTGCACTCGTATTCATATTTATATGTATAACTTTGGATGTCAAATATCACCCTAACAGACAACAATATATAACTTTTTTTAAGTCGCATTATGGTAATTTAAATGATAAAGTTTCTTAGTTTTTCAAGAAAAATCTCTTGGTAATTACAAGAAAAGCAATGAGCATTAACTGACCGAAATCCTTACTATACTCTGATCAGCGAACATATTTAGTGGTCACGATCGGATCTCGTGCACATTACAAACGGTTTTTACACACTACAATAAAGAATGATTAATACGTGTAACTACGGAAACTCCACTATGACAAACCATTCGTTAGAGTTCCTTTTTTTGCGGGCGAATTGAAGTTCTACGGAGTGCCGATAGGTGGCGCCGCATGCTAAGAGTATGATTTATGAATAAGTTAAGCACAGTATGACACATTTTCCTGTTTACTGGGTAAACGTTAGATTTTATCTTCATATGATGTAATAAATCTACAAATAGCATTAAGTTTATCGTCATAAGTATACAATTACCGTATAATAAGAACACGTATCGTAGTATTAACAATTAAGAAGCTTATGTAATACCACACATTTATTTGTTTGTCTGTTCTAAGTGACCTTAAATCTTGTCATATCGAATGGTAAACAATCGATTTAGCTAAACTCAAACTAAAGTAAGTTCGCAACACTTAAAGGATGAATGCAACTTGTGAAAAATTGCACCTAATCCATTCAGTGTTGTTACTTATCAGAGCACATTAAAAGTCTCTATCTAGAGAGAACAATTTTTTAGCATGACAGAWGGCAAATATCGTTATCCTTATTTGATGGAGTTATGCGTAATAATAACCTAGGGCATGGGTGTATTTCTAAATAAATAATAACGTAACTAATGTACTGGCTAATTGCCGAACAGGCAGGGCCAATATTTAAAAAATAATCAAAAAAACCTAATGGTCAAATTTTGACTACTAGAGGAAAATTACCGCCCTTATATAGTAAAATCAGCAGCTTGAAGACTTTGATCGGATATATATACACTGCAAGAAGTAGAAAAAAGCTCTAAGTCGAAGACAGAAGGAGCTAAAGAATATAGAACGAATTTCGTTTTTTATACCTAACAACCAAGTTTAGTAGTTTATTATAGGGCATTTCAAGACAACATCGACAGAGATGTAAGACAAATTCAAACTCAAAAATACTACGAATACATTTCTAAAGTATAACTTTCAAATTTAATATAGAGAAAAATAAAATTATATGTCGTATTATAAACAAGACATTATAAGGATCTCTGCTGTAAAAAAAAATAGCAAAGCATACCGTATTTCTGTCCCTGAAATTTCGAAGCGGTCCTTGTGCGAAGGCTTGCAATAAAACTCGGAAACGGTTAGTGATTCCGGAAATTAATATTCCCAGGAAAGCAGAGCCGAGTCCAATATCTGGGGAATCTTGGACATTCCGGAGTGTCCTGCCTTTGGCCGCAATCCTTAAACTCAGCGCCGGCGACTCGCTCAGTCAGAGCTCAGGAATGTGTTTGATATTTGGCCCACAACATCGTTTCCGCTTTATGAACTGCCCGATTTCTGAAACTGCCAACCATCGGACGACAATAAGAAATACCTCTGCGTCCGGAAGTTCGATAGAGAAGATTGCAAGACGCATTTAAGTTGTAATATGTTTGCAGTTCAAAAAAGTTAGTAATGAAACAGGTATGGTTGAACAACTTCAAGAAAGCTCTAATTTGAATATGCGGCGTCAAAGAAGACAATGTGTACACTCATAATTGAACTGAAATTGTCTTTGAAGGTTTTACCTAAAAAACAAAATAGTACCTACAAATTAATGAAAGCTGCAATCGAATTTGTTAAATGTTTAGACAAAATTATAAGTTTTAAATAGAATTTCTCGCCTGTAGATTAAGATATACGTATAATTTTATATCGAACTCGGGTCTCTGGAATGGCGTACACTGGAGCGCCATTCCAGAGGCCCGAGTTTGATCTCGGCCGAAGCTGAAATTTTTCATATAACGCCTGATTCACCACTAAAATTATACGTATATTATAAGTTTTATTTCCTTTAGCATATTAAAACAAGAAAAACTCGTCGCGCCATATTCTGTTAATTATCTTTATAATTTTCAAATTTCTTTTACTTTTTAATAAATAATCAATTTAATAAAAGTAAAAATAACAACAAAAACAAATGAACAAATGAACATAAATAAAAATTCTTATACGAGTATGTGCTTAATTATTGATTAAAAAAATATTTTGAAATCTATTGAAAATATGAACAGATACCTGACAACGTCGATCAAGTAACAGAGTGATTTACGTTGCCACAGTTATGGTCCTATTCATATAACATTTCATATGTTTGTTGTTTAATAGCAAATTTAGTGCAACATTCACTTTTATTTCTAGCTATGATTTAATTTAGTAATTTTGAGAAAATTGATATGGCGATGGTTTATGGAGAATGTCCCTAATTTTCTCGACTAGCCAGTAGTATATATTACGCAAGGTTTATTTCAACGCGTTAGTAGAAAATCTCCAAAACTATGGTTATTTCGAAAAACCAAGAAGGAACAGAAATCGACCCATACAGAATGTTGATTATTGCCATTTTGACTATAAATGAAAATCCGGACACCTCAACGGCGTCACTTAGTAGCGAAACAAATATGTTTTCAATATCTATTACAAGAATTCTCGGCGATAATGGCTACCATGACTATAAAATGACATTTATGCAAAAGCTCAGACGTGGTGATTATGAAAGGAGATTACACTTTATAGCACTTTGTCAGTACTGCAAGATTCTGTGGAGCTAGAAATGTACTTTTACCGAATGTGATTGGATTAATAGACACAATATGCATTATTGGAGTGACAGAAATTCTCACTAGACACGATACGAAAGTGCCTGCTGTCACCCTGCTGCTGATCTATGCAGGTGCATGCCAACTTGTCAGGCTACAGGTCATTTCCTTTAGGAAGTAGTTCCCGTAATGGCATTTAGGTGGCTTTGTTATCATGTCAGTGTAATGCTGACAGATGGCATTGTCATCTAAATTTCTACTTACATCATGCTGTGTGGTCTAAGATCAAGAAAGAGTTGTAGAGAAGTTTTTTGGAGTGGCAACAGTAAATTCAGGTTCAATGTACTAGTCTCAATGCAAGCAGCGAATCTTGCAGTTACACACTCACAATAGACAATCTACTCCAAAGCACTGATTAACTACGACTCTGCAAAACCCCGAACACGGGAGGATAAAAATTTACAAACACCTCTCAGATAAACTGAAGCAACTCCTTAAATAGTATATAAAAGACCCTTACCATAATAATTTGGAAAACCGAAATACGTATTTCGGTGGCTACGCTGTCATCTTCAGCAAAAGTAGGCGACATGTTGAAATATTTGGTAAGATTTAAATGGAAAACATTCTCCTCGCCAAATTTTCAGTACCCAAATATTTATCTGATCCTGACACGACTTCAAATTTCGCCAAGTAATTTTTAAGTGTCTTAAGAAAGTGTATATAAATCGAGAACACTATACACTGAAAAATGTAGTTTGGTTCGTTATTGTTGCCACTAATGTCAGATTCCTCGCAAATTATCATCATTAATCTCCATAGTAGTTACCGTAGTACTACCCACTATACATTTGAATAAGCCAAGTGCGTCAGTTACCTTCTTCGGAAGGCTGAAAATCAGGACTAACGTCGCCTGCTCAACCCTATCTCAGCACGTACCGTACGAGCAAAGGTGACTGGATCAATCAACACACCCGCCGTGTAAACCGTATCGATCAAGTCGGCAAAAGAAAAACAAATCCAATGTACTTTGGCGCGAATGTAACAGTTCTGAGCGCTGTGTAAACTTTAATCCCGTTGGGTTAGCAAAGAAAATATTTTGCCAGAGGCCAATCTAAATTTGGCGGCTCAAGTGGAGAGCCTGATTGGTCGTATCGAGAGTTCGGAGGACAAGTGTTATCCTTACAGGATTGCTCGCCGTCTGTGCGCCTGTTATGTGGACTTTTCATCAGACATTTGTGTGGATAAAAATTTTTGCTTTATTTGATTTTGTACAAATACGCCTGAAAAATGGTTTAGGTGCGCGAGGACAAAAAGCCTCGACCGGAAGTTAAAAAAACATTTCGGTTCAGGAAATTTTGGAGAGCCGACAGACACTATTGACCACCTAGTCGAAAATGAAAAATATGAATAGTTACGGTACAAATTACTACACAGCTTTAATGCAATATGAACAGCAGTTTTTTTTATTGAGATTGAAATGCAGATTAATAGTTCTTACGCTACTATACCTTAATAACTGTAGAATAAATGCATAAACGTAGTGCAGCAAGATAACAGGCAAGTGCTAGAATTTACGTGTATATCACACATGATATTTAGTAACGGATTTACTTAACCAAATTACGAAGCACTTTTTAGGGTCCAAAGCTAATAGGTACTTTGGAAACTGCTGTCCGCATTTCAAGCGCTGCTTTGACCAACGGACGTGTTTAACAACATTAAAAATGGTCCTTATTAACGACTCCATTTACAACATAGCATAGACATTCATATTATCAGTTATTTCTACTTATTTCATCAACGAATCTCGGATAAGAAACTGTTAGTCTAAAGGTACGATTGCTATATGTGCATTTCAATTGAAAAACTGTGAATTTCGGTTGACTTAAGTCCATAGTATGAGGATGAATGCTTTCAGCGTCCATAATATAAGATAATATAGGTGAACTATCCTACAAAATATTATCTTAAGTCCATAGTTTTACTTCCGTATTCTTATCATGCTGCAATTTTTATATTTCAGCCAAATTTTTTGAGATCTTGTACAATCCGATAATTCTAATACGATATGATATCCATTAAACATTATTTGAAGCAAGTGGTTCCCACCCAACCCATATGTTCGGTTACGTTCGCTAGAAAGCCCTTCAATTTTATTCTGCATATTATGAAAGAAGGACTTTTTCGCACGTTTACTACTAGCTTCCCTTTTACGGGGAGTTTCAATGAGAACTATTCCTTTAGGAGAAAATTCAATTAAAATTTGAATTCAGAATTTCAACATGCAACATTTGAAGTTCCTCTTGCTCCTGGCAGTTCTCATCCTGAATTCTTATGTAGGGAAGAGAAGTCGACTAATACTTCTTCGTTTTGGAAAATGTATGCACAAGATCATTTTTTCCAAAAATTGCATTTTTATCAAAAGCTGTTTTACTTCGATTTTCAAAATGGCTTCCACTAACCTCCATACAAACGTTGAGTCGCGACTCAAATGCTTGCCTAACATATCTAAAGGTCTCTGGGGTCAAATGCTGGCACTCAACACACAATCCTTTGGTGTAATCCCCCCCCCCCCAAAGAAACAGTAGCGTTTCAAAAATCTTCGACCTCCAGTGTTCCTAAAAAAATCTAGGTGTGTAAGATCTGTAGATCCTGCTGGGCTTCAATAGGTTCAATCCAATGTCCTGGAAAACAAGTAATTGCATGATATGAGCAGCATAATGACAAAGTGCCCCATCCTGCTGAAAATGATATGGGCATAGATTAACGGGTCTATTGACATAAAGCTGACATTGAAACTTTTCTCAAGGGTGAAAGGATATAATCGCTTAATATCCCAGCCCACAGATCAAGAACTATATGAGCCACCTGGGGTCGTTTTGCATTATCATGCGGAAGAATAACAATACATCCCTATATCCCTAAAAGGGCAAGGCAATGTCGATAGCACATCAAATGGTGCAACGATATGGCCGAACTCATTTTTTTGCTTCTTGAGTAACAAGTCTTGAATTCCACAGAGCAGCAACTGGGATGGATGGAGTGAAGAACACGCAAGTAATTCCCAAAATCTGAGAAAGTTTTCTAATATGTTTCAAATCCGTAGTTTCAATGTCCTGCATTCTAATCTTATGCATCATGCGCAAGTGTAGGTCAAATCTTTAGTGGATTCCGTTACTTTTAGAAATTTTTTGAGCTATTCAATTACTTCTATGGCGAGCATGTGCAGCTCTCATTATCGTATATATTTTCATTGACACACGATTCTAATAAGTGTAATTTCTCAATTCAAGAACAGTGTGCAAATATGTTTATTACTTAAACAAACAAAAAACTAAAATGAGTTCCGCTGACATGTCGACGATAGTATATATTTACCTCAAGCCTTCTCCGCGATTCACACAATACACAATCTCTTCCCGGAAAACCCTCCCGAGGTACATATTCAACCCGCTTACCGTGGAACGGTCGTAAGCGCCAAAAATCGCAGATCTCTACCCATCCCGCAGGACAAATAAAATTTATGGCTGATTTGACATTTCTTAGCGGACACTGGGCACGTATTACGAACCAGCAGCTCCAAAGGCCGCCGTATATAACGCATGCCATCTCGTTCTGGCCCGTGGGCCGAGGTGGCCGGAAAATCCAGGCGATATGATTGCGCCGGCGAAGAAAAGTTTACCGCATCAGTAATCCGAACATGTGCCGGATGCGAAACATTGAGATACGCGGATAAATAAAGCTCTTCGGGGAGAAGAGTGTTGCCGCCAGCGGAGTGTCTTGATTTATTAGAAATCTCGGTAGGAAAGGCCAAGGATGCACTCCAAACTTTATAGACTAACGCAGCAGGCTTAATATGAAAACTCACAGGTCTATGATCTTCAGGAGTTTCAAAAGAACAAATAGAACGTAACATTGTGTAGATAGTATGAGCTTTTCTCGTCTATCGTCTACTCTTCCTTATTACGCTCGTTTAGGAGACTTATACTGATATCGAAGATGTGAATTTGCGCTCGAAAATTTTGGCTACGAAAATTAAACAAAAGTAAATTTACCGGTTTCACATTTTTATAACATTTCTAAATAACAAGGAAGTTTCAGCTAACGGAATTACTTAAGAGTAAAATATATCGGCGCTTTATACACTCAAAATTACGAATATTTTAAAAGATGATAAGTATATTTGTTTAATTTCCGTATTTGTCACACTAAAAACACAAGCTTTGTTTGATTTGGTAAGATAAATGCTAGAATATAGACTATTTCGGCTGTTATCGGAAGATGTTTCGCTGCTTAAGCTGTCAGCTCCCTCAGAAGTTTTTATTAAAGGCAATAATCGTAAAAGAACTCAGCAATAGGAATACTTACTATTTTAAAACCTTATAATGGGGTATACTGCAAAGACATAAATGAAAACTACTGAAAGACGTAGTTGAGAAACAAAATAGATGGCCAGAACGTTTCCAGAAATTATTAAATAAAGATATTAAGAATGGGGTTGTTAACTACCAAACACGGATGTTAAAAGCAGACCTAAAATTACAAGAGGAGTGTTCAGTACTTGAAGAAGAAAATAAAAGCAAAAACAAAAGATAATCAAAGAACAAGGCAGGAATGCCTAAAAGTGGTCTAAAGTAATACAGACTGTAAAATGTATAGTGTCGTAGCATTGCTGGAGGCAACATATGTACAAGGTTTTGACAGCTTAATAAGACTAAAGCCCAAAACATCTCTGAGAGGAATGACCAATGCGGTATTAAACCATACCTGTCAATAAACAACCACGTTTTTACAATCAAGTAAATTGTAGCAAAGTGGTCATAAGTACTTGCAAAGATGAGAAGATGAAATTGCAACTAATATATTTTAGAGCTGCATTGGAAAGTAAAGCATTAGTCCTTTAAAGTAAATTTCCGTTATGGTGATACGAATTCACTCATTTTATTGAATTTGCTACTATAATAACATGCTGATCATGAGTAGCAAACAGACACAACTCATGTTTAGGCGCTAACAAAGAATCTTAAAAACGTATGACTTTATTTACTATGCTATCTTTTTGACTTTGTTTGTAGGAGGCTTTGCTGATGATTCTGATAATGCATTATATAATTTGGGTCTTCTTGTTTCCTATTATTTTGATTCCGGTGAATGCAGACGAAGCAGAAGTAGTTGTTTGTCTGTCGAGTTTTGTAGGTGGGCTGGCGATCAAATTTTTAGTTTTGACTGCTATTTTAGTATTTCCTCGACTAAAAGGTTTTGGTACAGATTTAATAAAGCAGTGTTGTGGATATATACCGGTAACCGTACTGTACTACAGGACACCGTGCAATTAACTATGCGTTGGCCTAGTTAACAGATAGATGGCGTGGGAATGTCTAATTGTTTGAGAGATCTGGTAGTAATAAAGCAATTTTGGTCAGAAGTCCGAGTTTTTCGAACCCATATACGTAACAGTATTATGTCGCACAGAAACGGTAGGTTTATACATAGATTAGCATGTAGAAAGTGACGATGAAATTAATTTTAGATCATTTATATTTAAATGTACTCATATGAATGAAGATTATCACTATAACTCCAAAGTATTTTTTTTTCAAATGTGTTGTGAATCACTTCTCAACAAATAAACAAAACAACGTTAATACCTGAAGCTGTTTGATCTGCGGTTACATTTTCATTGTTCAGTATACTTCCAAGTTGGAAGCATCGCATATCTTGAACCCGTGTAAAGTCCTTGATGTAATCTCAACCCTTTAACCTCGGCCGGCGCGTATCTTTGACAAGAGCAAATCTTCGAGCGTCATCTTAAAGACTCCTTTATTACTTGGCGTTTTATCGATTACTATCAGTTTGCGGTGGCCGTGATTCGTCCTGTAACTCGAAATCAAGCTCCGCCCGCACCTCCTCGTTGCTATAGGAACCTTGCCCCGCATTTAGAGCGAGATAAAAAGGGGAACTGATAACATACTGGAAGCAGAGGGAGCGAAGCCGAATAGCGAATTGAGAACGGGATGGATGAATCTGATTACGAACTGGAGCGATAAAGATGGAATGGATTTAAGTCTGTGTTGGTTTAGAAACGCTGTTCATTAAAATGCTATTTATTGTTGGAGTGACGCAAAACTAATAATTTTGTCGTATTCTTATACTCATTATAAATATACACGGTAATACGGTGACTAAACCATGGCATTTTCTCCACCGTTAATTGTCAACGATTTTATACAAGAGGTAAATAAAATATTGGGTTAGGTTAACAATACGCCGTCCAACGTGAGGATAAGGATCATCCTTTGTGATTATTTTTCATGGAAGATTCATGTTAATCTTTTTTCTTAAAAAGAAATTATTTACCTCACCCGGTAAAAAGCTTGTTACACAACTAGTTACACCTACACAATAATTCCAAACCGACCATTATAATAATTACTATGTATGAAACAATTTTTATATTAGAGGACTGTTCCTCAGCTACATACTGCGCCAAATTATTCTAAAATGAACACGTGGAGTAAGATCGCTGACAAATTACTTCCTTTCTCAGACGATATATATTTCTCAAAAGCTAGCAACAAAAAAGTATAAACAACAACTGGGTTCATATGACATTTCATCTAAAAGATACTTTCATCCTCTACACTTTTGTGTTTAAGTAACTGATATCTGACAGTCCGTTCTCAAGACGTGTTGCTACCTGAAAAAATTTCTACACATCTTAATTGTTCTCAGTTTCAGTTTTCCTACATTCAAAGATAAGTAAAATAATTTTGTCCGCTCATAAATGCTAATGTAGCTGTAATTGACTATACCTTTTTAAAATAGTAATCTAAAATCGAGTTTAAAGCCAAATAGATATACCTAGGCAAAATAGGTTACTAAATGTTAATCTTACAACCTTCGTGATTCCGCAAAACTTTGACCTAATGTTTGATTTTAATAACATAATATATTATATAAAGATTAAAATTCGTTTGTGATCTCACTACTTATTCATGTATGAGCAAGGAAACAAAGTCTAGTCTGATTGGGATTCGAATTCAGCCCCCCATTTGTGCATGCCAGGACATAAATAAACGCTGGTATGAGCAAAAATTTTTTTATCAAAAATTTGCCTATACAATCACACCAATCTAGTTATTATAAAGCTGAAATATAAGAAATGTTATATTCAGAAATTCTCCAACTACGTAAAGTAAAACATAGAAAGAAACTTGGTTGCCCACATATTTGTAGTCTAAGAACATCGCAAACCTATCTTATGTAAAAGTGTAGTTTACTTTATGTTTTATAATTTTTTATTACCATGCATTTCACAACAAGTCATTAATTTATACAAATCGGTATCGAATGTTTATATAGCTGTAGGATTAGGCATCTTCTGTACCGATTTTACCCAAATAAAAACGTTCTACTCATTTTTCATGGTCAATCAACCCAATATTAATAGCTTTGTAAGCACTAAGCGGTCTTCTAAACTTTATTTCCTCAATTAACGCGAACCTAACCTGATTATATAGAACATCCATCCAAAATACAGATGTGTGTGACTCACCAGAAGTTTATGTGAATTGATTAAAACTGATGCGCGAATCTACATCTTTAAAACAACTTGAAAATTTACGTTGAGCCACTTTCTAACAGACTGCTAAATCTTGCATAGATTACTCTACATCGCGATCTGCACCAAAACAACTCAAGTTACCATTCTGAACGGGCGATAAAACGAGACTCTCTTAAAATTTCGTAAAAGTAGGTCACCTTGATGGCTTTCTTTACCAGAACGTGCGTGACTGGTGTATACTGAAGTTAGTAAACTCTTACATACTATATATAACGCGTAGCTTTGTCACTTCCCCTTGTGCATTTCAATTTTCAAATATCAAAAATCTATCAAAGCCAACTAAAGCTAATCAAAGTTCAATCTCCAACTAGCTTGTGGATCTTTCGAATTCGAACTTAGGATACCAGGCGAAGAATGAGCGATTGAATCTACTAATTGTAATCGACCAGTGAGGAACGTTGATATAAAGCTGGGCAATATGTATTCGAAAGCTGCCATAAATACCTAGTACTTAACAGTATTCGCACTTAACCACGCTTTCTATATCTATTCGCAATAAAACGAAAGAAAGAAGATTGAGTAATTTACTGTCTCACTGGAACAAAAATAAAGTACAATTTTAACAAAATTTAGCTTGAATACAACGTTTTGCAACAGGTTTTTTATAATAAACACCTCGACCACATTAAATCTTAATGTTAATGTACTCTCGGTTGCAATATTCATGCAACAGCATAAGGGGCAACCTCCTACACTCTAAATTTAGTATCTTTTTCCACCAAAGATGGGGCAAGCACAGTATCCCTATTGAGCAACAATTCCCAGTTTTTATGCAACCCAGCATTACCACATTTGAATATCTGCAGAGTTCAATGACAGGTAAGATCTACAATCGGATCTACCTGTTTTTACTATTACACCCAATATAACCAGGCCAGCCCAACCGGTGCGGTATAGCTAGGAATATGAAATTAGAGTTCCAAATGGACAGATACAACGCTCATAGGTATAAAGGGTCGGCGTGAACGAAATTTAATAGCAATTACCTTCATTTCTAAACTCTTTTTTTTGAGGCATGCCTATTTAGTAAACCGAAATATGTAAAAGGTTAAAGTTATTAAAACTTGAAACATTACAGTTATTATTATATTATTGTTAAAATGTTTCACTTAAACCGCGGAATCGGTCCACTTAAGTCAATGAACCAGTTTTTCTTCTCAATTTTAAACTAAAGTCAACTTTGTTATTTGAAGCTACTTTTGTCATCGTAACAAACTTGATTTTAGCTAATATCAAATTTAAAAAAATAAGCTTTTAGATACTTATATAGAATTGTGGTAAGTCATTTATTTGGGTACTAAATTTCTCCACTTTTATAATTTTAGCACAGGTTTAATAATAATATATGAAAAGAGGACCGTGGTTGCAACTTGTCAATTTTTAAGGTTACTGAGAAGATGAGTTACAAATTACAATTAATGTGTGTATATACGTGTTCGTTGGGATATAACGACAGTAACCTATTGTGATGTCACTAAACTCTGTTCTGCCTTGATGTATTCAATAAATTAATTTAAATATCCTAATTTGGTATATGTATACAGCGGCGATATTTTGTCGCATAAGTAGAATTACTTCCATGTGGTTAAGCAGGGCAACTTATATCTATTTTAACAATCTATATATCCGATAATTAAATATTTAGAAAATTCAGATATTTTTAAAAACTTTTAAAGTACCGAATGCTTCAAAATACAACAAATATGGTAAACAAAATGTAATAAAGTAAAAAAACAAATACATTTTCTCTAACCGCGTGTAAAATAATAACGTAGAAAAACTTATACTACCACGAAAGTATTGCTTCGAATTGCATGTAGGTAATAGTATATGGCGTGGATGACTACATATAAAGCACATTATTTATAACAATTGCTGAGACTACAGTACTGTAATATTGTAAATATTTTAACTGGAAGGTTTAATATGCCGTTCAAATTATTAATGGATAGTATCAACGAATTTGCCATTATTATCGGCGGGATAATTTTGTTTATGTCTAATAAGGATGTTTCTTGCATGTTTGCTAAGTAATTGTCCATATTTAACAGAATATTTATAGTTAGAAGGTAATAAGGTTTTTAGATCGTTATTACATTCTGTTTTATAAACAGGAGGGATAAGTGGAGCTAAATTGAGGTGTATAAAAAACGTTTTCTATGTAAAACTTGCTGTATATGAATCTTAGTCAAAATTTGAAAATTCCGAAAACAAAAATTCCCATTTACATCGTCATAATTGTACTACAGATGTGCTTAAGAAACCAAACTGATGACATTCCTAGACTAATAGAAATTTATTTTCTTGAAGAAAGCATGTGTTTTTGTTAATGTCATTTACTTGCAGTTTAAATTTATGTCTATAAAAATCCTATTAGGACTTTTTGATKTTTATACTTGTCAAAACGTTGTTAAGGTTACTCAGACCCTGTTATAACGCATATTTTAATGGTACCCGATTTAACAAAATGCAATTACTTGCAGGAAAAATTCCTTTTAAATGTGGTAAATTTTCAATTATTTGGGCTTTCGTTTAAAGTAAATAAATTCATAAATAATCTTTAGAAAAACAGTTACAATTTTTCAAATATTTTACAATACCACGGAAATCTGTAAGTGCTACGTGATATGCATTTTCTTGCAATTAATTGTAATTGGTAAACTCATCGCTCCTCTTTTTCAAATATTATTATTGCATGTATGCTGAGGTAGTGCAGGTTAGTATAATATACCTGAAATAAATTAATAAACGACTTACTATCATTCGATGTGTCTAAAAATTAATGGGCCTTAAGGTAAGGTAATGTTTGGTTTAGATTTTCATTACAAAGATTGATTTTAACTTAAAATAAAATAGAGAAGAAAAACCTGCCCAATGACTTCAGTTGACAGATTCCACAGTGTTAAATGAATAGCAATAATATAACACTTCATAATGTTATTAACTTGCTCCATGTTTTACAAAAGAAAGTTGCTTATTGATATTAGATTTTGTTCACGCTAATGACGCGACGCCGACCCTTTATGCCTAAGAGCATTGTATCTGTCCATTTGGAACAATAATTCCATATTTCCAGCTACACCGCACCACCTAAGCTGGGCTGTTTATATTAAGTAGGTAGTCGTAAAAACAGGTAGATCCGAGGGTAGATCTTATTTGTCATTGAACTCTGCAGATATTCAAATGTTGGGTTGCATAAAATCGGGAATTGTTGCTCAATAGGGATACTGTACTTACCCCATCGTTTGGTGGAAAAAGGTACTACATTTGGAGTGTAAAGGGTTGCTTGTTATGTTGTTGCATGAATATTGCAACTGATAGTACGTACGGCACTAAAGAATTAGACTAACTGCATCAAATTAGTCAATACTATTACTTGACGCACAATGGGAGAGGAAAGACGTACTCATATTCCCAACAGTCACAGACTCAAGTGTTTAAGATGAAGATACTCTACAACGTCAGTAAATACAGCGCTTAAATCCTATTAATTTCCTGACCAAGAAGGCGCTAATTTATCCTAATATACATACATATTTGCTGAAGAATATTACATCATCTTTTACATTTCGTTTCAGGAGAAAAACCCCACAAGTGCACCGTCTGCGGCAAAGCCTTCAGCCAGTCCTCCAACCTCATCACACACTCGCGCAAGCACACCGGGTTCAAGCCCTTCGCGTGCGACCTGTGCGGACGTGCCTTCCAGCGGAAAGTGGACCTTCGCCGCCACAAGGAGACCCAGCACACAGAGCTCAGGCCCATAGTGACATAGTGCCAGAGTACCGGAAGCGTCGCCCATCGACTTCCGGTCTCCAACGATCTCGTGCCGTCGCAGAGTGACGCCGGCAAGGTGCCCGCGAAGCCCTTTCCATTCGCCCAAGGTGGTCCCCCAGAAACTCCAGCGACGCACCAAWCGCTGTTCGGTACGACGCAAGCTGCCGAAGCCGACCAGCAGCAAAATTTGCCGGGCATGCGTTCGGTTTTCTCAAATATTTGCTGGACTTCGTAGACGTGTGAGGAATGCAGTGAAAGTAAGGGAAAGGGTGCACAAATTATTCCTGTATTTAATTCAGTGAAGTGTCAAAAAGATCTCTAAACTCCAAGGCAAACTATCGATACTACATAAGAGGGGATGATAGTTACGCTTACTACTCAGCTGCGCTGCTGCTTTACTCAAGCACGGCTAGTATTAACCGTAACTTATAAGGTAAACTTCTCAAAGCTTCCAAAGTCTTTAGTGTATCATAGATATGGGTCACTAAAGAACCATAGCAGGTAGTCCAGATCAGTTTATGTACAAGCAATTCATTCCACTAGAACGTCCTTTCCGCTCTCCTTTCAATTAAAACTGAAGAGCCTATTATCAATTGCCTTTAGATTTTGGAAGTGTAAGACCTTTATCGTAAAGTTTCTCCTGATGGTTAAAAGTAGAATAAACACAAAACGTTCAAAAGAGTAACACGTTAGCAGACTATCGGAAGCAAAATTACATATCAGTCCTTTTTTAATCAGTCTCAGACCATCGTTCCAAATCAAGCAAGGTAAAAGGGGTCAATTGATGAAAATGGAAATGTTTGCATTCTTTCTCTTATTAACACTCGTTTCTTTTACTGTGGGGTCACGAAGGTCAATATCACTGTACCAAAGGAGCAACCAAACCGTAAATTTATTTAGTTGTTACTGTTTCAGCTGTGATTCTTGCCAGTCATCATATTAAATATGGTGCTAAATTAGGTTAAATATTACTATTCTGAATTGTCTGAACAGGGATCTGTTTATCGAGGCTTATTTGTGTACCAAGCTTTAGCGAAGGCAAGAGTGAGATGATTATGAGAATTAGTTTGATATGAACATCTGGTGTGAAAATTTATTCCACATATTGCACAAATCTAGCTCTGCTATCCTCACTCTTGCGTTTTGTCTTTTCTACTGAATGTTGAATTTTTAGGTAGGACATAGTTATTTGTGCAATTATTTGTTAAAGACTATTTGTGCAATGCTGTTAGATACTCTCTGATTAGGTAAATTGATACGATATTCTGAAAACCACATTCCGAATTGACGAAAGATTTTTGAGGTAGATGCAGCAATTTGGGGAACAAACCTCAAACGAAACGTTTGTGTAATGTAGTGTCTATACTAAAAACATTCCAACATTTGAAAGTGCGCAACACGAAAATTTCAGTAAAGCCGATAGCACTCCAACTTTGTTTTTATGATTTTTTTACTGAATTAACACCATGAAACTATCGGTTTTATACCACTTGTATTGTTTATTCTTAGAAGGGTTTATTACTGGCGAATATTTAAGTGAAGGAAATGATTTTACTAGTCCACTAGGTTTCGACCAACTAGCTTGCTTTACATAATATGGATTAACCCATTCAAGGCAAATGCTTAAATAACTCCGGAAAATCACTTGTCAAGTACTGCAGAGACCTTAATTAAGATTTGCGAAACTGCTTCACTCGGTCGGTAAATAAACGGTTTCTTTAAAACGAACTAAAATAAAGTTATAATATCTGATCAATTCATTTGAATCCTACGACTAGCTACTAGTTCCGTTCTTGTTGGGACTCCACAGGCAGGAATATTAAATGAATTGACCAAAGCAGACTACCACGGCGTACGATATTAGTGAAAGAGGGTCTTCAACGCCATATAAGCGGAAACGCTGCAAACTAGATGGACCACGATTGTAATAGCCCCTTGTAAGCAGTTTCCGCTTAGAAGCCGTTAAGAGCTTTTGCGCCCACATTCAAATTTAAACAGTACAGTTGAAAACAATCTTCGTATTTGTATTTTTATAAGGAATTCGACGGACGACGATATGCCAATATTTAGTGCCCTTTCAGTTCACATCTTCAGCCAATGGTTGTAATACATCCAACTCCTTCTTTTCAAAAGTCTATTTCTCTTTTTTGCACCACTCTACCTCCCGGAAGCGTCTTTTTAAATATTACGCATATGTTGCGTTTCTCAACCGCTGCTCCAACATGGCTCTATTGTACAACATAATTTTAGGGCTTCAACAAGATTAATCCAAACTTATATACTTACAATTATTCTTTTGTCATACTACCTGCCAGCCCTGTAGATGGAAGCGCCATGGCTTTAATATTTGAAAAGCAATTCCAGTTCGAGAGAAAGTCTACAAGTACAGAACGCCGAAGTCATTATGTTCCTATTTATATGTTTGCACTCAAGGTTCAAAGAATGAAATTAGGAATCTTCTCCTACTAACGTCATCACAAATTGTGTGACTGCATTTGGTGCACGTTTTCCAATTAGTAGAAGGCTGTTTTAGCTTTCTTTCGCCTGTTATCGACAAGCAGAATCTTCCCAAACGGTGGATGCTCCAGACAACTGAGCGTAATAGAGCCAAGCGGATACATCACGAGAGAGAACTCGCGCGTCGGCCATATCTTTATTTACAGCAGAGCGCGTACGCCCCCCGAATATCAAGCAGGCGTTCTTGATTGAGCAACTTGATTTTTAACCAGAGTTGCCCCAAGCTACGGATTGAAATCGTAAGATACTCGCTCGCTCGGATTTTAACTTCGACTCGTTCTTGGAAGCAGTATGGCATCGCGGCGCTGACGTCCTCATAATCTCCTGAAACCGCGCTGAATACGAATTAAATTATGGAACGGCCCGGATTGTCGCGCAGAAATTCTATATTCCCAGACCAACGGCTGTAAAGATCACGACATGCGAAAGCGGGTTTCGCATTTCAGCACTCATGTCTGCAGCCCCCCGAAGACTCGGTGAAACTCTGAACTGTCAGAATGTGTTTCGCAGACGTTGATTTCATCGCCGCTTCGGATTTTCCAAAGCTGATGAATTATCTCGTAAAAACAAAGTAGAATTTTGGGTGTTAAAGTGATCGGTGTTTGTAAAAGCATTTTTCACTTCAACGTTTATTTTATATATTTTCAAGCATCTCCTGGACTTCATTTTATTTTTGCGTTTAGAACTAAAACATTGTAAAAATCATGTAGGTAGGTAGGTCCGGTGAATTGCACAGATA
This sequence comes from Rhyzopertha dominica, assembly GCA_025024175.1. Taxonomy (NCBI): domain Eukaryota; kingdom Metazoa; phylum Arthropoda; class Insecta; order Coleoptera; family Bostrichidae; genus Rhyzopertha; species Rhyzopertha dominica. The sequence continues at coordinate 26,206,897 of QCXZ01000001.1, forward strand.
CGTAATAAAGAATTGGTAAACTTCCCTTAAAATGCAGTCGTTTTAACTCTCTAACTATGTCTAATTTTCAAGCATATTTATTTTTTGTCACAAAATCTTCAACTCTGTTTACGCAATTTGAAACCAAAAATAGCAGTTTTGCGACTTAGTTCAGGCACTCAACTACAGTGTTCTCGTATCAACGTTCTCTCTCACCGCTCAGACCGGTCGGACATTAGTTTGCGATACCCATAGCAGTTAGGGACTAGGTGGACTGAAATAGAACATAATGCTGACGTTTCCCATTTTTCAGTGTTCAGAGCAGAGTTTCGTTTGCGAGCTAGATCCATCGTAATGTGTTGATACTCATTTCCTTAAACAGCTCAGGATTTATAAATTTTCACATAATTATATTCATACAATTTATTCCGAAAATAAATTAGGAATTGGTACAACCAGTAAATGTAAAAGAGCGTAAGTACAGTGCACTCTTACTAATACGAACGCTGAATTGAACCATGCGCTTCGAAAAATAATATATTTTAGGTTTAATTTGATACCTCGCTTGTCGCGAAATAATTTCAAGTTTAATATCTAGAAAATCGTGGATTGCGATTACATCCAAAATTAGGCCTACTTTGATCAAAGCTGCCTATTTTTCAGATACTTACCGACCGATCGTTTAAAAAAGTCCTTCACGATTTCGAAGATGACAAAATGCAAAATGCCGGAATTTCGTAGGCGCTAAATATGGAAAATTTAAGTTTAGCCTCCCGAGAACGAAACACAATATGGAATAGCAGTTTTGCGTTCGTTTACTTATTTATTTGACTATTCCTGTTTTTATTTAAAATATGCTACTACATATCTCATCTACCACAATACAGATAACTCACAAAAGACTAATCTTTACCGAGATGCAGCAAATATATACATCAAAACTGGAGAATGTTTTGTGCGTCTGCCTAACTATGTTTAAAGCCTTATTTCAATCAACGTTATCATTTGTTTTGTTTTGCATCGGTTCTCATTTTGGATTTAAGTAATAAGCTCCCAAGATGGTTCGTAAAAGCTTTCTACCTTTTTATCGTAGATGTTCTACAAATACATATGGCACCATTTTCTCTCCATTCTCCCCATTATGTACAGCCGTAGAGTAATTCAGGGTCACTCCAGTTTGACGTAAAAGTGGCACCTTTGTTGTCTCCGTAAAGAAAAATCCTCCTTGGTTTAATTTGGTGGAAATACTTAAACTTCTATTTGTTAGATGCTGCGTCACTGACTAACTACATCTGGAGTACATTTACAGTACATTTGCATCTCTTTTTTTTCATAACCATTTATTTTATTAAACTTTATATACACATTTTTATGATGGTGGACCATCATCTACTGAAACAGTTAGTTTATTACTGCTAGAAGTTTGGGAGAAAAGCGAACATTAAATGTTTCAGTGAATATAGCAAACCCATTATTTTAATGAATTCTACACTAAACGCTACAACTGTTAAAGAATAAAACTCTACCGCCAATATGTATGCTACTACTTCATCTTTGTATAGTCAAATAAATCCGTGACTTTCCAAAATATTGACAAATCTACACAAAGAAATTACTGATCAGTACATTTGCATAGTTCATAAATTATATAGTAAAAGTAGCTATCCAGGAAAAAGTAAAAAACCCAAATTGTAAATTCTGTCTGTCTGGCGAAAAAAGCATTTAGTCCAAAACTAAATAATGTTAATCTTTATATACTGTAACAGCGAACAGAATAATATATTTCCTGAATAGTCGCAATCCTGGTTACTTAGTTTTGTTAATTTATCATTTAAATTATATCCTCACCACAATCCATCATCACACGTCAAAAGTGTCTAAGTTTTGAAATTTATTGGTATCCTAACTTTTATATATTTATCTAGTTGCAAATATTCATCAAATTCGGTTCATTTTCAGATATTTGACCACCAACAGTAAATTGAAATTGAAGGAACTAACTGTAATAAATCATTAACTTAACACCGTATTTTATGTAATTTTTTCCTAGCTCCCATGATATTAATGGAAATGATCATCTAAATCTTAAACGAATAATATAGAATGCTTTTCCGAAAAATGTTTTCAAAAACTTTGTTAATATCAATTGCTGCATCTTTCAATTAAGCCCAAGTTTTGAGGATATTTTATAGACGTGGACAAATATGGTTTTAAAGACCATACGCTGTAACTCAACCAGTTGTCACGCATCTATCTCCAAAATCTTTGGAATTAAAGTATTTTATTTTAGACTGTACGCAGTACCAAAGCAAAACCAAATGATATTACTTAAACATTTGCCAATGTTGTTAGTCATTATTTATTTCAGATAAGCTAAATGTTGTAAATTCCACATGTAAATTTACTATAAGGAAGAATGTATAATTGTATAATGTAAATGTATCCCTAATACTGTAAATAGGCTTCGTGTATGTTTTACCACGATTTCTCTATCCATCACACCTAATTTAAATAAAATGTTACTACAAGCTACGGTCTGGTTTCATTAATCGAAATAGTCGTCCCAGCGGAAAGTCCCTAATGAATAACAGTTCTGTCTTCCCGTCAAGTTTAAACCCTTCCCGGGAATCTTATTCGATTAGGCTCGCATCATTTCCTGTAACAATTTTCCCGATTCCCGAGATCGACTCCGGGGTTGTCATAAAATTCGAAGTGGCGAAAACGAACGCTGCGGGAAGACGGTGTTCGAAACGTTTAAGTGAAATAATGATGACAATTACGAGTCACGTGATCTATAATTATCACTCAACGGTCGCAACGTTATAGCTCTCCAGGGATTCACTCGGTCTGGCTTAACCCCCTAGGAGGGTCTGGCACGCAAAATGCCGTGCTTCCCGTGCTTACTTGCAACTTTCATTTAAATGTCGAACTACAGGTACAACAACAAACGAATGGGGTGATAGATCTCGGAAGTAGTCAGGTTAAGGCTATTAAGAAAATGAAGCATTTCTGTAATGTTTTTCTGACATTAACTGACAGAATAGAGAGAGTTTGTTAGGTCAACATAACAAGTATACTAAGATCTCCTTCAAATTGATTAAAATGCAAGTATGTGCATACTAAACAATTTGTCTTATATTCTATTTTTTCAAAAGAAGTCTTGAAAGAAAGGGAAAATTTTGTATTAAAAAAGAGGGTAATGGAAAATAAGAAAAGAATAATTTACCTGAAAGCTGGACTTCATTAAAAAACTTCGTCAACTGATTAGAAATTTTGGAACGTCGCAGAGAAAAAAAAAACAAAACTAACGTCCCCTTAAGACCTACAAATTAGCAAAATTTTGTGCTAACTATTATATAGGAAGTACCAATAGCTTCATCAAGACACTATAAAAAGTTTAAATATTTGAGGTACTGATATTTAGGTTAGTTTTGAGTTTAAATGGCTTTTTTACTTACGAGAGTACCCATAAATACACAATAGATGTAATCATCAAATCCCAACTTTGTAGAGATCCGCTAGGTGCTATGCTACTGTTTAAAAGCTACTTATTTCTTATTAAACGGTAATTAACATATTATGAACAAAAAACAGATTGCATAATGGGTTCAACCCTAAGTCCTATAGTGGCCAATTTGTTTATGGAAAACTTTGAAGAGGTAGCGATTTACAGTTTTCCGTTTAAGCAACGACGTTGGTCGTACTTATACCTTGTGAAGCTCCACAGTATAGAAGAGTGAGGTAGGTTTTTAAAAACCAACCCTCATAGACAGATATTTACATGCCATATCTCATTACCCTACCACTCAGTACACTCAGGACGTTGTGTTAGGACTTTTACAACAAGAAATATATCACCTTAGATCAGCACTAGTGAAAAATTGTTATAGCAGTAAGAATATTTTGTCAGTTTTTAATGAAAGTGCTCGTCCAAAATAAGTAAATTCTCAATCTAAACAAAGCAAATTAAAGACATTTCGGAAAAATTGAAGAGGTTTCTTATAAAACATAATATTTTAGATAAAATTTTATGTTCTATTAAATGTAAGGTACAGTTAAAAACGAAGGTGTTCACAAACTTACTTGTTCTTGCGGTAAGTCTTACATAGGTCAGAAAAGTAGAAACACGTACGTGCTACTAGTCTGCAACAGATAAGTCGATAAACCTTCTGTAGTTGAACACTCTTATTTAAGTAAACACATAACTGACTTCCATAAAACGTAAATATTAAATATAAATAGTAAATATTATTACAAACGTCTGCCAAAAGAAGCTATAGAAATTTCTGGAAATACTGGTAACTTTAGCATGGATATTTATTAGTGGAAATTATCAGTTGGGTGATATTTAGAAGGTTATTTTGTAGTTTTCTTTTATTACCGAGTAGTTCGTGTGTAGTGTGTAGTAGATAGTTCATTTCTACTCGATTGGTTTAGATTTCATGTAGTTGGCACGTTGTTTTTATGACGTCTAGCTGCCTTGGTTGTTTTGTTTACTATCAAAATTTTGTTTGAAATCGTATTAAACAATTTTGGAGGTTCTTTTCTTTGAAAAAGATTACAGGTGTAATTGAGGCGTCAGTTCAATAATTTTTTATCAGTGTTTGTTTATCAGTGTTTGATCATGGCGGCGTTTTTTCCTAAAGAAGAATTCATTAATCATAATTCCATTTTGAGAACATGGATCAGTTTTAATAACATCTCTAATCAGGATATTCCAGGAACTAAAATTTCAGTAACTAAAATTTAATAGGGTGGCAAAGAAACACCACTAAACAAGAAAGTTTGTTTTCGAAACGCCGTCTCCAATAACAATTAATATTTGTTTTTCTCGCAGATATTGGTTGTGTACAAAAGCACCGTTCATTACAAATTCATTAACCATAAATTATTTGTACATTTATTTTTTGTCTCATTGACTTTAAACTTTTACGAATATTCTGCATTAGTAATTACACTAAGACTTTCACGGTCGAACTTAGATAATGTACAGGGTGTCCCATTTTCGTTGCAATTGTAGGGTACCTATCCTGGTAACTATTAATTCCAGAGCGTTGCGATTTCAACATTACTGCATTACCTGTTGTGAGTTGAGCTGTACCATCGCCATTTTTGTATCGGCCACCTATTAGATTATGGACTATCCCTTGATAATGCCGGCAATAGTTACCAGCGAGTCGTGAAGAGATGTTCCTGTTGTAACAAATTGTTAACTTGATATGCACATTAACAAATGGCTTACCATACCAAATATTCATAGACAAAGGCAAAGTAAATAGATAGGCATCTCTAATGGTGGGGGTAAATTCATATAAAGCGCCTGCAGTATCACTAGGCTAAACTACACAAGTATATGCAATGTCGATAACATAGGAAATTGCTCTAAATGGTGCAGCAACAACATGCAAGTCAGTTTTTTTTAATTTCTTTCTAATTTGCACCTAGTTTGTTCCATTGCTACCTTCGAAGTTACTAGTCAGATGACTTCAAACGGCGAAGGCATAAACTACCTGCAAATTAATAATTACGTAAGAATAAATTTGCAATTAAATTATGATAGACAAAACAAAAGCTGTCTGGTATTCACAAATAATCATAATGATCATAAATGTACAATTTATAAATATATCAATAAAACAGAAGATGGCAGGCTTCGTTTAAGTCGTTTTTCTCCAGGTAGTCGAAATAACTCATCAAAATGCTTGTGACAAACCAGATAGCGTAGATAAGATATCTTTTTATCCAAATTATTTTGTTGTTTTTAATGCGTTTCAGTCATATTTGGTACATCTGAAACAAGTATGCCTTTTTTAAACAGACCTTCAGTGTAAATGAAAATATTTCCAAAGGGCCTTAATTATTATATTATATGTATAACAGTACGTGATAAATACGGGAGATACCCACACAAGACCTTCTAAACGGAGCAGTTTGGTAGGTACACTACAATTCAGTGGCGTAGTCAGAAAATTAACTTGGGGGGGGCAAAACTCCAAACACAAGAAAAATGTTAAGTACAAACATAAGAAAACACTAGAAGAGGTGTGACTTAAATTTTAATGTTTTACTTGCTAAAATGTTTATTATACAACAAACCAATAGTTTGCAACAAATTTGTACCGTTAAATGTAAAAAGGTGTTATTCCATTATCAAAATAATTTAGTTTCTGGGGGACGAGCAATTGCCCCTCTGCCCCCCTTCGCTGATATCAACCAGGTCCAAATTAGTATACTGATACACAGGTGTACAATAAGTTTTGAGGGGTTTATATGAGATGGCGTAACTAGTAGTAAATCACATCGGACCATCTTGTTAGTTGTTACTACATTCACTTCACTTCTTCGTGCTCCAGCCATGTCAACTTTTGTGCCTCCAAACCAACATGTGCGGGAAGCGGTGCTTTTTTGTTTTAACTTGAAGAAAAGTGCAGCCGAAGGACATTGGTTGCTATGTGAAGCAGACGCGGAGTATGCTCCATCAATAAAAACATGTGAGTATTAGTTCCGGCGTTTTAAAAGTGGCGATTTCGACACCAGTGACAGAGAACGCGAAGGGAGGCTAGTAAAGTTTGAAGACGCTGAGTTGGAGGCATCATTGGACCACGATTCATGCCGAACTCAAGAGGAGCTGGTTGAAACCTTGGGAGTGACTCAACAAGCTATCACGTGCATACAGCTGCTCCAACGGCAAAATCCGAAGGGCTTTTTGTACCGGGGACGAAAAGTGGATCCACTACGACAATCCAAAGCGCAGAAATCAGTCATCAATTTCAACGGCCAAACCGAATATTCATGGCAAGAAGTTAATGCTGTGCATCTAGTGGGATCAAGTCGGAGTGATCTACTATGAGCTACTCCAGCCCAACGAAACCATCACTGCGCAACGTTACCAACAACAGTTCATGCAATTGAGCCGAGCATTGAAGCATAAACGCCTCCAATATGCTAAAAGACACGACAAAGTTATTTTTCAGCATGACAACGCTAGGCCACATGTTGCTAAGTCGTCAAAGAAACTTTGAAGGCACTTAACTGGGATGTCCTACGCCCTACGGTACCCGCCGTATTCGCCAGACATTGCTCCTTCGGAGTACCACTTATTCCGGTCAATGGCGCATGGCCTGTCCGAGCAGCACTTCTTACGAAACAGCCAAAAATTGGGTCGATTCTTGGATCGTCTCTAAAGATGAAAAATTTTTTAAACGCGGTATCAGTATGCTGGCTGAAAGATGGTCAAAGGTAGTAGGGAGCGATGGGAGCTACACAAATTTATCTCAATAAAGCTCAAAAATTTAAAAAAAACTCAAAACTGTTGTATTTTGTAATACATATTTCATCGCACTAGATTATAAAAAAAATAATTGAAATGAGTATCTTAAGAATCAAACTTGAATTTACTGCTTAATAAATTAAAGCTAAGATCCTGTGAAAATAAAATATTCTATAGTCAAGAAGACTACACACAAGTTTACTTCCGACGCTAGAAATTTCATGACTTTAATAAAAATGTACTCGACAAACTCAGGGTAAGAAGACCCAAGAAATTATGTTTCCCAAAGCGAAAATTTCTAGTACCATCGATTTCTTTCGTATCGTGAGATAACGTCCTGAAAAGGAGCAGCCTAAGGGATGCCTTTATCGAAAACTACGCAATAAAAATAATTTATTTAAAAATCCAGTATCCGGTCGAACATTAAAGGTATCATTACGGTGGAATTGCAAGGAACATTTACAGGTCGMAACCTGAATTTTAAATAAACCCTGCATCGAAACTGGAAAACAGGTAAGACCGGAAAGAAACAGTTCTTTGCAGTAAAGATGTTAACGGCTACATTTATTGGTCAATTAACGTTGGATACCAAACGAAAGAGGCAAAAGAGGGCTGGAAATAGATGACAAACCTACGGAAAAAAGCCGAGTATATCGGAATATTATGGTATATGGTGGCTGTTTGACAATTTACAAGCAATTTATAAAACTTGGTCATTAAAAAAGGTCGCTTGTATCATATGTCACTTCACCAAAATACTAGTACAACAAGCGCCCGTTAACACCACTGCTCAAAACCGATCGCTGTTATTTAGAAATGATCAAACTTGCGCCCCATTTTTTTTATGAAAAAAGGCACTGTATCAGATTAAAAATAAAAATATTGCAATTTCGGACTAGAATGTTTTCTTGAATACTCCATCTTAGATGGACGCCGATTGCTTGTTTTAAAGCTTACGTTCAGCAACAGGCATATCAATTCCATTTCCATTTCCAAGGATAACAGTCGTAATGAACAGAATTTGTGGTCCATGCTTTAATATGTTAAAAGTTTATCGAAGTATAAAATAGAATTTTGATAAATAATTTTTGAGATGAGAATTAATGTTTTTACGTTATAAATGCTTTTCAAAGTTGAAATTTAACTTGTAACCTAAAATTGTRTTAATCAAGGTGGACTGACAGCTTTAGAAACTATTTTGCTGTACGTCGAACAGCAACCTGAGGTTCACGCTTTTTATATCCTTGAAGCGCTGTAGAGACATGGTAGAAAACTTAATTATTATACTTAGTAGCGCCATCTGACCAACACAGATGTTAGCATCTTGAAGTAAATTTCTACACATTTTAATCAATTCTTTTTAAAATTAACCTACTTCGCATTCCGCCAGGAAATGAAACTTGTCACTTGTCAGTGAGAATATACTACCTGTTTCAATTTGTGGTGGCTTCGTTTTTCGTTCCGATAAGTGTATACTTATCTTGCATTATTTTTGTTTAATTCTAAAATTGTATCGCTCTGTGACGCTTTATTGTTGCAATATTTTAAAAGTTAATAAAGTAACATGTTTCAAGTCATATTAAAAAACAATAGAATATTTATTTTGAAGAAACAAACTATTTCACATGAAATTTCAAAAGCAAAATCAAGTTGCTATAGATATTATTTTGTGATTACTGTTTCGCCAGCTGAACAAAGTCGCTCGCGAACATTTTATGATTGTTACGCTGATTACATTAGTTGAATCTGGTTGTAAATCCCAAAACAGTGGTGGCTTTTGTTGCATTATTTCAAGACGGAAAAAGTAAACGACATGTTGCCCAAAAGATATCAAGCACTGTACGCCGTAATTTTAGAGCTCACACCAGACGACCTCGAACAGGTCTCCAACATAAAATTAACATCCATGATGATCGCTTTCAGAAATCGTCATTCACAGCTGATTAGAGTCAGATATATTCATCACGGACAGTTACAAGAAGACTTGGAAAAACAAATCTTACTAGTCAGACCGTCAACAGGCCTAGAACTTTTCAGACATCATCATATTGCGTGACTTCAGTTTGCCAGAAATCACGAGTTTTCGAATAAGAATAAATGGAAGGGCTTTTGTTTACTGATGAGCTAAAGTTTAGCATACGATCTCCAGGAGGTCGTGTCAGAGTACGGCAAAGAACTCAGGGGCGTTCTTCAGAATGCATTTTCAGTCTTAGAATAGGTTACCGAGGAGGCTCAGTTACGATGTGGGCAGAAATTTATCTGGGGGCACATAAAGAGTTGTAAATCGTTTCAACAAGCATTTCAACAACTGCCTGACATATCGATGAAATTCATTAAGACTTTGGCTCAGCGGTAAGTCCAGATGTCAATCCAATCGAACATGTTTGGGACATTCTTGGGCAAAGAATACGAAGTCCTTTAACCATATTTCACTTGAATCAAGCTCTTTTATAGAAATGGGAACTTATTCCCAAAGGGGACATGAATTTTAGAAATTCTATAGAGAATTCAAGCAATAATTCGAGTACACTACGCAACAGCCACTACTAAAAATCATTGCTCTTTAATTGTACCTGCTGATAACCATAGCAAATCCTAAAACTTATGTTAAGTTTAAGCTTATATTTTTTTGCATTTTTTGTATATAACAGTTTCTCCCTAAATAAATATTCAGCTGTTTTAGATATGTTTTAAAATCTGTTGTTTTGTTTGTATTCAAGATAATGTCATAATAAAACATCACAAACAGCTACGTTTTGAAGTTTAAACAAAAAATGCAAGTGCTCCGTATTCGTGCCGGTGAGTGCACCTGTATTTTATAAAACCAATAAGTAAACTATGTGGTGAAAAATCGTGAAAAGAAACAAAGGCTTCAATAAATATTGAAACAGTCCCCATTTGGAAGTTTATTACTATATGATTGTGGTTAATCTGCGAACGCAGGATTTTACATTGACGAATTGCATTGGATGGAATCAACGGAAGCGCCGGTCGCTTTCGGCAGATCGGTCCCCGAACACTGACCACCCTAATCATCTGGATTTCCAAATCGTATCAGCAGCCGGCGGCCGGCACACAGACGGGCAAAATTCAACGGCTGCTTTGTGCGCCCGCACTGCAGTCTCAGGAGAAATAAAATCAGCGAGTTGGCGAACGGTCAATCTGCTGCCCTGTTCAGTTTCTGACGTTGCACGTCAGAAAATGCCGGACCTCCCCACGTCCGCCGAAAATTACGCTAACAAGAAATTCCTAACCACCCGAGCTTCCCTTGAGCGTGGGGTTGAACATTTTTACGGGGCTGGAGCTTTAAAGCCCTCCACGTGTGTGATATTATTATGCTAGTTTCCAGCAAGAGCGAGTCTACATATTACGTGACGTTAAGAACACATCAAATGGTTACCATTTGCCGAGATATGATAGCTTAAATCGAAGACACAATAATGTATTAATCGAGTTGTACCTACATATTATACCAAAAAATAGTTTTGTTGAACAATTCACACATTTCCATTGCAAAAATAAATACCTACCTACCTTTAATTAGATTCCATTGTGGTATTAATACCTATACCTTAATTGTTCTTGTATAAACTACACTTCTCATACAACGTAGACAACTATTCCAAATAATATTTAGTTGGCGCACATCAACCAATAAGAATCCACAAGTTAATGTTGCTGTACATACCAGTATTATAGTGATCTAAGCATTTGTTAAGTCGGTAAGCTATAAACGCAAATCCACAAACAAAACTAGCTGATTCGAGAACTTTTATTATACGAGGTCACTAATGAAACATTTGCGAGGCGAAGGTTCAGAGACACCAAACGAAGTCATACCTGATGCACAAGTATACGCACATTATCAGACTCTCTCAATATGTTGATGCCCACTCCACCAAAAGTTGTAAGAATTAAAAAAAATGAATAAAGCTGCCATTCTGTTCCACACGGTAAAAGGAACGTGTCGCTAGCTTCTAGATGATCTGAAGCGCGAGTGATTCATTCGTCAAATCATCCCATATAACGTATAACGAAAAGGGTGTCTTCTTCGTAAAACACACCAAAGCAGTGTCTAAACCCTGAAGATAAAGCAAGGACGGTTGCTATACTCATAAGATTCGAGAAAGAGGCGATATTACGTTAAGGTGGAATTTTGAAGGTCCTGGCCATCACGAATTGGCTCTTGATGGCCGTGGTGTATCTTTTAAGCCTTATTTTGAACAACTGGAAGTATATGAAGTTCTAGTGCAAATGTTCGAGGTTTGATTAATTAAAAGCGAACAATTCTGCAACATGCAACCACCACATATAGCGAGAACAACAGTTCAAAAGATCCTAGAACTTTGAGGAGTTGAACTTATATCACAATTGAATTATTACCTTTTTAGGTCGATGGCACATTTATTACATGGTCGAAACTATACAGACATTGAGGATGTCAATAACGGAATGCAGAAACTTATAAACACCCGCAGTGTAATGCAAAATTTTTACCATTTGCTTAATAAAATTGTGTAAAGATTGTATCATCTCATTGTCCTCCAGTGAGGTGACTCAAAATCCAAGTCACAGTCGTCCTAATTCCAAATTTTAAATAACTATTAGGTCAGGTATAGAAAACTGAAATGTTAAATCTAGAATGCTAGAATGTTCTAATAATTTCCGCGTAATATCGCTGAAAAAAAATTGAAGGTGAAGTGAGTAGTGTACCAAAATTATTTGAAAAATGTAAACTGTTGGTAAACGAACTAAACTTCACAACTTTAACCGTGGATGGCGTAGCATGTTCATTGTCCAGGTAAAATATTAAAAACTTATCATCGTGTGTGACAACTTGAGATAAAGCAACGAATTCTGTTCTGTGTCGACTGCCTCGTGGCTCGAGCGTTTGTGGCCTGGTGTCAGGTATTATTTATTGTAATTCTTTGAGTGTATGCTAATTGTATCACATTACAGCTCAGAAAAAGTAAAGAAGCTGTCTGTAATCGTCATTAAGAAATATACAGCTTGTCCTCCAACTGTAGTCTGTTTTTCTACGATCAGTCGCCGGACCTAGCCACAACAACGTTTTGCTACAGTAGCAAGACGGATTATGTTACATCTTATTTGAAGACCACTTCTAACTGAAACTGAATAATTAATTCAAAAGTTTCCATCTTTTATAAGAAAATATCAAAATACGTTGATTTGTAAACAAGTTTGACCTTTTTTACTGCAATCGGTACTAATATACTCATGTGTATTGAACACCCAAGTTATTGTACCGATGTTTTACCTATTAAGAAGTGTTAAGAAAAAGCCTACCACTGGTCTACCTCTGGGCAATATGAGAATGTGACTTTAATGGAGGCAAATTCTAATTGCTGGCCAATAAAAGATATGGCCACGACTGAGAGAAGTTCTGAAGAATTTATGTAATATACTGCGAATTGCTTGCAATTTTCGTAATATAAAATGTAAAACATACTTATTTTAAAATGCTCAACAAAGGTAACAAATATTCTTGCAAGTGAAGATGTATTTTTAGAGACAACCGCAACTTAAAACGGTAACCAAAAAAATACTACCACTACTACAATCTTTTACTTCTTATCTTGGTTGTTCTAATAAGAAGAAGGTTGTAGCTGAGGATTCAAGTTCTGTGTTCTGCATACATCCTCCAAGTGACTGGAGAAAAATATATTGGTCTATTATTTATTTCTCTAAACTGCATAAATTACTTACTTTCCTATTTTATACGATGTACTTTTTTATACATACATCGGGCTATAGAACTACCGCTTATTTAGATTGTTTCAGTTCAAATGTCATTCGCATTATGACAAAATTAGTTTTGTTTTGACACTTATAAAATGGGTTGATTTTCGCTTGAACAAAATTGAGAAATATTTTATTTATTTAATATTGCCAAATTGTTGAGACTTAACTCAAACTGTACGAAGTTTATAAAAAGAATTTTATAAAAAAAGGAGTGCCTTCAAGGCAGTATGTGAATCAATTTGTGAAGTGAGCTCGTGAAACTGGATAGTTGTTGGGTAAAACAACTCGTTTTTGTGCTCCTACAGTGCAATCAACCAAAACCACTGCTGCTGTTGCTCAGAGTGTGAGTGAAAAACCATCAACACTAATTCGTCATCATTCTCAAGAATTGAACATTTCACGCATTTCCTTGAGAACAATTTTGCATACAGCCCTCAGTTTGTAACCGTACAAAATTCAGTTAGTGCAAGAACTGAAACCGAATGTTTGTCCCATGCGTTTTCGGTTCGCTCAATGGGCTGAAGACCGCTTGCTTGAAGATAAGCATTTTTACGAAAAATCATCCTCTCATATGAAGACCATTTCCACCTCTAAGGCTATGTCAATAAGTAAAATTATCGAATCTGAGGTTCAAAATATCCAGAAGCCATCAAACAAAAATTAATGCGGATTTTGATCCGGGGGCATACTAGACCATTTTTTCTTTGAAAATAAGCAAGAACACATCGTTTCAGTCAACAGCGAGCATTACCGCCCCATGATAACTGATTTCTGGCTGCCTAAAATAGACGACCATGCTCTCAATAAGCTTTGGTTGCAACAGGGCGGCGCTATTTGCCACACAGCCAATGAAATGATCGATCTTTTGCGAACTATTTTTGAAAATCGCATATCAGCCTCGCAGTCGTTATTTGACTCCGTTTAATTATTATTTGTGGGGAGCCGTTAAAGATAAGGCTCTTAAGGGCAAAATGGATGCAGCCATCTGTCGTATAGATCATATCGGTGTGAGCGCCATCTAGTAAGTGGTACGCGAACTGTTGCGAAAGGCAGCCATATTGTAGAAGCCACACTTCACGTAAACCAAAGTTTGTTTTGTGAACCCATAACTGTTTTAACTAATGATGATGTTGATGTGGATAAGTACAAAACTGAAGTAACATTATGTGGTGGACCTGAGTTGACGGGAGGTTCAGAGATTTGTTGACTAACTTTATTAACCTCAAAGCTTGCCTTCATATATTAGCAGTTACCATTTATCAGAAATAAAGTGTTTTTTCAAACTTTAATGTTTCTAACGATTTATTCGTAATAGCCAAATTGACCGTCTTCTCGTGGAAGGATCTCTAGTTTTGTCAGGCTGGTTACGAATCACAGACGGCAAGCCATACAAATTTACGGAAAGCCATCCTTTCGGTACGTTACAAAACAACCAACAACGCCACAAATTACCTTTTAACAAGATTGCAGTACCAAGAACAGCTCGTCAGCACGTAAACAGCTGTCAGATAATTTGTGAAATGCTCAAACTGCCATCAAACGATTTAAACAAAAGATTGCTTCTACAAAATGGCCGCCTTTTAAGAACGTGCTGACGTCACGTCAATACTGAGTATACAGCTCCATATAGTTAAATATGTGATAAAAAAGAATTAGGTTGATCGTATAGGCTACTGCAAGGCGAGCCGCTGAAGTCATTTGAACGAAGTTATGTTCCATGTTTAATAACAAAGTATACTCTTTCCAATAAAACAATAAATTTTGGAAAACATCTTCGCGTTTTTTTAGGACCAAATGAAATTTTTAATGGCCGTTTCAATACATGATCAACATACCTATGCACAAGTATGTAGCATCAAAACAAAACTAGAAACGCAAACTGAAACATATTATCATAAGCCGAAAGCAAAAGATGAAACTCAGTTGTTGTTATCAACTTATTCGAAGTTGAAAATTTCTGATGCTAGCAAATCCGTAAAGATTTTCTTATGTACAAAAGTTCTATAATTTATAGCCTCGATGAGCTGTATCGCATTTTAACTTTTTTACTTAATGTTACCCAAACTCTCTACTGTTGCCTGAACGGTAACTAATCGCCGATCCGACCTCCAAAAATGTACCACATCCTCGCGTGTTTTGAGACAGTTGAACCTCCCGCCGCACTTTACAAAATTCTGCCCACTTACCCGCGTTCGTGTAGATAACCGACTCGCGTAAATCACAATCTGTGTCTTCGTTAATATTTGATATGTTACGTACACTGCGAACGATGATGTCAACGGAAGGTTCCCAGTTTGTATGAGCAAAACAGTTGGTCTGAAAACCGGTAATGAAGTTGCCTGTCAGTTGCCATCCAGTTTGCATATTCAAAAAGCCTACCAAATTCGATAAACCGAATCCTTCGAAGTTGAAAATTGGCTGCAAACTTTTGCATGAATATTGATTTAGGTCCGTGGAGGTTTATTACGTGAAAGCGCAGTAAAAGGGGTCGTAGTTACAGGTGGAGTGAAGATATAACGAAGTATGTTACAATGAGCGTACACACTAGCGAGCAGTACAGCCGGCTCCTCCGCCAAATGTATAGGACACAAAAAAAGTTTGATTTGACATTAATTTTTGTTTAGGATTAGCACAAACAAAATATTTGAATTATCTCTTTTCCTGTTGGCTGTAGTTTCAAATTCACTTAGAATAAAATGAGTAGTTTTAATATACCGAAGCAACGTTTGCATGTTTTCAAGAAAAAATTGTCTTTGGTGCCATAAAATATTTCAACCAAACTGAATAGACTTTAATTTAAACGAACAAAACGGAAAGTTTTAAACGCAAGCAGATTTGATTACCATGTTTATTATTTTTTTTACTATTGTCACTTTAAAAACGGACGAGTACCAGAATAAACTACATAATTTATTACAGACAAACACCTTCTAAAGAGACGTCACTAGAATTTCAAAATACTTGAACTCAAACAACGAAAAGCACAAATTAAGAATAACGGAGCTCCAAATCTATGTGAAATATCAATAAAGCACAAATGAAATACCCTTGAGATGGGTCATTTCTTTCATTTATCACGATCAATTGAATGGCAATTCAAATATAGCATAAATAATTCCGTAGGTTTCGCGAACACGGTAAAATAATATCAGTACCAACTAAGGCTCTTCTTGTGTCCTTTGATGAATCTAAATATCCACTTCTATTCCCCTAAATGAGTTTTCGGCAATCCTGAAAAGTAAAATGAAGAAACCAGATATGTTGATGATTTTTTTTATATTTAGGCGAAAACTGACAAAAATTGACTGACATTAATTTATAAAAAAACCAACACAAATGTAATAATCCCGGCATGCTCAAATAAATAATTACAAATTAAGTATTCGTATACTATAGTTTAACAAACAGACTAGTAAATATAAATACCATCTAGAAAGGAAAGGCTAACCTTTAACAATGTATACGATACAAAAAATAGATAACTATTTTAGATATAGCGCTAAATCAGGACACATAATATTTAGCTTCATCGTCGTCTTACTGTTTACTAAAGTGCCTGTCGACGAAGCCATCGAAATAATCGAGAGGAAACACTAGCCAAGGAAGGACATCAGAACAGGCCAAGCATTGACTGAACATAACATACTTTAGTTACAAGGGAGCAAAAATACAAGCAAGTGTGTGGGGCACCGATGGGCTCACCACTGTCGCCGATAATATATAGTTCTATACATATATAAGCGAACCTTTTTGGGTATTCTTCCGTCATCCATTCTGAGTACGTGGTCATGCCAAAGGAGTTGCTTTTTCTATGCTATGGATAATTGGGTTGTTTTTCTAATTCTTTCTTGACATCTTCATTTCTTATATGCTCTAATCCTGATAACTTATATGAAAGTTGTTAGTGTTTGCGTTGAAAATATCCTGAATAGATTCTAAATAAAAGCAGTGGAGGTAAATAAGTGTAATTTGGGAAGTTTTGTTATCAACAATCCAAAAACCAATATGTTAAACAAAATAGGATTCAATATCACATTGGAAGTATAAACTCAAGTAAGAGCGCAGCAGGTTGTGCTCATCCTTGCATCAAATATAATCATTGCTTAGATCAAAACAGCATTAGTCTAACATTGCAAAATAAAATGTTAAAACTAATCCTTTGGAAATTAAAAAAGCGCAACATCACAAAAAATCATTCAACAAATGGAACTCCAACATCTAATACGCCTTTGATATTACCGAAATTATAAAGTCGACTATGAAACCCTGACCTACATTTTTAGAGATTTTTACAACTGAATTTTACAACTTCTGTATGATAAGCACGTAGGCAAAATTATGCGCACCTGAACTGATTGGTGCTCTTTGCAAATGGCCATTATGTGGTCGAAACAGTCGTCAGAGCTATCTGACAATCTAACTCGTAAATTTACTCTTTTCTTGTGACAAAAAAACTAAACTTAAAAGTGATACATATTTCAAATTACAYGCTCTTGATTATATATATTTGCAGGAACAATATTCGCCAGGACTACAAGAGACGCAAAATTAATATAGGAAATGATGCATGCCAGTTTGTTATAGAGTGGATCAAAGGAAATTTAAACCGTCAGTTGCACACTCCTTCGAAAGATGCGTATAATACAAAATTTTAAATCTCTTTAAACAGAAAATTTTAAAACAAAAATACAAAAGAACAATTTCACTCTTTATCACTCTTTTCGCCAAAACCATTACCCTGGGATGAGCTTTGGCAATCACGAATGATGGAGTTTGTTATAAAAGGAAATGCATTAAATCAAACGAATGCTAAAAGGTATCAGGTATGAACACATTAAGGAAAGGGAGCCCGAGGTTTAAAAAACGCATGAACATTAAAAGCCCAGTGGATTTTATACACATAAAGAAAGAAGCCTAGTCTATATGAGAAGGTATCAGGCTAAAAAAACCAAGGAAAAGGGAGGCTGTTATAACGCAAACGGAACTCTGATCCAAACTGAAGCGAAATCTTTGTTTAGAGACCCTCATATACAAAGGAAGCTGGTCAAATTAAACGAAACGTAAAAGGATGCGTTAAGGTTTATCTGAAACTTTTGCTCATAGATATGAATTATTGACATATTGACATTTAGATAGCGGTCGGAAGGACTTAATAGGGAGTTTGTGAATACGGGTGTAGAGAATGCCGTAAACGGTAACGTCATCCGGTGCAGTATAGCGCATGCGCAAAAGTTTACCGTAATGTTTAGCGTTACGGGAATACGCTATTTGACGTGATATACCGTATCGCGATACCGGGTGGTGTCATATTGGCGCATAGTAGTGTGCATAGATATGGTAGTGTGTATAAGATGGCAAGCAAAGAACGGCTGCGGTTTGCAATACAAGATGATTTAAATCTTTTGCGTGAAGTGGTAGCGCAAAATCCTTTTGAAGATGCGAGTCGATGGACGACAATCCACGCTAGGGTTGTAGAAGCAACAGGAAAAAAATTTACTTTGCATGCCTTAAAAGACCATGTGGAACACCTTCTTTTATGGAGAAATAAGGATACGGCAAATTTGAGAAAGTAAGGATTTACGGATGTGTTAAAAAGAGCTACAGCTGTTTCACTTTGTGTAGGTCCGGTACAGAAGAGGAATACAATGAAAAAGAACAGTTATTGCAGGAAGCCGTAGATTTAGTGAAAGAGTTTGGAAGTAAAGGTACTAAAGTGATGAAGATGAGCATCACAAAGCAAGCAACTAAATCTAGACAAGCCGGTATAGAATTGCGAGATTCGGCAACTGTCAGTGCTTCTCTTGTTTCGACAGATGCGTGAAAGGATGTGCTGATGAAATAGTTTATGACAATAATGCAATAATAAAATTTTATTAGCCCAAACATCTTTTGTGCCAGAATCGCAACTGATCAACCCAGATATGACCAGTCCATCTTCATTCAATCACACATAAGTGGAAAGACACACACAACTAGTAAAACATGCCACCTTACAGTTTCTGCAAGAAAAACAGAGACAGAGAACTTCGAGAAAGGGAGTTAGAGCTGCAAATGCGCAAGGTGGTCTGCGAAGAGAGAAAATTAGAATTGCAAGTATTTGTATTGTATTTGTACTTGTAGCAACAGCAATTGACCTTTGAAAAAGAAAAATTTGAATTTGAGAAAATGGAAAGGGAAAGACGCTTACAGGTCGAACTGTAGGAGCGACAACATAGATTGGCCAATGAAAAACAACAGTCTGATATGATACATTTCTTATTAAACTTGCGTCAATCTATTGACCCAAAATAAAACATCTTGCAAAAATATATTTATTCTACCTAAAAAATTATACCTACATCTAAGTAAGTTTGTAAGGTTGGTGCCTGGATGTTGAAATAATCTGCGCTCTGACTACTGTACAAACATGTATGGCAATTAGCAAGAATCGTTGCTGTTTTGTACATAGTACTAATGTCCTGCAGTAACAATTTTTGATTTTTCTTATAATCTAAAAAGGCAAACTCCGTCACTATTTTTCCAAAACCCCATTCCACTGCTTGTCTAACTCTACTCATTGTGGTATTGAAATGTTGTTGCTGTGGAGTAATATTAACAGTGGAGTGTGGGCGCAGTAACAGTTCTTTAATAGGATAGCCTTAGTCACCATAAACCACATTCTTGTCTAGTTAATACATCCAAATTTAACCGCCCTTGTGTTTCTCTTCTCACAGAGGGTCTGCGTTTTTGCAGAAGCCCATGTGCGAAAGCATCTTCTATATCGTTTTCATTATATTCGCCAAATACAACTGCATCTACAACTGCTTCCATGTTTGTTAACGTAATACGTCAAACGACGTCGCTCGCAAACTGTAAACTACTTAGCCTGTCAGTTTGAAATACTGTATCTCAGTCATGTGATTTTAACGTTTACGGTATTAAAATCCACGGTAACCGCAAACTCCCTATTGTTTCAAACAGAATCTACAAATTGGATTACTAGAAAATTTTTATTGTACAGATGTTGATTGGGAAAGACACCAAATTGACAGGCTCAAGGGTTTGATATGTATATTTGTTGTCCGATACAGACGATCATCGAGTCTTAACAGCATACATACTGCCGTTTTATTCTTTGTAGCTAATGTACAAATTTAAAACAAGTTCCACTAAAAACGAAATTATTTAGATTCGGGCGACAACTAAGGTAAAATCAAACAGTAGGTTTGGCTTCTAAGGAACTAGATGGTTGTAATAATATACTCTAGCGTAAAAAGTACGATAAATGGAGACTCCAAGATGACTGCAGCTAAGAAAATACACTTCGCAATCCCCAACGTCAAAATGACGTATACGCCGATTTCCACCTGCCAGAAATCGAGACGTGGATTGAAACAGCGAGGGTCCCTGCACAAAAGCCCGCAAGGATATTCAAGATGCTAATGCGAGCCGTATACACCGTCGTTGGGCCCTCGCGGGGCGGGGCCGCTCGCCCCCGCGACGCGCACCCTATCATCCCCTTCCGCATCCCGAACGTCGGAGACAGATCGCCGTTCACTATTCTCAAATTGCATTACCGCAACTCCGGCACTACGTGAGCCTATTGTCAAATAAATAAATAAAATTTGTATAATGTTACGTTTTAAAATATACTTTGCATAATGCACTTTCCGCTCCGCTGCGACGTTTCGCCACGGATGCGACCTGCTTGACAAATAGATCAGATCGATCGTGAAAAGTTGTAATAAAGATTATACAGTCCTGAAGTGCTGAAAGTCTACTATTTGACTTATACAATCTACAGAGAAGTCCACATATATTTTTTCGCTCAGTTTTAGAATCATTGCTTCCCCAGGCAATGTTCTAATAATACCGCCAAACTAAGTAGATATTGTAGTAACCCGTCCTCTATTTGTTGTTTATTATTTGTATTTATTTCTGATTTAGTACGCGCAGTGGCGTACCCAGAAATTGGAAACTTCGGTTTCACTGCAATAAAATGAGCTTGTTTAAAAAAATCTGTTAATTTTTACCTTTTCTGTTATCCAAGGTTAGAACGCAATTTTTCTTTTCCCGTTTTTATTTTAAAAACCATGATTCTTCATGGGTCGTGGGGAGGCTTCTAACCCGTTCTGTTTTATGTATTTTTCATTTCTGTTCTAGGTGGTCTGTTTTTGTGGATCTTTCATTTCTGTTCTATTTGTTCTGTTTTTGGGTATTTTTCATTTCTTTATTATGTGTTCTGTTTTTATGTATTTTTCATTTGCCTTCTGTGTGTTCTATTTTTGCGTATTGTTTATTTCTGTACAGGGTGTTCTTTTTTTATGTTATAAAGGGCTAGTTATTACAGTTAAAGTACATAGTGAGTTTACAGTAACCTTTGAACAGTATACTATAAAGTACATAGATCATTTTCAGGGATGATACGTTTCTCCCCCGGATTAGTTATTAAATCAGTTATTTAAGTTATTTGTTTAAGATTCGATATATTTCTTTTTGTTGGACGGAGGTTCCCTCTAGCCTCAATAGTACTAGGTGAATCACGGCACTCTAGTATTTTAGGCAGGTCAGGTCAGGTGGTTGTATAATAACCATAATCACTAGTAATGTAGGCGGGTAACTCTAGGATAGTATAATAAATATAATAAATACTTTAGCATTTAATGAGTGTTTTAATGTGTCAAACTCTCCACCCTGGCTTTCTGCAATGGTGCAATCTCACTCGCATATTAAGTAAATTCATTACATCATAGTGTCCTAACCAAATGCTAACTAGACGATCTTGCCATTTTGAAGTATATCTAAATTTACATTTCATTAATAATTGTCTAAATTTATTGACAAAGAACTTTTAGAATATTCCAATATAGACATACATCTTAAATTTAATGTCAGGTTTAGTATATAACATTTTTTATATAAAAATCATTTAAAGAAATTGTAAAATAAAAATGCCCGAAACTAAATAGCAGAAATAACTAAAGTTGTAGAAGTAAATAAAAAATAAATACTTACATATATTATATATTTGAAATAAAAGTATGCTTCTGAAAATAACGAGGAACACACAGGCAGCTACTTTTTTACACAAAACACATTTTGCTTACAGTGTGATTGCTGCGATCAATGAGATTTTACGGTGGCTTTTTGCTCAAGTATTTTTAAGGTTTTCGTTGTGGACAAACTCCCAATGTTGTATTCAACCAGAGCCAGTAATGGTATCTTAATTTCAGAAGAAACCTTCCAATTCGATCTACAGTGACGCAAGTGTCAGAGTCAGACATTGAAATTATAAAGTCACTGAAAACAACAAATCGAAAGTGAATAGATAACATCATCCGTCGTCAAGGGATGTGTTCAACTAAGATTACCATGTTATATCACTACATATTATAAAACAAAGTCCTCCGCCGCGTCTGTCTGTCTATCTGTCCGTGATAGACTCAAAAACTAGTGAACAGATTTTCATGCGGTTCTCACCAATAGATAGAGTAATTCATGAGTAATGTTTAGGTACATAATTTGTCAAGTTTTCGGTTAATTGAAATATAACGATAATTGTTGGAGGTGTCAAGCCGCCTGGGAGCTTTCAACGAAAACGCTGAGTAATCCCTTTGATATTTAACAAAACAATGTTTGGCGGGATATTCCTCTTTTATAGCTCTACAAAAAAGTCCGCGATGGCATATATCTAACTTTTAAGGATGGCTTACTATACCCTATCTATCTATTTATCTTCTAAAAAAATGGTCACGTACAATGCGGTAATTGGAAAGCTATTTAGACGGACACAGTATTAATCCTTATTAACATAAACACGTTAGTTACCTTTAGCATTTCATGCACAATATAATTTAAATGATTATCTTAGGAGTTATCGCAAAAAATTAATGCGCGCGAATTTAAATTCAYGCGCGTTTCTCACACCGATGACGGGACTCGCTTGATGCGATTATCCCTGCGCCGCGGCGCGTCTTCCGCAGGCGCCCACTGTTTCTATATAAGACGAGCGACAACGCCCGCGTACTACTATAAACAGACTCTTTGGAGCGAATGGAGGTGACGACTGAAATGTATTTCTTCTAGGCTTTACTTCTCGTGCTAAGCCGGGGTGGGTCTCTAGTGTTATCTAAACCCATTATAGTTTGTGCGAGGTATCCTTACAAATTAATACAGGGAACATATTACAACTATAGAGCATAACTTCAGAATATTGGAAGCATCACATCGAACATTGAATTGAATGCCATTGTTACGAGAACTCTATATTCTTTCTATATAACTAAATTCGTAACTGAAAAGTACGTTATTTTAGCAAATAACAAAATAACGACGTGAGGTAGACTAACAACAACAAAATATGTCTAAAATTACTTATAGTTATTTCACGATTTTCAAACTGCCAAATTGTTGGTGTTAATAATCATTATCAACATTCAAGAAGTAATGCTTCGATAAAATAATTTACTTTGTAGGATTGCTTCTCAACAAAACCTGTTCTAAACATGGTGTTATACACAGCCTTATTAGATAGCGTTATTTCCATACCATTTTTTCCATCCACTGCTGTACCTCAGAGGCAAAATTTAGGCTATTTACTATTTTTATTACTTTTAAATGTTATAGTTGGCTGCCTCTGTACAAACTGTCTGCGAAATTCTACTGGACAATATCGAAGCTCTTTTGAAATTGAGTAGTGAAAACTGTTTACCTCTTATCAATGATGAGAAGTGCTGTGTGATTACTTATACCATAAAATTTGCATAGCGGGAAAATTTAGTATAAATGTATATATAATATAACTAAGTATACAAAATAGAAGCTGATTTTTTTATGACAGGGAAATGTACTTCAGTAAAATAAATCGCAGAATACAGTTATTTTAATAAAAACAAATTTATCTCTGGAGACTATAAAAATTTTAAGTATATTTACGCTGTTGGGATTAGGTGATAGTTATCATAATTAATTACAATTACGCGAACACAACAAGTTTCGATTGAAGGCTATCTTTTATAATCTGACAAATATAAAATAGATATTATATTATCCTAAATATTCGCCCTTGCATAAAACATCTGTCTAACCACTTTTCGATATAGGAGTGATATATTAATTTCTTAGAACTTGTGGTCTTATGGTTAACAACGTAGTGACATAAACACAGGCATACCAGCTGCTGTCAAATCAAATCCTCATTTATGTCAATTAATGGCTTGGGTCTTTATTACTTTACTACCATCCCACTATTATTAATCATGCCTCTTAATTAATGCGTTTATGGCAATAATACGTCTACCATAAAGGACAGTAATATCAAGTAAAAAGGCGGTAGGGGGTAGAAGGAGTGACAAATGCACTAAGCGTATTAAAGTAATAAAAAAGAATATGACGCTCAATTGGGAAAACTGCGTAGGTAATTTATTATGAATTAGTAAAAGTTACAAAACTTAATCAACATATACCTTAGTTGTTCAGTTGTCTATATTTCCCTTATGATGCATTATTAAAAGGTCAAGCTACGCGAAATATAAATGATTTTCGAATCTCTCGGATACCATGGGTCTGAATATAGAAGAACAATTTCAAATCCTTTAACAGAAAAATTAAGGAACTTTAATCCAAAACTACCTTATTTTTCACTTTATCGTGCAACTACAGAAATGGCTGAATAACGTAATAGCAGAAAAGGAAGGTACAATTTTAACCTGTAATACTTCACTCACCATTATTATAATTCGTATTGTGAATATATTATTCCAATGATGCAGAAGATTGAATGTTAATTGAAACCGTTACATCTAGATCGACGACTATGAGACATATGATGTGCATCAGCAAAAATAACATTTCTAAGCCTAACACAGATCCAGGTATCACTTTGTCAACATACCAGTTCAAGTTTTAAAAACTTAATATTTAATAAAGGTCGTCATTCCTTATTCGTCTTTTTTATAGCTTAATGAATCAAAACGGTTTCGAATTGGAGTTACTTCTTGGTAGATTGTATAATACAATCTCGTAAGGAAAAAATGACTGCACTTTAGTCTCAGTATTTATTTATTAGAACCACAGGCTAGACAGAAATGAACAGAGAGGTAAACAAAAACTGGAACTGATTTAAAAAGAAAAATTAATATAGTGATGCATCTATGGTGAATTTAACAACTACCGATAAAATTAAAGCAATATGCTTGATGATGGTTAATTGAGCATTGTGCAATCCTTTGCAAATTGTTATTAAAGAGTGCGTAGTGCGATAACATGGCATAAAAATATGCAATTACCAATACCGTATAGTCTGCTTGAGAGCTTTTGAGCGAAGTTAAATATATTTTAAATGATAAACCGTTTGTTTGCTATTAAATACGTAGATAAAAGAATTCTCAGAAAGTGAACTATAAATAGGTATATTTTTACAAATTCCGAATTAAAGAAAATATAGTAAACGACCACTCTTTCAGTCTTAGAGCTGTCCGAGGGAATTTTCTGCATTAACACGTTTGAATATGTTTGACAAATTAATATTAATTGCCTAAGAAAGATTCAAAATTAAATAAATTAAATAAAGTAAGGTTAGGAAAGGATACTGCTCTTTGTTTACTGTCGGAAATACAACTGATCTGAACAAAAAGATAACTAAAATAAACATGTTTTAAAGTACTAATTGCTTCCTCCTGAGGACTAGCACAATAAGCAATAGTTATAATCAATAAATAATGGGTGTCTTACAGAAATTGAGGTTTATATCATAAAGCAACTGCACATGTTATTATAAAAAGAAATAAACTCACTCCATCGAAAACCCTTCGTCAATGTGTAAGCAAATTCACCACGTAAATTACCTAGTAATGTTGATGAATATACTTATAACACTCAACCGTAGTTAAAACACGCTCACCGTTAGCAAGCTTTTACGACAGAAATATATAGGTATACAGGTTAGGTTAGATATAGGTTAAGTTTTGTCCTATTTATGGCTTTTCTCCCTTTCCAAGACTTTCATTTTGTCCCCAATTCACTTGATGCTCAGTGTTTAAAGTACTACGTGCTGCGGAACCCCTAGCGCGACTCCTTCGGGGTCGCGGGAGATCGGCGCTGCTCCGCTGTGTCAGTTGGGGATCACTTATCAGAAAGGGGATGGGTCTACCGTATACCTTGGATCGTACTCTACGAAAAAGTATACCGCACCTAAAGTCGTACGATATCGCGTTCAAAAGTTATAAGGAGAAAACTAAACTTCCCCTAAAATCGTAAAAAGTGTACAATTTGGCAACACCGCGGTTGGAAATTTTGGGGGGAAACCCTGTAACCGCCATGTCGGGATTCACCCGCCAATTTCCCCAAAAAAATCGTAAAAAGTGCACAATCCGGCATCACTGCATCTTACAAAAAGTTGAAGAATTTCAAATCCAACATGCGGAGATTTACCCGCCGTTTTCCCTAAAAGTTCGTAATACGTGCACAATCCGGCAACACCCCGGATAGCATCGCATTCCCCGGATCAAGCTGTACAAAAAAGTATACCGCACTAGGACGTCGCATTTAAAAGTTATAACGACAGAACGAAATTTCCCTGAAAAATTGTCGAAAGTGCACAATCCAACAACACTGGGGTCGAAAATTTCTGGCGAACCCCTAAACCGCCATGCCGGGATTCACCCGTCGATTTCCCTAAGAAATCGTCAAAAGTGATCAATCCTGCAACATTGCGTACTAAAACAACGGACCTGTCCGGTTACCCGCGAAAAATCACATCGCTTGCGAAAAATCGCAGTCTGGCATTTACCGGTCGATTTCACCCAAAAATTCCTAAAAAGCGCACAATCCGACAACGCTGCGGCCGTTTACAGAGTCCTATATTACCGATAACAGATTCCTTTATGGTACCGTTTACAAGTTGATATATTACCGATCACAGATTCCAATATTATCCCTTATTTAAATTTGTATAACATAAGTACGGATGTCTCGGTTTTGGGGAAGAAGCCGTAGTTCAAGGAATTTCGTAAATTTTCATGCGAAACACATACACTGTTTTTCGAGCGAAAGCTTCCTAAACTGTCGAAACCGACATTTAAGAATGGGGGAAGAAAGAAGTAATATGTAATAGAACAGTAAAAAACGCTTTTTTGCATTTTTTCACCTTCCTGCGAATACATTTCTGAAACTTCTGTCTAAAATGTTTAAATAGGTAAACGCAAATGAACGCGGGATGAAAGGGAAACGATTATTTCGTAGAGTATTTATAAAAAAAATTATATTGTTCCCAAAAACTTATATCTATAACACTTCAAGATGACCGACCGTCAATAGCAAAAAACAAAAAGATTCTAAGTATCTATCACATACACACATTCATTAATCGCGACGTTCGATTTCGCTACGCTACGTTTATCCTTCGTAATACGCTCCGTTTCCTTTAATACCGCACCCTTTGCGGGTCTGTCCTGCCGGTACATTTTTGGAACTTGTATATATACTGAAAAATCGGTTTTCCGTAACGTCTGAATTTTTTTTCTCCAACATGAATCCACAAAATCAAAGAGCTAGTACTTTAAAATTTCACTTTTCTCAGTGGTTAAAGCAGAAAATCGAAAAGCCATCTACAATTAGGTGCAATTATATATGAATTAAATGTTTCCGTAGATTTTTCATACCATACAAGTTTAATTGTGGCAAAAAGTGCACGATAGCTGTTATTTTTTATTCGAAAATATTCCCGTTTTAAATACACTTTTTTCCCTTTGAATCCAGAGAAAATTAGTAAGATCAATATAAATGTGCATTTTATTTTTTTTGGAATTTTTGGAAATTATTTTTTTAAGCTTGGAAAGTTCAAAGCAAAATGTAGTACATATAAAGTTAAGTCACTCAGTGAAACTACAGAATAAGCAAGTGTACCTATTTATAGTAATGTTGTCATCTGATCTACAAGTTAAGCGTTTTAGGTTACTCACCTTTAAAAACCATCAGCATAGGTCATTTTAGTATGTACTTCTACTATCGAATGCTGCCGTTTAATTAAATTAACGCTCTATTAATGACTTATTTATCCATTTATCCCTTAAATAAGCTGTCCACAGATTGTCTTGACGCAGGCGACATGGCATAGACGTAATTATTATGCTTGAGAACTGCATTCGCTGCAGAAATCGTCGTTGGAGAACGTCTGCTGGCTTTTAATCGCCCACAACACAGTGGGCTGCCGTTCAGATTAGTTCTCCACAGAGACGAGTGGATGATGCCGTATTGCCACTAGATGGCATGTTGTCATCCACACTGTAATTCTCGCATTGACAAATTGAGTTCCATACACAAAATACGAATTAATTTTAACGGGGATACCAAAATTACAAATTACTTTGAGTTAGTTCATATTTTTATAGCGGAATTCATATACCTCAACAACGCAATGTACTACTTCAAACCATTTTCAGAGACAAATTCCTTACACTTATACAAGTCTGTGTTCATCACTATTTCACCCGGTATGCGCCACAAATAATTCCTGAGCGAAACGGGTATTTGCTTACGTTTAAAGCCAACCAAAACGCTTATGGTTGGGCATTTAAACCCGGCCGGTGAGGATGTCCATCCATAAATTTTTTGTGCGCTCATGTTTAGCGAATGGAAGACAAACACAAGTCGAGAGTGAAGTGGTTATAAACTGACGGGATGGAGCACAATAACGAGACGCTGGGGTGGAATCTTTTCGTCTACGTAGTTGTAAATGCGGTTGGGGCACTCCGGTGTCCAATTACTGTTTGACCTCTGTGCATAAAGCTGACTGCCAGAGAAGGGGTTGACCATAATCGCCGGTGATATATCCCGCTTCCTTTTTTTGTGGTGGAATTTGTTTACCAATCTATTTACATCTTTGGTGGATTCTAGTGAAGTACGACATTAAGTACGTAAAATCTGGTCAAATATAAGCAAAAAGGTAACTGAGCATAGCTAATTTAAAAAAAGCACGTATGTGACCTGAAGCAAGTCGCAAAAGTATAAAAATGGAAATATTCATGGTGGTCGCAGTGAGTTCAGACCGGCTGGGTTAGACACCTGGCTTTCAAGCTTGGTGTGCTGAAACGTAAAAGGTTACGTTTCCGTGAACCTCCTGTAGTACCTGTGGCACCTGTGTCACGACGTACAATAAAGAAAGCTATCGGAACAACATTACGCGATTCTGTGCTAAACTAAACAAAACCCTTTCCGAAAGCACCAAATGATTCTGGAAGCCGACACTGCTCTTTCCTGTCCTCAAGTTTCCAGGTGGTTAAAATTATTTTAAAATGGTCGGGGACCCTCGTTCGGGACGGCTGTCCGGCAGCGGGTGTTATAGTAATGGTTATAAGACCTACTTAACTGGAATTTTTAGGGTAATATTTTGACCGAGTATTGAATCCGGGACCTTTTGATTGCTAGACAAATGTGATAACCACTACACCATCAAAGCCCTATTCAAATTCCAGGTCAAAGTGGCATATATTTGCCAAAATCTATAATACGTAATGCTACTGAATGCCATCTGGCGCTTTTGTAAGGTTGTGCAGTCTTACGAACTAAATGTTACCTTATCCAACGTTTTTAATAAAACAGTGAGGAGCTTATTATCGCAAATTTTTATATTTTAATATATTTTTCTTCAAAAAATACAACAAATTATGACAATTTTCAACTAGGTTGTTATGGAATAGCCTAATATGAAAACTAAACAAGAACTGTAATTATACACATAAAAAGCTATAAACATTTTTAAAAGTGGCTCTTCTCTCGTTTAGTTGCTAATTTTCTTACTCCCTTTTTACTGCTGGCAAATCAATTCTTGTGCGATCGGTTATATGCTATATATTAATCAGATGTTTCATATGACATGAGGCACAACTACAAATGATACATTTTCGGCATTCAATGACAAAGAACGCTTATGCCATTCAATGCCTGAAAAGAGCGGGCAGCCAACTGTATGTGGGAAGAGAAAACCGTAGATATCCATATATAAATATATAAAATTTCCATTTGGAAAATGGCGTCTCATAAGATATTCACGAGCGGACAGTTAGTCTGCGGCTGCATATACAAGTCCGGTACAACACGAGAAAAGAACCCCGTCGGGCCCTCCCTTTCAGAATTGACCCCAGTTGAGAAGTTGAGCCTCTTGAACGTGACAAAATCTCCGCAGGGACTTTAAACACGAATTTCAGAACCAACATTTTTCAGTTAAGACTCAGACGAAGCTAAATTTTACACGGGCAGTGCGATGATGGGAAAAGGGTAGCCCATGAATTTGGCTTAGTATCTAGATTCTTTAAAAATTGTGTTTTTGACTTTCTTCATAGGCCATTTATAACATTAATAGAAATTAATTTCACAGCAATATTGTTTGAATCCTTTTAACATACATACACACATACATTATATATATTTGCATACTTTAAAATATAACTTAGCAAAATTAGCTGAACTCTAGTTATATAAAATCACTTATCTAGGATTCATCAGCTACCATGCTAATTTTAATTATTAAATGTCAATTTAACTAAATTTGTTTAACATATAGGCACGATGGGCAGCTTCATAAATCATCCTTTTAAGGTACTTAGAAAATGGCAACAAATAGTAAATATGGGAATATGAGAAATATGTCGTTGACAGTAATTACAGGAGTAATCGAAACGAATGTGACACATTGGCGCCACTTGTCGGTAAGGCGTTATCTGAACTCTTTTTATGTGGTAAACAATCAACTATGACCCAAAGCTCGGATCAAAATAATGAGTGAAAGGTCTAAAATTTTGTATTGCGATATCGGTATGTAAAAATTTCCGTCATTGCCAATGAAATCGATTAATCCAAAGCAAGTGTTCTGACCTAAATTTCAATTTTTGCAATATGTATGGAACGGATTCGCACTCTTGTACCGAAGGGACAAATAAAAAGTGTTCTAGTAAAAATGCGATTAGTGTTGTTTGTGCTTACCAAGATACCTGGGGAAAGACAACATAGTTGAAATCGATCCAAATGTGCTTAAAAGGCATCAGATTCATGATGATTAACATATTTTTTCGCTCGGTGCATAATTCGAAATAGCTTTTATTAAATCGGAATATTAAGTGCATAAAATAAAAAATAAAGTATTAGATGTGGTTTGGACATATCAAATCAAGAAATTTTGAACATTAAACAAAAAACTCACATACAGTATTCTTACTTATGACAAATTAAAACTAAACACACCCGGTTAATGACATATAGAACCGCAAAACAGATTATAAAGAAGTAGACACCGCATACACTGCTAAACAGAGGAAGTATTTACTGACAATATGAAGTAAAAGTACTTTTATCATTTTTCTTTCTTCATATTCCCCAATAATCAATATAATAAATGGTAAATAAGCTATAACATCACTGGGAATATCACTCTTAACGGCATTTAAACCGCAAAAAGAAGAAAAGCCTCAAACAGTTACTTGTTGTTTCGGTGAAGCACAAAAAAGAGAGATCAGCAGAAAAGCTCTTAGACGGAAAAATAGTCATAAAAAGAATAGACAGATACTTATAACATATTGTAGAGATATCCAGGGGAGGGAGGTGACCTGACCTGAAATCTAAGTGCAGATAAATTTAATTGGCAAGGTCGTGCTATAGATAGCAAAGAACTGTAGAAACAGTAATACAGACGTCCCAGATAAACGCAGAGAACTGATGACGGGAAGAGCATGAAACGATATATTATGAAGTACCTACATGGCACAAATGATTCTGAAATAAGCCAATGGCACAAGAAATCTCCCGTTCCAATCCTCACATTCAGTAGCGGATCCAGGGGGGGGGGGGGCTAAGGGGCTCAAGCCCACCCCCGACAAATCTCAAACTTAATATTATGTTACTTTCTCAGAACAACAGAACAACATTGCAACTACAGTMCAATCTCTTTATCCCCTATCTTTACTTGATCCACTAGTAGGTATAGTATTTTTCGACTTTATATTTCTATAAGAAGGCGTCAAATTTTTAAACCGCGCGCCACGGATACACAGCGCGCGCGCGTGATCTCTCCTCTGTAGCGTGTGGTCATGCTCATGCTGTCGTGTCGTATCAACTGTCAACAGTTGTTTATTAATTGCGAACGGGATGTGCTTTTGTTTGTTATTGTAAAATTTGGATTAAAATGACAGCTAAACGTAAACAAGGAGGTCTTGGTTTGTTTCACTGAAAAAAAGGATGAGTCGAGCGAAAATGAACCAATATCACCTAGAAACAATTTCAGCGACTTATCATCGTCGACTCAAAGTTATTCTGGTAGGTACATCCTCCTGATTATTTTGTATCTAATTAAGTAACTTCGTAAAAACATAATTAGTCGATTTCTTATTTTTATTCAGTTGAGTTCGTCAATTTTTCGGTCGGTGTTGTATTGGGTGTGGGTGGTGGGTGGTTATAGATTGAACTCTGGGTGTGTGTGTGTGGACTACCTACTCTATGATTCCTGCGTGTCCTACAACGGACAGCGTGAGGTAATTAATATTAAGTTACCATTTAAATCAATCATCGGTATATTCGAGTTTGAACTACTTTAAACTAGATTTATAAACATGCCCTCCCACCGCCGTGAATGTCATAGTTTTTATAGGTACTTACGGCATTATTTACCTAAAATCGGCCAATAATCAGAAAGGGGTTGCAATACCCACGTTTGATAATGAGAAAAAATAACAAGTACAGGTACACATATCAAAATAAAATTTTGTGTGCTTTTTAGTGTTGCCAATAACGGACAAGTTGCATGATTTTTAAATTTCAACATTTAGCTGCTGAAATTAACGTCCTAACAGTCAGGAAGTGTTTTATGCAAAACAACCCCGATAGAGTTGAAATAATTGCATTGTAAAATGTAAAGAATTTCACATGACTGAAAACGCTGCAGGGGCGCCGACATCACGTTCCGTTTTCAAGCGCCAGCCGAGATCTGTCACGCTGATAGGCGTTCCCACATCTTGTATTGACTGTTTCGGTGTTATTTGGGTATTTTGTCGCAATTAGTGTGTGTATAGTTTTTCCTCTCGTTTCATTGCTGTACACCATTTTTTCTAGATATTTTCGATTTTGGGCAAACTAAATTAAATTTGGTTTGGAATGCAAAATCACATACTTTTACACATCCCTAACCACAGAAAATTTTTTTTAGTATTTTCCGCTTTCACAAGAATGTTCGGAAATCATATTAAACTACTAACCCTCACAAAGAAACAACTCACGAAAACGGCGTACGTAGATGCATCAGACGATTCGTATGAAAAGACAAACGCGCGACAATCTAGAATGAAATGTGACGRCAKACGTCGTTTTTAGGTGACGTGATTAAATGCTATTTTCAATTTCAATTTCAATTCAATCTCTTTAATGTTTTGTAATTAAAGTCAATGAAGAAATTTACTGCTAATTGAGCTCAATAACAAAAATCCACTTTTGGCTGTTAATCGAATCAAGTCTTTGAAATGGGAGTTTCTCCGCCAAACTATATAGGTACTTCTGCCTTTTCATAACTTGTAGTGCACTGTCGTGGTAAATAAAGCAATGCGCACCCTGTATATCACCGTGATACGTCGTAAAACACATGAGACGAGCAAGTACCGTAACGATAAGTAAAATCGCGCGAGACAGGCCCCGGAGCGCTCTAGCCAGGCCGCATGTTCGCCTCTCCGTACCGGAGACATATTTTACGTCGAAAGCTCCATGCATTAGTTATCGCTGTTTCGGGCGCCGCGTGTGACGCCAACGCTTTAAATTATTTTAATATTGCATGATTTCGGCTCGGCCAAATCTGAAGCAGGGACCGCCTCGGCTTTCCATGTAGATTTTTCGGGCGCGCAATTACTTAATTTCTCCCGGACACAGTTTTACCCTCTTCTTGCGGCATTAGGCCTCAAATCCAATTTGATAAAGAATTCAGAAGCGGTCGCCTTTCGAATATGGCCGGACGAGTTTTATCGGTATATGTGACTTATACGACGAGAGCGACTCCTCGACGTTATGACTAAATTTGGTTTTATTTGGGGAGTTTATCAATTTGAGCATATGTCAAAGTTTTATGCGGCGATAAAGTTTTTATGTAATATTTCCAACTTTCGGTAAATGTATCGAGCATGTACGAGATCAAAGAATATCCCTAGCCTAGAGACATTCTCTGGATCAAATTTTCGTACTTCGTACGAAGAAAATAGTATGTGAGCAATACCGCACCGTCCATCTGGTTTTTATATACAAACGCAGCAATATACTTCGCGGATCAGAAGGAAAGCAGTAATTTTTGCCCTTTTTATAATTGATAAAAGGACAACGAATATGCGTGCATGGGCGTACCCAGCTTTTGGTCTAGGGAGGGGGGGGGGCAAAGCAGGAATTTCCATTACTGGATAATGCTACTTAGCTAGTATAGATAAAAAAATTATCAAAACTGAGAATGAGGAAACAACCTGGTCGTGAAACAGTACCTAAGACAGTAATTATTTAAGCTGCTGGTTTAGTTAATCTTAGTTAAACTTAAAAGTACAAGTTATAAGCTGCAACATTATGCGTCAGCTGGTCAAATACCACCAATCAGCATTAAATTGATGGTAGTTTTATCTCTAACAATTTTTACTCATACATCTAATTTTACTCAAATTTCTTCATAATTTTAAAACCACCATTTGTTATTGTTCTCAAACTGCAAAAATCCTTTCATGTATTATATTCATCTTGTTATTGTCATTGACTTGCAAAATATGGCTCAATATCGCCAAAAACGCATGTTAAAAATACTTAAGGGAATCTACTTGACTATACTGAAATCTACAAGGATTAGCAATTAAACGCACAGTATAAATTTTTACAAATGTAGGTATTTCTTTATGATCAATTAATCCTATGATGGCAATGTAAGTTATACTTCGATTGTTACTTCTGCGGCAATTTTTATGTGACATAAAAGTACATAATTTATGTTTTTAGCTTTAATCATATATGCATAGTTTATGTGCTTAAAGCGCGTATATCGTCATCTCAAACTGAATATGAGCACATCGATAATACTCCATTAAACTTGGACATCAGCAAATTTGGGATTAAAAACCGTGATCGTATTGATCTGATATTTTAAATAGATCAAATTTGAGTACTTCTTTTTGCTCTTTGGCTAAAATAATGACCTGGACATAAATCGAAAATAGTGCTTTTGAGTCGATTATATAAATGCTAGATAATAATCAGACACCGCAACACATCACTAAAATGATATTATTACATCTCAATGTTCGACGACGATTTTGTACACATATGAATAGGTACTGTGTAAAATCAGAATTGATACATTGTTACATAAAATTATGCAAGACATGTTTTGTTATGAACACAGTACAGAATATACCATCTTTTATTTAGACTGAGCCTTTGGGTTTATTTGATTATTACATTTATCATTTAGCCATTATTTTTTTAAGTTAAGTCAACCTCCGTAATCTGCCACTGCATTGCTTCCAAAAATTAACCCAGTACTTATATCTTAACCAAACTAATCCTCATTTAAATAAACTTTAATATATTTAATCCGTTTTTCAAAAAGTCTTTTGTATAGGTACTGGCATTTTAACAGCACACCGGGTTTTAATTCGTGCTTATAATACTACTGGATTCCTAAAACTTACGTTAAATAGACTTTCATAACTCTTAATTCGGATGGATTTTTGTTAGAAATATATGCTATTTTTGAAACTTTTCGTTTCTTTATATTAATTTTAAAATTTGGAACTAAGAAGATTGGAGTTACCGCCAAATACAAATATGTGACCGATTCTGGGTATTCCACATAACAGAATCATGCATAGTTGAACAATCCCTATAAGAAAACATATTTGAAGAGCAGAACAATGTAGAAATCGTATTATGACTTCTGACCAAAATAAGCTTGGAAACCGTTTGACAACGACTTATTGAATGTCATTTGCATAGGTCAAATATGAGTTCTGGATGAAAAATGTGAAATACCCTTTTCAGTAAATTTTACTTCATTGACAATTTCGTAAATACATTAATAAGCTAAATTTAGGGAAGGTGGAAAAGGCCCTGAGTTGGCAGTCCAGGTCCAAGGGGAAGGCAGCTGCCCCCCTTGCCCCCCTTCGGTACGCCCATGTATGCGTGTATGTTTTGTCTGTTTGCTTTTATTCTGAGAAATTAACCACAGCATGTATCAGAACTATCAGTAAAAAAATTATTTTCGTTTATACTGTCTACATTACACATGTAGGTATACCGCTATTCACAGAACTTTAAAGTTATGTCATAAATAACGTAGTTCCATTACTATCATAAAATACCCATGAGCACAACGGACAGAGAATAGCATGTTGGTAGGTTTAAGGTTGACAGTGACCAGTGAATCATGGAATGATTATGTATTTCGAGCTGTGTAACTGACGCATATTTCAGATAAGTGAGATGAGAAAATGCCATTATTGTTTTACAGACGAACATTTGTTAAGATACCAGGTTTACTCTCCCTTTCTTTACATGTCTAGAATGTTATCTATGCGAATGGTCTACATACTTCTTAATTATTTCAATACATTGGCGTCGTTCATTAGTTGTTAGTATTTGTGATGCTTGAAATAAATTTGTTTTTCAAGCACTGATTAAGGCGAATAAGTAAGCAGGTAACAAAACATTACTACATATATATTAGTTACACTATTTATCAAATGAATTAAGGTACGTAATGATGTTACAAAACTGCTGAAGATTTACGCTTTATAAAGTATTCTTGCTTTTCCAAAGTGTCTGTTTCTTACCCTGGATGTAAAGAGTTAAAATACAGGAACTGTGACCAGCAAAAAAACTAAGGTTTATTTACTTGTATCAGGTAACAAGTAGTACTGAGATTTGTAGATTTTCTAAATAGTAAGTTACACTTCAAAATTCAAATATCTGGTTACTTATTGCCGAATAAAGGCAGGCTCGTTCGAATGCAGTATAATAATGATTAGAACCATTACCTCAGATCTAGAATCTAAGATCCAACGCTATATTTTCTTCATCCAAGTTCACCACAAATCAAAGTGCATTGCATGACCGATAATATGATAAAACTAGCCAGAACTACATTAGCGGAATAAATATTGCTTCAAATTTATAAATTTATAATAAACCTGAACAGGCTGCAAGAAAAAGATGTGCGCTTAGCAACTCAGTCTTTATGCAATGCAGTTGCACATGCAATTGAATATGTGGAGAAATCAAGTACTGAACAGTTTACACCTCTTCCACTACAGGATTTATAAGAAGAAGCGATAAACTTTTGATATTTTAAATTTTCGAAATTTTTACGGGTAAGGTCTTAAATATATTTTGAAGAATTTGTTTATAAACTACAAAATATCTAATGTTCCTAAAAACTAAAAATGTAAATTATAGTAGTAAAAACATTTGCTCTGGGACTGATTATTACAATTAAGAATGAAGAAGATCAAGGGAAAAATTGACCAATAGCCCTAAGACACAACAACGGAAATATTCATTGAGGCAATTACTGTTGCCAAATTCAGTTGCTGCAAGTGTCAGTGTCACAGTCGTCATTTTGATAAAGATTTAATTACAGCGTTTACATTTTTGGTAAGCAAAGCGAAATCAAAGTAGACAAATTAAAAAAATTAAGAAATCAAAGACATAATGATACTTTTAGAGCAAAAAATTATCTGATGAAATATTTTTTAATTACATTGCAGGATAGTTAAATCATTAATTAGCCTAAGTACATGTACTCATTGCAGTGAAATTTAACACTATAGAGAAAATGACTACCCAACCACGATAATTATAGGCCGAATCAATTTTTCAAAATATTTACGCATCTTGTATCACGGAGAAGTTAATTCGTGCCTCGGATAGTTAATAAAAATCAACAAGAAAAAGAGGCTCTTCAATATGGCAATGAGATATTGATAATTTTTTACTAAAGCATTCAATAGCGGAAGAATTTTTGGGGTAAGATTTATGTTAGATTTAATTATTAAGAAAAATAATTACGCGTTTTATAAAATGGAGAATGTATCACTATTCAAAATTAATTACTTTAGATCTTCAGGAAAAAGCTGCCTTGTAAAACAGAATTTAACCAAATTAATATTATTTAAAACCTTCTAATGTTAAGTAGAAGTGCAATTATTTTGTTCCTATTAAATACATTTGTAGTTTTTAGGTAATATTGAACCTTTATAGTTTTTGTTTAATAAATTAAAGGCTGTGCTAGTTTATGTATGTACACATTTGTTTCAAATAGTTAAAAATTATTAGTGTGACCTAGTTACAGCGGAAGAAATAACATTTCCAGCAAAAATATCCATTCTCTAAACAAATAAATTTAGTATTAGTAAATGAAGTAACTTTTATTAAATGGATGACTAGCAGTATAGATGTTTGTAGACATTTTTGAGTGCATGTGATATTCCTTTTTAAATTCTGATGTGTCGCTGAAACTGGCTTTAATTATATTTTTTATAAAGAAGTATAATTAAAATTTATTCATGACATCAATTTCATCGTTGTAGCATTCCTCGCACGCAGGTAATTTTCTACTTTTAACAAGTAAAAAACTTACAAAAAATTAGTAATCTCATCCGATTTTTAGAGTACCTATGCATTGGACGGTTGTTGTCTCACGTACCTGTCAAATTTTTATCCGCCACAAACTTCCCCATGAAACATCATCTGCCGCTTCGGAATTGAATTTTTATATACTTTTACTCCGATGCATCACCTTCATACGTCTTGCCTATTCAGCAGGAAATAACATATCCTTGGCTCTGTGTTCGAATATTTTTCCACGCCACTGAGCAACACTTTATCATTCAGGAATACGTTTAAGCGACAGAGTTCTGCCTTTTAGAGTTATTGAAAAGCTCGATCGCATATCTCGGGTTGATAGTAAAATAGGCGGCTGTCCATGCTCTCTGCTCGTTCCCCCGGGACGCTGTCGCATTTTTACGCCGCCTTCTCGATATGCGGCCTTAAAAAGTCTAAATAAAAATCCCGCCTTTGAAAATATCGAGACTGAACTTCTTTATCAAATGGTGACTTCCTGGTAAACCGATCACTGAAAGATAGATAACGAATAACTGTTTGTGTAGTAACTTTAAGTTCAAAATTATTTTAATCAATCAGTTGACTTACTCTAAATGTTGTAATAAAAGCATTATCTATCGCCATATTCAACCACCATTAGACCTAAAAAAAGAACTAAAAATGTTTGGAACTCCCAAAGAAAAGTTTATTTCACTGTTTTAGAATTTATGTTCGCTTGAACTTATAAAATCCGGACAATTCCAAACCGTACTTGAGTTTCAGTTTTAAATGTTATTTACTGAAATGTGCAGTTATCAATTTTCTTACATCATCATGTGGACACTACAAGGAATGATAAAAACCAGTGAAGTCATACTATTTTGCACATCAAAACGTGGCATTTTAAGTATTAAATAATCTAATGCTTTTGACAAATGTTCCACGTTTTTTACTAGAGCAATATAATGTTAGGAAACTATAGAAGCACTATGATCTCAAATAATGAATGCATTACCTGATAATTAGAAAAACCTTGCTGATAGCATGTAGGTAAAGAATGTATACCATTTCTGGCACTTTTACGAGATATTGCAGCTAACGCAAAAGATAAAATATTGAAGATTTCATTTTACCGTCCTACTTTTATAATAAAATTAAGATTTTTGTAGAAATTTGTCATGGTATATAACGTAGTAAGCATTATGAAGATTACAAGTGTTAAGAACCACAATAAATATTTTTTAATTGATTGATTGGTTGATTGAACCAGTGTACGGTAGGCATTTCTGCCGCTCCCGGATATACCGCCGGGCCGGCTACGTCTACGCCGGGTTGGAGGGGTTACACGCTTGTTGCTAGTGGGCTCCCACGTAGCGCATGTTACAGGAGTTTGGGGACTGGAATGGGGAGGTTTTCAGGGCATCCAACTAGCGGATACTTTTTATTAGTCTCCGTGTTGGATGGTGGCTCAGTTCGGATGATTTATTCTTGTTCTTCCTCGGACGAGCTGCTGTCTGAGATTGTATACAGCTTTAGGACTTCCTTATTTATTGTTTCTTGTCTTTTGCGATTTCTGACCACTGTTCTTCATTTATGTTTGATTTTGCTATGATTCCCTCCACCGTTGTTCTCCATGTGTAACACGGTCGTCCTACTTTGAGCTTGTTGCTGTCCATTTTCCACGCTTTTTGTAGTATATGGTCCTTTCCTCTCCTTTGAATATGTCCCCAATATTTCATTACATATGTTTCTATTCCTTTTGTGATTGTCTTTCCCTCTAGGAGTTCTGTTGTCCTACGATTTTCGGTTTTTCTGACAGCTTTAGCCAGTAATTGCACGATGTTTCGTTCTGCGTTTCTCAAGCTTCTTCTGTTAGCTTTGGTAGTAGCGGCACTTTTTACTTCGTATGTCATGATGGGCAGGATTACCGATGTATATATGTTTTTCAAGATGCTCCATTCCGGCTTGTGTTTCTCTACAAATGGTAGTATAGCTCTTGTCACTCTATGCGCGGTTTTTGTCCTCTCTTTGACTGTTTCTCTGCGGTTGAGTTTGCTTGTTATGTAGGTTCCCAGATATTTTATTTTGTTTGTCAGCCTTATGTTCCAGTTCCCTAGTTTATATTAACTACCTGTCTTTAACCTTTTCTCACTAAAGGGGTCTCTTATCATGACAGTGGTTTTGTTGTAGTTTGTGGTTAGCCCGTTTTCTGCTAGGTTATCTTCTACATTATTTAGTAAGTCGGTTAAGTCTTTTTCATTCTCTGTTATTACCACTAGGTCATCTGCTTATGCCGGTATAAACGGAAGTTTTATTTTATTTCCTTGCCTGTTATATTTTTTTAATTGTGCGATTGTCTTTTGAATAATATCATCTAGCATCTAGCACAATTGTAAATATTCTTGGTGATATGTGGCATCCTTGCTTTACTACTCTGTTTTTTTTGTTTTACCGGGGTTATTTGGCCAAACCATTGTATTGTTGTATCTTCGTGTAGACAGGCCTTCGTTATTCTATTGATTAGGTAGTGGGGAACCTTTTCCTTTGCCAGGATTTCTGGTACAGATTGGTGATTTATCATATCGAATGCTTTCTTTAAATCTATAGACATGACGAACGTTTTTGTGCCTTCTCTCCATTTTTCTTCTAGTATGCACCTTACCGCGAACATGTGATCATCCACTGATCTGTTCTTCACAAAGGCTGCCTGATAGTGTGGCATTTCTGGGATGTACTTTTCTAGTTCTGAGAGAAGAAAGTATGCGTAGTATTTATACCCTACACTACATAGAGTTATTCTTCGATAGTCGTCCGTGTTTTGGGGAGTTTTTACTTTAGGAATAGGTATTTGTACCGTGGTATTCCAATCTTGGGGAATTTCATTTAGCAGCCAAGCTGTTGTAATTATTTTATGTATTTCTTGCTTTATTATTTCCGGTCCATATTTTATTAATTCGTTGTTTATCCTATCCAGGCCTGGTGCTTTATTATTTTTCAAGCTGTTTATGATTCGATCTAGTTCTTCTAATGTTAGTGGTTCGCTTAACGGCCAGTGGTCTCTTTCATCAATGCATTTTACCCTCGGTGTCTTGTTATCGTCTTCCATTTTTTGTATCCAGTGTTTTATTGGGATGTATTTGTTGAAATTCTTGTTGCTTTCTCTTCGGTATTTTTTGAAATATTTGAATGTGTAGTTGAGTCGCTCTCCTTCTGGCCTCTCGAGAATTTTTTCAAAAAACTCCTGGCATTTCCTATCTTCGTGTTGCTTTTGGGCATTTCTTACTTCTAGTTTTGCTAGTTTTATTTGTTGTAGCCCACTGTGATCGGGTTTCTTTGTTCTCTTAATTGCCTTTTCATAGTTGTCAATCGCAGCTTTCCTGTTTGGCGAGAGAGGGGACCTTTCTCTTTTTTAACGTTTGTTTTGCTGCTTCCTTTACGCGTGTTGTTATTTCTTTCCAGTTTAGGGGGTTTTCTTTGTTTTTAAGTTTGATTTTTAGAGTTTTTGTATATTCTTCTCTTATCTTTTTTACCTTCAGTAAGCTAATGTTAATTCTTTCATTTTGACTGTGCTTGTCTCCTTTTGTGTATTGTTTATTTGTAATTATGTTCTCTAGGTAAGTATATACCATTTTGTGGTCAGTCCGTAGGTTTTCAATCCATTTGGCTTTTACCTTCTTTGTTTTTATAGTACCGTCCGTTGCCGTTGCTCCACGTAATGAGGCAGGATTTGGAGTTACTCCAGGTGTTTTTTATTGTGAGGTTAAAAAGATGAGCGATATTTTTTAGTTGGCATCCATTTTCGTTTGTCCATACATGCAATGTATTTGGTCCTATTATGAGTTTGTCCTCTGTAGTTTGGTCCTCACTCCCTATGTGTGAACTGAAATCCCCCATCAGAACGATGGATTTTTGTAAGCTTCGTTTTCGTATTTCTTGTGTTAATCGTCTGAATGTTGGTGCGGATCTTTTATCTGATGGCACGTGTGCGCCTATTATGCAGATTATGTTATTTTCGGTTATGTTGGCCGCAATTATGTTTTCATTAATCGCATCTACTGTTATGTTCTGCGTATTCTTTTTCACTAGGATTGCTACTCCTCGATTAGTTTTTTCGTTCTGTCCTCCACTTAAGTGCCATTTATAGTGTTTTGTTGTTGCTACTCCTTCGGGCATAAGCGTTTCCTGTATGCATGCTATTTCTATTCCTTCATTCCACAGTGATTTATCAATTTTGCTGCGTTTTTCTATGCTTATACATCCTCTGACGTTCCAAGTGGCCATTTTGAGTCCATTTCCTGCATTTTCTCTATATTGTTCTTGCGTGATGCTGTCTATGCCTCTTTGAGTTATTTCGTATGTATTTATTTCGTTCCTTTGCTCGAGCTCCAGGTGGGGTGAAGGTGTAATGGGTGATGTATCTTGGCTTTTAACATTAGCTCCTTTTGTCGGGAGTTCATTGCTGTTGTCCTGATTTTATTTGGTTGTGTTTGTTCCCATGTCCTCTTAGTTTCCGTATATTATTATCGCGCTGTCATAGTGGCTTCTTACTCCTCCTTGGAGTCTGTATACAATGTTTATTTGTTTTCCAGTATTTTATTCCTCTTCGGTGTATTCGTCCGGTTGGAATGTTATTGTTTCCCCTTGTTCCATGTGAACTACTATTTTTCTATGTAGCATTTCTGCTGTTGCCGTTATAATTTCTTCTCCTCCCCAGAATCCATCCTGTTCGAGATCGTTTAGGAGTGCTGGAATTCTATTGGCTGTTTCTATTGAGTTATATTTTGAACGGTTTCTTCCAAGCTACTTCTGAATTTCCAAATGTTTTGTCTAATGTATTTAACAGCTTTTCTTCTTATTTCTCTTGTGAGGGTTTTATGTTCTTTTTGGGTAATATTCTCTCCGTATATTTGGTGAGCCAGTGCACTTAGGAGGCAGTTTCCATCTCCTGGGATTTTCTGCACCATGATTGTGTGGTTTCTTGTAAGCACCGTTTCAAGCATTTTTCCTCTTCCTTCTATACTTCTATGTGTATTTATTTGTCCCCTATTGTTGATTTGTTTTTACTGTAAGAACCTCTAAAGAGACGAAAGCTGTTATTATTGTTTTGTGGGTTAGTTGTTTATTTTATTTGTTAATACTAGGGCTTTTAAGTTTATTATTACTATTATTTCTTTTTAAGATCTTGCTGATGTTCTAATATCGCCCATGAGGCAGATCATGGTACCTACGTTTGGTCTATTTTTAGACGTACTTTTTTACTCTTTCAAGTGTCTTTTGTCTGTCTTCAAGGTCTAACAATCTGGGGT
Source organism: Rhyzopertha dominica (assembly GCA_025024175.1). Lineage (NCBI taxonomy): Eukaryota > Metazoa > Arthropoda > Insecta > Coleoptera > Bostrichidae > Rhyzopertha > Rhyzopertha dominica. Next base: position 26,250,790 of record QCXZ01000001.1, read on the forward strand.
GGTTTGTTTCTACCTGCGTTTGACCGTTTCAGCCCCAAAATACGCTCGGTGTAGCGTTATATCGCACAAAATCCCGTACTTGGTTATACAGAGAAAGAGAAATAATATGTACTATTGTTAATTATGCACATGCAACATGCTTAGTAATTACTACGTCAGTCAATTATTTTTTTTACTGTCTTATCTTATTTTAGTTCCTGTTGCATTCGGTGTACTTGGTAGGGTGTTCTCTCACGTGGTCCAGGTAAGCTCAGGTAACAGGTATACACCTGGGTTCTCAGGTGTGCCACAACCACTTTTACCACGCTAAGCACTTGTCCCTCACCTTATGACCGTGCAACACTCACTAAATATAGTTTAGTTGTTTATTAATTTCATAAAAAGCTAGTAAACTTGTAGAGCTGTTCGGGCGCATGTCCGTGTATGACCACCGCTCAAACCGAACTCCCACAATAAATATTTTTTAATTATTAAAAAATATTATATTTTTATACATTAACTGCTATATATCTGTACACGAAAATTTAATTCAGGAATATACAGAGAAACTAGAGTTTTAAATTAATAAAGAAAATCACTCAAAACAGCAGAACAAGCAATTATTATTAAAGGTTATTTTAAAAATTACATTTCGAATACAACGTTACTGCTTTTTCAATTTTTTTGTTTTTAACTTTTAAAAAATATGATCAGTCGCAAAGAGTAAACGGATAGATCGAATGCCTCCCGTAGCTCGCTGTGTCTTTCATAGGGTAGTATATATGCTTTAAGTAGAATTGCGATTTAGTTAAACTCATCTACGTCCGAATCATACTAGCAAAGACACCGGGTGGTAAAGTTCTGATTTTTTCCCATATCCTTAATAACTTTTTAAACTATTGAAATATTTTAATCTGTTTTTTTATTTGAACAGTCCTCATATTATGTGCGCTAGCGGGGAAGATGGATTTTAGTGGACCTTATCCAGGATCGAAGAAATGCGCTGCCAAAGGCGGTTTAATTTCTTGTTGAATTATAATTTGTAGTTCCTGTCGAAAATAGATTGCGACACCTCTTTTGATACACAAGAACAAGATATAGTACTGGTAGACCGTGTCACGCCGCTGCAGTCGGAATAGCAAAGGGGGCGCCACACAGTTTTTTGTTTTACTCAAACAATGAACTACTCTTGACGAAAATTGTGAAAAGCCTCAATATAAAACAAAACACCAAGGTACTCTTGTACACGTAGAGCGTATATTTAATAAAAAGGGTATACATGCTTTTAAATATTATAATAGAACTGAATTACTTATTAGGTACGTGAAAGTTAAGTATAAATAAGTGAATGTGTCAAAGAACCCATAATGAAGTTAAATTATGCCAAAAAGAATCAAGCCCTTCGCCAGAAAAGCTTTATTCATTAATATTCGCAAATCGTTTCCGTTAACCTCCGCACTGGCCAGCGCTTCGCAATAAGGAAAGATTCGTAGCAATCGACAGTAAATTGTCGCAAATAATTCCGAACTACTACGATGATAACCGCGAACAATAACCCTGTGGCGTTACAAAGAGTTTATTCCACGCTAGCAACGAACTGAAGGTTCGTTTGGTTAAGAACGGCTGTTAAGAACTTATTTAAAAAAGAAACATGAGCTGAAGGCTCCTACAATGAATTTAAAAGAATGTGTATGAGCTGAATTCTCTTCTAACAAACAGGTTAMTTCAAAACACAACAACGTTTACAGGCCAAAGAGGGTTCGACGACTACAACCTTGTCCTCCTTAACTGGGAACAACCCAGAGCGACGGGTGTGTGGCCACAGTGTTTCGAGTAAAATCCTAAGCTTGTGGCAAAGAGGAGATTGGATTTCGCACGTTGCAAATCAATCCAAATTATACGACGAAAAAAAAAACAAAATCAAAGCTAACGAGGCCTAAAATAGGACGAGGAAGAATTAACAAACGTTCGATTAGATGAGTTCTTACTCATTATATACGGAGGGCGGCTCGGATGTTTTTAATGTTTGTGGTGGATCTCGTCAAAATCATTAATCCCAAGATGTATGGATGTTCAATGCTCAATCCTCAAAAAAACATCTAACAATGTCTCAATAAACTAGTATCTTGATTCAGGTCTAAAGACCATCGTGGGTTGGAATTGCTTTCTAACGTTTCGCTAGCACGAGTGGCAACCTCTTTCAGAGGTCCTTCCATCTCCGGTGTTGGATGTAAATGACGAGTTCTCCTGCGCAAGTTGTATTTATACTTGTGGGTCGGGGGCGAGGCTTGTTCCGCTTCGGTTAACGTCAGGATGTCGATCGGCACAGCTCGGATGTTCTTGAGAATCGGGTTCCAGATCCGGTTGAGCCTGAGTATGTTTGTGGCCCTCGATGGCTTCCCTGGCCAGTCTGCTGTGATAGCCGTTGACTGATGCTAGCAACCTACAGTTCTCAAAGTGTATCCTGTGGTCCCCGTTGCTCAATGCGGGCTCGGCTACAGCAGACTTCTCAGTTTGTCCTAACCAGCAGTCTACTTTATGCTCCTTGAGTCTCGTTCGCATTGATCTCTTGGTGGTTCCAATGTGACCCTGCCACAAGATCACGGTATGCGGTAGACTCCTGCTGATGAAAGTGTGTCCCTCTTGTCCTTCGCTGATCTATGGTCTGCTGGATCTTCTTCGTAGGTCTGAAAATTGTTCTGATGTCATGCCTCTTCAGAACTCTGCTAATCCTGTCCGTGACACTAGCAACATACGGAAGATAAGCCTGGGAGGAGGAAGGTGGTTGTTCGATTTCCCTTGATGATCTCTAGCCCATTGACTTCTCGATCTCCCTATTAATGTAACCATTTGCCTCGAACGCAGTTCTCAGGTGTTCAAGTGTCGCTTGTAGGTTCTCGGGTTCGCAAATCCTTCGAGCTCGTTCTGTCAGGGTTCTGATGACTCGATATCTCTGACTCGGGTGTTGGTTGGACAAAGCGTGCAGGTATCTGTCCGTATGTGTTGGTTTCCTGTACACTGTGGTCCATCTTGTTACCACGCTTCCTCACTAGTACATTCAAGATGACTACGTTTTGATGCGACAAATCCTAATCGTCGAGTGACAATGATTTCGAATACCCAAAACCTAACAAAGTTCGCAGTAAAAGAACTCCTTGATTGTCAACGTACTGACCAGAAACTGATTCGACGCAACCGTATTTGAAGAATAAGGCGTACTTCTATAAACGAGTCGTTCCGATATAGCCAAGTGCTCAACGGGTTGCCTATAGCAAGGCGTCAGCGTTCGACGAAAATTACTTGTTACAAGATACATGGGGAGAAATGGTTCCTATCATATTATTTTGCGCCACAATGTCACTCCCAATTAAAAATAAACTATCAGTGACAACCATGAGCCAGAAAGATCGTAGCTCGGAACAACAAATTATTATTAAATCCCTAACGAAGGAAGTGATAAAACCAGAAGACTTAAAGCACAATCTGAGTAAGAAACATTAGATACCTATTCATAAATGAAACATATCTTTCAAATCGAAAATAAGCCACATCCTTGACGTGCAAGAACTGCAACGACTGACGAGAATGCTGATCAAATTGATAAACTTACTCGCGATAATCATCACATCACTATATGAGTATTGACACTTTTCGATTCTATAATCAGGAAGGACTTGCAAATATCAGAAAGTGTGTACAAGTGGATTTTTAGATTTCTAACAGACAAGCACGAAAAGACACGATTGCAGATTGCTTACTTTTTGTTGGATCGCTATGAGCACAAGACTGAGAAAGCAGAAACAATGTTCGCTGCTGGCGACGAACGACTAACTGTTAACGCAGAGAATTACTAGAGTCTCCTAGAAGGCCATGTTAAGACAGCTACTAGGAATAAGCGGAAGAAATCTCAGAAATCCGTTTGCTGTCTGCAAGACAACAGTCCACTTCATACTGCAGCTCACACTGCGTAGACAATCCAAAAGTTAAAATGTATTAGAAACTACCAAACCGATGGCGTCGGTACATCACACATGAGCGGGTTTATCTGGTGTAAATCTGCTTTATTCGGTCAGTTTTTTTCCGTCTTTCTCTGCAGTCGCGAGGCGGTTTCAGCAATATGCTATACTTGGAAGTTCTCTCGTTATTTATTTAATGTTCTGAAATGTTCAACGACCTTCTTGAAACGTCGATTTTCAACATTTCCACATTTAGGAATTCCTCAAACTGCTACCGAATTTTCCAGAATGTTCTATGACTTCTCTAAACGTCGACTTCAACACCTCTTCCGCGAGACGGTTACGGCAATGTGCCACACTTGGGAGGTCTTTCGCTTTCTATTGAATATTCTAGAATGTTCCATGACCTTCTAGAAACTTTGGCATCTCTCATCTTTCATCACTTGGGAGTCATTTAGTTTTCTACCGAATGTTCTAGAAGGTTCCATGTACTTCTCGACACGTGATTTATGCTCCTTAAATGTAATACCTAAAACTTTAATATTMACAAGTCCGCTCTAGCAAAACATGTTATTAAGAACGGGCACTATTTTGACATTGATGCCATGGAGCTCCTAAGGGTATCCACAAGTTACAATGTAATAATGATTAAGAAATTAGACCTGATAAAACAACATCAGTCGTGACGATGTTTTAGCACGCTTTTTGCATTGTTTTTGATGTCTTACTTTTTGCATACACTTGTTACCTTATATGGTTGTTTAGATATATCTAGGAAGCTGAAGATGCCTCGCTCAGAGGTGAAATATATACATCCTTTATAATAAAAGTTTTTAACGTTTGTTGTAATATGTAATGTGCTGTAATGAGCTAATGGCAAATTTTGCATTAATTTTGGGGCACATTTATTAAGGATTTCTAAGTATCTGCGTGCGTTAGTTAATGTCTCAAAAATAATCTTGTTTAAGAAAAATCTTTCATCACTAAAATCATCGTAAGAAGACTATATTCTCAAAATGGGGCATTCTGTAGACAATGTACATAATATGTATAGTGATGATCAAGTCCGAAAGTAGCATTCTATAAGAGTTATACTTATTAGCACTATGACCTTGACCACATTGCAACAACGGATAAAACCACTAAGCTACGGTACTGCGCTGGATATCATTAGCGACTACGAGATATTGCCATCTATTTTACTGCTAAGCTTTTAAAATATACCGCAGCCCAGAAGATTTCTGGTAACAGTGTTCTGTCCTTTCGTGGACGTAATGCACGTACAAACATCACATGTCTGCCCACAAACTGATCATCTCGCTTGGTTATATATTTATAAGCTTGTTATTTCTTGATGCGCCGATGCACGTTGTGCCCAAATGACTCTCATGAGCTTCAGTATTTAAACTTTGTGCAGAAACTAAACGCGAAACATCCGCGTTTCAAAGCTCGGATGTCTGATCAAGCAGCACGTGCGCGCAGCTATATCGCGTTCTTTCCTACCAAGAACGTAAATAAAATGTTAATTTTTAACTTTACACTATTTTGTACTATATCTAAGTATCTTTTTAGTTCAGTTGTGTTTATTTAACCGTCATTCTATATTAAATAGTCTCTAGAAACGATCTATTTGAAAAATATAGTTCACGGTGCCGCAATTTAGGATAGAGTAGTCGGAACTTAACTTGCAAACAAGGGTTATATATTATAAAATCCAATCTAAACTTCAGGCATGATAAACTAGCGACCTTATAAATATGTGGCCAGAGTCAGGCAGGATTATGGGACCATATTTTAGAGGTGTCGTCTGCGAAGCGAGCGCTTTGGCCCGGATATCCTCTTAACAACTTTGCTTCTTTGCTGCTTAAAAATTTCAGAAGGCGCGTTCCTTGCATGCAAACCTACAGCGCCGAGGCCACTAAGATTTGTTTATCCCCGACCATATACAAAGTGTAGCAGAATGAAGTTTAAATGAAAGTAAAATGACATACAGTTAGGATTTAACTTAAATTTATAAAAAGGAAGACGACGACTGACACAACATTTTTTTGTTTTTGTTTATTCCATCGTGGTTTTTATGCATATATGTATAGTTGTTACCTAATATAATTATAATTTCTTTCGTGGAAAAACATTTTTAATTCAATGAAATTTACTGATATATGGATGAAATATTTCAGTTTCATTATTGCAATCTCGGGTAAAGCCTACTCTCGCTATGCAAATGGAAATGTAGCTATAATGCCTACTCACCTTAATAGTCATGTACTTTACTATAAAATTTTGCAGATCATTCGATATCAATTATCAATAATTTGTGGCCGGTAGATCTGATTGTTTAGATATCCCCATATTCTGCAGAAAGTAAGGGTTTCAAATCAAAGCTGTTGAAGATATGCTTTCGAAATATACTTAGTTCCAGGCTTTAAAAACAAAAACTCTCTGAAATAGCGGTTACTTTTGATAGCAGAGTAAAAAATACAAAATGGTTATTAATACTGTCTCTAACTGAATAGTCAGACAAATGTTGAAAAAATCTGCAAAAAGAATTATCAGAACATACTATAAAGCAATGCTTTAAATGGATAGCTTTCTGTAAAAGCATATTGATATTGCATACGTAATTACATATACGGACCATCGGAATAAGGTCTGCAGAAGTAGATTAATAAAAAAAGACTACTGAACAGCGTTTATATTTACGTAAGAGCCAATCACAAATCTGTTTTCAAAGTCTGTGATAAAGTAACACTAACTAAACGGTAAAATATATTCAGAACAAATGTTCACAACTGGAAAAGAGAAATCCTCTTATAATCAGTGAAGAAATTTTGAATATAGATGCTGTTGCTTGTAAGTATAAAGACTTGCAAGAAGGAGAAATACTAGGCAGTCCCTATAAAAAAGAATTACGGCTATATAATTTTGTCATGATCCATATTTGAATCTAGTTAAATGAAAACATACTTAGAAAATATAAAGTATTACAGGATTCCTGGGAAAGATTATAAATTTCTTGCTATTTGCACTAATGTTTCAGGAACAATGTTTTACGTTAGTTAACAGTGAAACAAGTCACGCGGTTCGACTTGCTAACCAACAGACGGTTTTCTTTATTAGCATTATTTACCATCTTTATTCCATTTGGAAGGATCTCAGCAAACAGTGATGTGCAAGAGAGGAGAAAAATTTGTTGCTCGTTCGCAGTTATTTGCTAGGGAGACATATCAAGGAAATTAAATTGAACGGTTATGCGCATAAAGTGTTTGCTAATAAATGGAGCGTGCAATTGGGTATTATCACTTTTTTTTTAAATTACGTATAATAAATCTTGAAGTGCATTTATATTGTACGCCTTGTTAAAAAAAAGAAAAAAATATTTGTAGGTAGAGAATTTCAGATCTGAAATTCGAATCTTAGGAGACACCGCCAAAACGCTTCTATCCAAGGTTATTCAATTCGTGACGTCAAGTGTCTCGTAAATATTACCGAGGAGCGTGCTGTTTAATGGTGTATATCATTCTTGTATTGGAAAAGCTTTTGTGTGGTGTTTATTGAAATGACGGTGTAAGAGGTCGAATCAAAAAGTGATTTGTATAGTTTTACAAGCATCTATTATGTATGGAAAAGAAAACAAGTGTTGTTTTGCACCTGGCTGTAAAAGTACATCAGTCAGTACCGCTAACAAAATTTTTGTAACCGTTCCTCTAGATTATCAACGTAAAAAAGTGGTTTAAGAATACTAGGCGCGATATGTCAAAATCGCAAAGTTTGTTTTTCTGTTGTGAAGATCATTTTAATGCAAGTTTAATAATTAAATTTTTTGAGGTTATTGGTGTGTACCATTCAATTTTCATTTTGTTATGGCTGGAAGAGGATATGGAAAATTATATGCATTTTAAGTTGATAGAGGGAAATGTTATAATAAAGAAAGACGTTGTTTCCCATATATTCGACTGTCAGCCAGACCGGAAACGAGCCGCAAGTGTCCCCGAAAATAAATGGCAATTTATATTTATTCTGACCTCTAAAATAAATGTCAAGTTTAGTGTAAATTTTTGTTTCTCACTTTTTTATGTTTACAAATACATATTATGTTTCCAACAACCCGTTGTGATCAAATTTTCAATGCTACGTTGATTTGACAATCAGTTCACTTATGTTATTGCTTTTACGATCCTTATCTCTGCCGCGTTGAACCGCTCGTCGCTCTTCACAAATTCCATGAACATGTCTACGGTCGGGACATTATTTGAAGACGCCCTAACGTAGCCTTCAGAAGTCATAACTCATAAGTACTTCACTTTTTCTTGGCGTATTTTAATTCGCTTGTCACAAAATGAACTCTAACAACAAACTGATGAATTGACGGACTGGCGCTAACGCATGACGCGCAGGCCTCAGTTGTAAACAAGCGGCCATTTACAAGACACCTGACGTCACGGCCAATATGTTCGCGTTTTGGCGGATACTTTAAATATTCACATTTTGACACATTAAAAATTACGATCCATTTATTCGATTTTATAGGCTGTCATAGCTGTTTTGTGTATTAGACGCTACTTATTAATACGCAATTTAATAAAATATAAATGCATGGCAAATACCCAATTGAAAAAATGGCGTATTCATCAAATCTAGAACCTCTAGCTGGTTATCAGTCTCAGAATCAAGTTTCTTAAGAAACCTGTTACTGTCGAGGTTGAGGCGCTGAAGTACCAAGTGTTACCTCTAAAATATATAATTGTAGACAAAATCCTTATTATAAGACAGATACGTCATATTCATTTGTAACTGTTGATAATCAATGTTTTAAGACAGACATAGTTAATGATATGATTTTTGAGAGAAATGTGTCAACTTTTTATGTAATAATAATAAATTACAATTATTATTGTGATGAAGTGTAAGATACCTAAATTTGTAAATAATCTTTTAGAGCAATGAATCCTTGTTGGTCAGATCCGATGTATCATGAAAAGCAACAGAATTTTCAAATGTTAAACTTCATGCAGCATCAATTCAAACATTTTACTAATTTGTAACATGAAGATTTTGTGTAAAAAAGCAACGGTTGTTTTAAAAAGGGCATACACTTTGGTGTTAAAGGGTTCGTGAGTAAAATGTGTGATGTAGTACAATTATTGTCTAAAGGTTCTTTTATTTTGTTACCTAATTTCATATTCTTGTCAATTTCAACTACTTAATTCAAAATGTCAATTTTCCAAAAAAAATGAAAACTTTGCTAAAATTAATAGAATGACCATGCAGTGTCCCTTATCCACTTATGGAAGTATTATGTTTTCTAAAAAGGAATCAATGCTCTCAAGTAATTTGGGAAGATTAGAATGTAGATAATATATTCTTTTGATTTGGGAGGCGACTTTTTGTACTATTATATTTTGTATCTGCCTATATTATTGTGATATCAAAAGTTCTTTTTTAAATTTTGGGGTATAAGCTATCCAAAATTGCATAATGGTCAACAGTTTTCTTGGTAGGAATGAATGTAAATCCTTATTTATAAATTCAAGTTATTTATCCGAAAAAACATTTGATAAATTTCAAACTGCGTTGGCAACTTAAACATTACACATTTTCATCTTCAAACGGTTTGTCTAAACAAGGGTAAACTTTATATATAGTTTTTTAAATTAATTCTTTATACAAATTTGGTTTGGTTATGACCGTTTAATTTGAAACAGAGAACTCAATATAATTTAGTACCTACCTACTTAAATCAAACTAAAGATATATAAAATGTAAATTAACGTTTTCTGATTAAGCTTGTAATGAATCTTTACCTTTTCTAAATTTTGGACACTTACAGATGTTATGAATCCAAAACCAATCTTCAAGAAACATCACGGGGTGTCCCTTTTAGACGACTCGTTTCCCTTGTACGCATAAAATTTTTATCTAGCTGCAATTTTGGGACAATATCGATGATTGAAACACATCAGGACACTCAGCGGTTGATGAGATGCACGGGATTCGTCATTTTACGATTCCGTTTCATATTTTATAGGCACGTCCCCGGAGATGGCGCTCTCCTGGATGATACGACCAGGCAAGCATGGTAATTGACGGCAAGGGCCAAACAAAAAGAAAAAAAATGTGCAAAAATGTTTGTGTTGCAAATTTCTATTTGCTGTTTCCGCGTTGAAATATAAACCTTTCGCAATGAAATTACATGTTGTTATTAAGAATAGCGTAAAATTTTCATATGGCGCGTTTCCTAGAGCAGAGCAGTAATTCCTGATAGATAAGGCTGTCAGGTTGTCGAGTCTGTTAAATATTCAGGAGAGCCCCTGAAGCACTGGCCAGATAAAACATTTTGACAGGCCCATCTAAATGAAGACACATTTGTTCATTAAGTTTTCAACATGGGTTATCTGATTTTTACTGCGCGCATTAATTTTCCTAATTTTTCTGATAAACGCGCACGCGACGATGGAAAATGTTTTTGGTCATTTGCATCTATTTCTGAGTTGCATGCCAGCCGGTTGTAATTAATAAAGATTAGAGTTTAATAATAAAAATTTTTATCATCGTGGAATTATGTTGCGCCACCTTCCTAGTTACATAATTGGCATTCCACAAATTAACAGCTGAACACCTAATTAGAATATACGTTCACGTAAAACTATGCCCACTTCACGGAATGACACCGTTTGAGACACAAATTTTTTTATTAAAATCGAGTTTTTAGTTGATTCTTTGTGAAAGCATGTCACGTCACAATTATACTACAAGTTTTTTGTGATGTGATAGATTTAATGAAAAATAAGAAACAAATGTCTGACAGGTTAGTTAGTCCTCTTTCCATTTTCTTTTCAGCTGAGTAATGATGCCGTAGATCTTCTCGATTTCCTGGTTTGTCCATATAGCCCTACCATATTGGGTTAAATCTTAGCTAAAAATTTTTTGTGTGAATCATCATTTTAACATTCTGAATAACGTCCAAAAAGTTCGAGAGTCGGTTTGAACTAGAAAAACACGAAGTCGCATATATCATCGATTGTGTATATTGAGATGTATGGAACAAAAGCATTATATTCGCCTGTGCCTTGGAGTAATATGTTAGTTATTAACACAGATTTTTGACTCAAATGTCGTGGTGCTGTTTGATGGTTATGACTGTTGACTCTATAGCAGGAACATAAAGCAATGAYGCAGTCAAGAGGAGTCGTCCCAATTGATTCGCAACAAATTATTTTGGAGAACACTTGGAAGTACTGGTAAGTCAAGATAAGTTTCTGTCTGACAAATTTAATAAACAAAGATTGATAACACTGCTGATGCAATAAGTCGAAAATTCCAAAATCTTTTACAAGGACGATGCAGATGTTTTAACTTTGAAACTGCTATAGAAAAATCTATAAGTGGCTAAAAATGCATGTCTATGCTGTGCTGTCTGCACCGCAATCAATTACAGATAGATCTATTTCGCTGACATTATAGCTCATCAGTGCAGTTTAGGTCTAGTGCAGACAGCACGGTGCACGGCATAGAACTAGTTTTACCTATATACCAAAGGCTTGGTATGATTTAAGTTAGAATTTAGATGGCAATGCCATTTGCCAGCGTTACACTGACATGATGACAAAGCCACCTAGCTGCCATTGTGGGATCTACTTCCTAAAGGCAGTAACATTTAGCCTTTAACCTGACAAATTGGCATGGACCTGGATACTTTAATTTGACAGCAGGCCCCCACGACACTTTGCAAACGGTCAAGAACCGACATACATAAAAATGCATGTCTATGCTATGCTGTCTGCACCGCAACCAACTGCAGTACAGCATAGGCATGCATCTTTATGTATGTCAGTTCTTGCCCGCTCTCAAAAAGTGCCGTGGGAGCCTGCTGTCAAATTGAAGTAGGTCAATTTGTCACGCCACAGGTCACTTCCTTTAGGAAGTAGATCCCATAATGGCAGCTAGAAGCTAGGTGGTTTTGTCATCATGTCAGTGTAATGCTGACAGATGGCATTGTCATATAAATTCTTATATATATAGTTGGTAAAGATCTTCTCATTATTGTGATAGGACACAACATACCCTAACAAGGCATATACAGGACAAAACATCTTTAGTAAACCTCAAATATTCTATGCATAAGGGTTACACTGGCGAAATCAGTCACAAACGGATTTTACAGTGAGTAATTAAAAAACACATTAATTGTTATTACTTTGAAAAACCCACTCTTTAATTTAAACAAATTCAAAACTTGTAATTGCTGTGACCGTGTTTTAAACAAGACTAAATTAATAAAGATAGATACCTTGAACCGTTCAAAACTCATAGCAGTTTTTATCTTACTAGATTTGCCCCATTTACATTTACTGATGAGGAGGCCAACATTTGATCCCTTAACTTTAAAACAGTTAAGTATTTTTTTTTCAAAAATGTGTTTTTTTTAATCTTTTTATAAATAAAGAAGGTACTCTTTGTTCATGCGGCTAAAATAGACGGCATCCAATTCAAATAATAATAAAAAAAATTGATGAAAATAGTGTTATTTTTGCACCAGCTTTCAAATTCCGAGAGGTTGTCCACATAATGCGGGACATCCTGTATACTAGACCATAAAAATATAATGTGTTAGTAAAAGGATCACTGCTGCTTTGGCAGCAAGAAATAGTTTGCAGAGAGCAGCTTTTATTCCACAGAAACCTTCGATTACGAAAAGACAGCGAAATCTACTTTGGAAAGCCCATCCCAACAAGAAGTGGGTCCAAAAGATAGAAGAATACGTATGCCCTTCTTACACAATCTGAATGTCAGTATGTACAAAGATATGTTAAATTAACAGTAGTGAAGTCTGTTTAATCTTATCAAGGTGATATTAAATAATGTAGCAAAAATACTTAGAAACATTTAAAACCCGGACTTCAGAAATAATTTGCCATTAATGGAATACTAGCATCAAACTAGTTTCACCTTTGTTATAGAAATAAACAGCAATTAGTCTCTCGCTGTCTAAATATGTGTTTCTCAGGTGACCTTAATAAGCCCACTACTATTTCTTTTGTACATACATCCCTCACAGATATATGAACATAAGTTCACAATTTCTCAAGTTTTTACCATATAGCTTTCTACCAACAGAGATAAAAAAGGTAATAAGAAACCAAACATTTGTTACACATCATCAAGATTAATGAGTCGTACTACTTACTACTACATGTATTGAAAACGCTGCACACCTAGGTGCAAGTAATCACATAATTTTCTTTCTTTTCTACTTCTTAAACTTATGAAGCAAGTAATTAGGATTTAAATAAATAGTAAAAGTTACACACGATCCACCAGACATAACAGATAAAGACATATCTCAACTTAATAGAAAAGCCATACGTTGTCACTGATCTTCAAGCAAACACATGTTAAAGTTGCCTCTGCTCGTCTCAGCAACCCCACAGGGGTGGACGGCATTGTTGGGTAAAGCGCGTTGTGGTAAAATGTTGAGCAGTCCTGTCAATCGTCAATGTAATCCAGGATTATCCTTCGGCAATCACAGGCCCATTGTTAACGTGTGAAACATAAGCTGCCTGCGTCATTAGAATTTGTTACGATATTCCGACCGTCAAGGGGAGAACCTGCAACGTGCAGTAGGGGTAAGACAGCTGTTTATGCAAATAAGAAATGTGCACACAAAATAATGTAATATGTGAAATATAGTTTTACCGCTTGTATAATTCTTTGTATAAAGGCAGCATTAAATTTTGCTAGAGATTTCGTTACCTATGAGGTAACAATAGCTCTTATTACTCGTATTTAAGTACCCTTGTATATACAGGGTGATTCAGGAGGAAGTGACAATATTTTGGGAAATGCCAGTATTCACAATTCTGAACAAAAAAAACTGGTATCCATTTATACCCTAAAGCTCCGTTTCAGAAATACAACCCTTAGAAGTTTTAATAAAACAACCACTTTTTCTGAAATATCTAAGTAATCAAAGAAATATTCAAATTTTAAATTCCGGAAATCAGCTTAGCTATAGAAGGGCCTGATTTCAGACACATTTTCATTTTCCTATATTCACTGAGGGGTAGAAAACTTAGTTAGTTACCCTTTTCTTCTCAATACCTTTTCATCCCTTAGTGGATTCACGGTTCTGACCTAATTTTTGAAATCTATCATTCTTCATGGACAAAAACCTTACTCTTTTTGTATGCCGATTAACCGTTTTCGAGATAAACGACATTTTATTGGAACATGCTTAAACAGAAATGGGATATTCGAATTACGTCAGCAAGGCTATGAGAAATGGAACATTCGATATTACTGTCACAATTAAGTAAAATTTATTCAGATTCCGCTTTACAGTCAATCATGCCTAGTCTGTTTACACGAGCTGAATATGCCGGATATGTTATTTGTGTATGGTACGGTCCGAAAAACGCTTTTCATATTCTTTAGAAGCAGCTGACGCACTCTGTTGGCAAAAACCATACACAAATACTTCACATATTATGGGTGTGTAACACACTAGGCATGATTGGCTGTAAACTGGAATCTTAATAAATTTTAGTTAATTGTGACACTAATATCGTGTTTCATTTGTCATAGCCTTGCTGATGTGATTCGAATATCCCATTTCTGTTTAAACATGTTCGAATAAAATGTCGTTTATTTCGAAAACTGTTAATCTTATCGACATACAAAAAAAGTAACTGTTTTGTGCAAGAAGAATGATGCATTTTAAAAATTAGGTGAGAACCGTGAAACTACTAAGGGATGAACAGTTATTGAAAAGAAATGGTAACAACCCTTAGGTTTTCTACCCCTCAGTGTATGTAAGAAAATGAAAATGTGTCTGAAATCAGGCCCTTTTATAGCTAAGATATTTCAGAAAAACTGGTTGTTTAATTAGAACTTCTAAGGGTTGTATCTCTAAAACGGAGCACTTTAGGGTATAAGTCGATACAAGTTTTTTTGGTCAGAATTGTGAATACTAGTATTTCCTAAAATATTGTCACTTCCTCCTGAATCACCCTGTATATGTGTTTTTCACAAATAAAGTAAATAAAAGATTATAGACTCTGTAAGATGGATCCAAACAGCTACGAAATCTCGGCATTATTTAAAACGATTGCTTTATTTATTGGGACCGAAGCAACGCCGCGATTATACCATTCTACCTAGTATTTTTTTACTGGAATTGCAATAATTTAATCGATAAGCAGGTGATTCAAAAAGATTTTCAGAAATATGCAATCGCAATTTCCGCTCGAGCAAAGTGACATATATAATTCGAACATATGGCGTAAACTGGCGATTTTAAAATAAGATTAATTCGGCTTTGCGGTAAATCAAAGGTTTGTTCATGTCTAACTCTAGCTTGGGGAACATAAACGTTATTTTTCTTAATAAATCCGGCTAGTCAGTAAAACCGTTAATTAGACAGTACAGAAAAATTACTAACTGCACTACTCTGCAATCGCATAAGGACTGAAAAACAAACAAAAAACAAAATATTTGTACTGCTTCATCTTCCTGTATCTGAAGTCTGTACAAGAGATACAATATTAATGAGCTATACTCCAATTTAGGTCTAACCAACCAACAATACAATATCAACAATATTCTTAAGTCTGTAAATTGAACCGTAGATCTGTCAACAAAATCTAAAAGCATCGACGTTAACAGATTCATGTTATGATTAAGACCATTTAAAATAAAAGCTTTATTAAATATTACACTCTAATCGTTGGCAGTCACTTCAGAAKAGCTTGGATTCCTGCACTACGTAACGCATCTACGGGAAAATACCTAACCAACACGTAGCACCGCACCATTGGCGAAATCACAAGCAATCAGCGAGCAATTAATTGTCCTTCAGTAAGTGCCTAATTGATGAGTAGCGAAAAAACAACCACAAATATAAAATCATGCTTCACAATAATGTTAAATCCCATCCTGCTCACTCTACAATCGATTTTTGGAAAGTAATGGTATTAAATTACTGGCTTAGCCATCCCATATAATCAAAAATAAAAGGCGTTGTTTTGAAATCCTGAAAAAAGCAGTCAATGCGTTCAAATTTCACATTTCAGTATGGACACTTCAGAATGGTTTCGACATATGAGAAAACGTAAAGAATGTAAAGGTGAATGTTTTGATAAATTTCTGTAAAAAATTGTTCCTCATTGCTCTTCCCAAAATTTTTAGACTGTCTCACACGGAAAGTACTGTACATGTTTACTTTATTTTGAGATGGTCTAAATAGCTGTAGCTTTAGCTGTAGCGTACTAATAGCTAATTGTTGACTGAGTCATTTTGTAAATTACTAAACACTATATAACACAGTTTTTACAGATTCAATTCCTAAGAATACATTCGGACTTCTAACCAAATGTTAATGCTTGGCTACAACTTAGCCAGTGGCAAAAAATAATACAAATTTTGAAACGAAATATACCATAATAATTCTCGCGTTTTTGCGTGGATTCTGTTTTGAACATAATGTTAAATATAAGCATCCCTCTCATATGATTGAAAAAGAAACTGTGTCTCAGTTCTAAAGGAGAATAGGATAGGTATCCAAATCTTTCCCGCTCTTCTAAGGGTATCATCAGGACAGGAATATAAAATATGGTACAAACCTAATGCGAGAAACATGTCCGAGCGGAACCAGATCCCAAGGAGGAAAGATAACGAAAACGATATAGAGTAACGTTGTACCGGGCGTTACGAGGGAGGTGGGGGTGCTTGGACCACAGAGTGAGGAGATTGTGGGGACAGCCGTAGTATGATTCTATATACCATATACCATCTTGGCGTCAGACTATTTGGATGTTTGGAAATGAAAATTTTCGTAATTTTTGTAAAAAAGGGGATATTTGCTGGAACTGACACATTGTCAAACGAAATTGTGACGGGTTTCATGCTGAGTGGGAAAAGAAACCTGATTTTATGCAGCGTTTATGTTCATTAAGCCTGGTTTTAATGGATCTACCTGTTTCACCGATATATACGGCACTGCACGAACAAGGGATGGCATAAATACCTCTAGAAAATAAAGGATTTATTTTGTACTTCGGAAATGGAAGAATTTCTGACATTTTCAAATAGGGCTGAAAGATAATACGGATGAGTTGCTTCTTAAGAATTTTTGCCGATTCTGTGTATATCACCTTCAACATAAGGAAGTAATGCAGTGAATCTATAATTTTGGGGGTCGAGAGTTAGTTTGGATTTGGAGAAGGCTGTTAAGGTGTCTAGACTGTGAGGTCACATAATGAAAGTGTCGTTGACATAACGAAGCCAGATTTTAAATTTCAGGTCTGATAACTTTAAGGCTATTTGTTCAAGGGTTTCCATGAATATGTTTGCCACCACTGGTGACAATGGGGAACCCATAGGTGTAACAGAAATTTGTTATTAGAATTGACCATGAAATATAAAATACGTTTAAGTGAGACATTTTTCTACTAAGTGTCTGCGAATATATCAAGCTTATTGTCCCGGGATAATAATTGACGGATGATCGTTACATTCTGGAATTGGGACTTTCACAATCTCCCCCCCCCCTCCTTTGTCGTCCAAGCATCCCAACCGCCCTCGTAACGTCCTGTMCKACGTTACCCTATCGTTTTTGTTCGTACCACATTCCATATCCCTGTCCTGATGATGCCCCTTACAAGAGCGAGCGAAACGTCGACCTTATTCGGAAAACAGACGAGATTTAACCCAAAAAGACCAAGATTTCAATCTAACTCTGGCCGCGAAAGCTTTACGTTCTTAGTATAGGATTTCACAAGTACAAGAAATATAAAACTTCCAAGTGACTTGTTGAAACCATAATGCATATAGAGAAACATTTTAACTACTTCCATATTAAACAAAAAGTAGATGTGTGGTAAACGTAATGTCCTCAATGTCCATTAGCATTTTGCTTATAAATCCTACAGCGAGCAACTCTGCACTCAAAGCAAGTGCGACCAGCATATGCTAATTTTAACTGATGACCCCATTAAGCGTACCTCCTGAACTAAAAACACCTAATTAATAAATCCCATAAAAGAGCATTATCTCTCAATATTTCATGTCAGCGCTATGACACCTATGGGAGATCAGAAGGGTTAGGCACGACCGACGTACGGTTGGGTTGGACTTCTCTATCGAGACCAGCTCAAATCATCAACGGCGATGGCTTTACGTCAGTCAGTGTTGCCAGATGCTAACAGTTTTTAGGAAGCTTGAGGATGTTTCAAAATATTAACATAATATCAGTAAGAGATTTTTGTTAATTAAAAGAAATTAAGTGCAGAATTGTTTTCTATGAAAGATATTCTAAAGGTAAACTTTTCAGTGACACCAAAAATGTAACATTTTCTGTTGTTGTTGTAAATTGATTGGTAGCCCTGCGTTCACTTGTCATTTAACAAAATATGCATAATATATAAATAAACTGGAAGCCAAAAGGTAATGCAGCATCTTGTATAGAAGTATATAGACGTTTTATTTTTATTACGAAAAAAAAGAAGCGATGAGGTTTCTCCCGCTTCATCTTAATTTTTAGTTTACGATTCTTACACCTATAACAAAAATAAACAAATTTATTAATACTAAATATCAACTCGCCAGTAACATAATTGCTGACTGTACCGGGTGTTGCAAAAAAGCAGAATGTTTAAAAACGTAATATTATGGACCAAAATAAAAAAAGTATTAATAAACATAAGTTAGCAAAATAACGGTTTCGGATTTTGGTTTGAAGGCTTTCGCGGTTGTTGTCGATAACATGTTGTTTTCTGGGGCTGCTTCTCACGTTGCTTTTTTGGTCTTGATGTTTCGACACTAATGTCGGTAGCTCAGAAACTTCTGAGGAAGACATGAGTGCCGAAACGTTAATACTAAACATGCAACGTGGAAAGCAGCCCGGAAAACAACATGTTAACGGTTTCGGATATTTGTAAATGTATTCTTTTTTTAACTCCCGCTTTTTTGCAAAAACGTGCTCTMCTTATCATAAAAAGCGGAAGTTTTGTGAAATAAACATTAAGTATTTAACTGTTGTCAGTCKACCACTTTTCGTTTGCTATGGCTGTTAATTGTAACGCAAAATTGGTCGTACCAATGGCATCGCCCTCGAAATGCGATCGTGAGTCATATCCAAATCGCCAGATGTCTTCATATCCTATGTTTGGAAGAATTCACCAAAGATTGCGTGATACCGGTTCATTGAGCAAATAATTTTATTTATCCCAAGGTCAGTATCTGTGCAGCAGAAGAAGAAAAAATTATAGTACGCATAGAATATAGCCCGGGGACGAGTGTGCGGAGAATACCATCAGAGGTAGAAATTAGCATTCGTCTTGTTTGGAAAATTCTCTACGAGCAGCAGCTTTATCCATACTAAGTACAAATACTACAGGCGTTAAATCCACTTTCTGATGCTAAAGACGCCCGCTTTCTTGCCATTGTTCTTTTTTTTCACAATATGCAAGTTTGGACCGACGACATCAGACAGGCTTTTTCATAAATAATTTGGATGGGTATTGTAGGCAACAGGTTTCTAGGTGTCGTTTTTTTTTACCGAACCAATTAGTACTGCTTTCATAAGCTTTTTGCAGAATACAATTGATGATCTTTTAAACAAGAAGCAACAAATATAGTTTCAGCATGATGGTGCTCTAATGTTTAAACGAAACTTTCCCACGTAAATTGGTTGGAAGGGGCGGAACCTGCCAGATCGCCCGAAAATGGAGAAAATTAGGTGATGGTACTATTGTAAATAGCCTAGAGGAACTGCAGCTACGAAATAATAATTAAAAAAATAAGAAAAGGTTTAAATATTCTTCAGAAGATGGCGTGCCTGTTTGGAAATAAAAGACGAGTACTCTGAACATCTTATGTAACTGCACTTTTGTTTTTACTAGAAGCTCATTTTCTTTGTACATAATAAATAAGTAATGAATAATTCCAAATAAACTTTTCAAATATGAAATCTTCCATATCTCCAAAACAGCTACTTTGCTGACCTGCGCTGGATTAAGACTTTTCCAATATTGCATATTTAAATATTTTACACTGTTTTTTAACACCCTAGAGGTATAAGAGTTAGAAACTTATTTGTTTGCATTTGCAGCATTAATGAGGCTATCACTATAATACCACAAAATCGCATACCACTCTCTATAAAATAAATTACCCCCAAAGGAATTAACCCTATATCAAATACACTTTCCATAGGAGTAAAACAGCGAATTGCAAACTATAAAAAATTATCGTGGATAAATTTTTGTACTGTAAATTAATAACAGTTACCAAGGAATACATAAATATATACAATACAAGCACACTTAATATCAAAAATGAAATTAAACTACTTTTGATTTTTACATAAAACACCTATGAATCCGACAACGCCGTATAGCCCTTGTCATCCCGTCCACCCCTTGTCGAACCAGAGGATGGGGAATGCGCAAATCACACGCACATGTGTAGTTACGCAAGGCCAACCCAAAGTCATTTTAAAATATTGAGTATAATAGGCCTGAATTTAATCAGTACGCTGTATGTGAATGTGTGATAATACTGTCATTCGGAAAGAACGATAGCTCCGGTGGGATACGGCGCTTTTCCCCACAGAAATATTCTAAATTCGTTCCATGTGTGTTTTATAATTTCATCCTTATTATAATGCAGTTTAACGCGCGCCTTTTGACGAGCGCGCGTCAGTGCAATTAGCTTTGTAAAGCACTAGGTGATGGAGCTTGACGAAGAATTCGTTAGCACACACAGAAAACATGCGGACAAGTTAAAATTGGGAGAGAAAAATTATCACTGAACAATGCAATGGAAACGAGAGCCACTATCTGCGACCATATCTACAAGGCTGTAAAGTTCCTCGCTTAATTATTACCTACTTAATTTCTTTATGCTGCCAATGTAGCATAAACAGCTTCTTAAAACTAATTTAATTCACGTTCGAACAATAATCTTTAATAATTTTGTGTGAAAATATTATACCACGACTCTGGTTATTCCTGTTCTCAAATAAGTAATAAGCGTAACGTAAATAATGTCATTCTGTAGAACTAAGTTTTTCAACCTATCAGTACCTCTCTTTTTTAGCAATCTTGCTTGCTCCATTATATTATCAGACCTGTCAGTCATATAGAGATTTGTATCAACTTATGTAAAAATCAAAACCATTAGGTTTAAAGCAGGGTTGCCAAGATTAAAACAAAATGTTTGGTACAGAATGCTTTAAATTTGTATGTTTTTTTAATAAATTATTTTTGTTGTAATGATTGCAGCTATTATACATATTCAACTTATTATTACTATAAGTAATGGCATTTCTGCTTAAGGTCATCACGCTTCTCAAACATTTAATTTAACGTATACGAGTATTTCGTTATTTTTTCTTGTTATAAAAAATATGAGGTGCAAGAATAAACCAAACTTCTTTTAATATTTGTAAACAGTATTGTTAAAATATTAAATAAATAATAAAACACCTATCAACACTTGGACATTAGATGCATCTGTTGCAAAGAAAGCAAAAAAAATTATATTTGCTCATAACCTGTTAAGAATGTGGGCGATCCAAAATTGTAGAGCACATTCTTAAAACACTTTTTGACAAGCTWTCCACTAGTGCTAACAATAATTTAGTACGATGTTTCGTCTTCCAGCATTCAATATCAATTTTATTMTTTATGGACCCCGTACTGCAAAAAGACACTGTTGATTAAAAAAAATATTTTTATTAATTTGGTGTATCACACATAGTACTTTTTTTGCAAATAAATGCAAAAATACCGAAATCATATTTAAAATGATAATACTTAATAAATCTAGTAGTCTTTCAAAACAATTGCCGCAGTTTTGGCCATACAATCTAGATAGCTGTGCAAATGTCATTAAAAATCTTTTCGGATTCTTAATTATGTCATGATTATTTATCTCATGCATTCTTTCGATGCAATTTGAAGAAAAAATAAAGGAAAATTTAGATTATTTTTGCCCATAACTTCTTCAGTAGCCATGTGATCGCAAAAAAGTTGGTTATTATTAGGACAGTTTTTTATGAGCTATCTTATAGTGTTAGCAGTAATTTTGTACGAGTGATCATGATCTTTTTATTATGGGCGTCATACAGGAAAGTAACACCGTTTGATGAAAACAAATTCTGGGTAAAACGATGTTTCGTACTTGGTGCTCCAATCACAAATAAATGCAAAAAACGAAATCCAATTTTTTTTATGTCTCAAAATGTTATCAGATTCTGAAAAAACTTAGAAAAGCGCAACTTTGCCCTCATTTAATCTTTTGTTTTCTATTTCGACTGTTTACGAGATCCCCATTATACAGAACCGAAACTTAATGACCCCATATAACATTTGTATTTTAAATTGAGAATTTAGGATGGCAATGCCATCTGTCAGCATTACACTGACATGATGACAAAGCCACCTTAGACAGCACAGCATAAACATGCATTTTATTTGTATTTTAACTTCTCAAAAAGTAGTGATTACATGAAATTGTGTGGTACTACTGGGAATACTTAAAAAGTACTGCATGCAGTCCCAGAGCACTGTCTGTGGCAAACTTAACATATGCAGTATTCTGCTATGACATATTTTTACCTATATATAAGCTTAAACATCTAGAACAGTTTAAACTTGTTTAGAACCATCAACAATTGTTTTGTTTTTATTTAAAAAAAATGATCACCGCTTTTTGGAGCAGTGAATGTGTTATTTTGCATCCTTATTTCACTCCCAGCATTTATCTTTATGAACCTGGAATTTCTGCAGTGGCTGCATTATGCACAAAATAAAGATCTCGTCTAAATATAATAATATAATAACAGGATGTTAATTTCTGTCATTTTAGATTAATTCATTGTTGTGGTTTAAATTTCTTGGTCAAGCTGCTGGATAATAATTGCAAAGCAAAATATGCACCCACCTAACTATTGCAGCTGCAACTGCTTTATTTATATTAGTTCCATGATGTTTATAATACAAGTGTTCTTATTTTTGTCATTTCAATAAACAACTTTCTCCACATTCAATATTTTTAGCTTCTTTTCTTCCCTCCTGAGAAATACGCCACCATACGTTGAACAATGCTACCATATAAAAAAATGTAAAGACTAAGAAGACTTTTACAAAAGTATAGTTTCTTTTAAAAATGACATCCCTGCACATACATAACTTCAATAATGATGATTTTACGTAATATTCATACCTGAAGAAAAACATATATTATTTAGTTGAGTTCCTAAATCAAGACGTGTTGGAGCAAATCTAAGGAAAAAATCTCAACTCGATGTACAGTTGCGCGTTTCCCATCAACCTGATTGGTACATTATAAATACATGCTGCAGGCGTACAGCTATTTATCTTCTTCTTTTAAATCTGAAGCGCGGCGTAAATTTATCACTTCCCCGATAAATTCTAATAAAGATATACGCAAGTGGCCACGCGACGAGAAGGAAACTTTCCAATCGCAAGACGAAAAAGTTGAATGATTTATACGATTTTAATGCGGCATTCGTCGTATTCTGCTATGATTGATACACGGGTTTTGAAATGCTTTGCGTTGAACGTAAGAATCTAGATTTCAATGACGCATTCACTATTTATGTAAGATAATTCCTGATCAATTTGTTCAAAAGAATGACTATAAATATAAAATCGCTTAAAGTTTTAAATGCTAATAGTATACTGGCCACTCTCCAGATATAATAAATTATTATTAAACACGTACACTGACAAACGCACAAGGAACTAGAAAGCATCATCAAGTGCCGTTAGAGCCAGTGGACAATGGCGCAAAATCTACTACTTATAATGTCCCAGATGAATTTGATGGATGAACGATCAGGAGATCTTGGTAGACAAAGCCACAAATTGATGTTTTGTTTCACGTGGTCCAAAGATACTCTGATTACATGATATAGTCCGAATTTCGTTCGTTATTAAGTGGATTATAGGGGGTCTTGAGATAAAACGTGTAGTTCTACTACTTCTTCTTGTACACAGGGTGATTCGAGAATTTTTTTTTTATAAAAATGAATCGGGCGTATTTGACATCAAGTTACTAAAGTCCCTAGATAGATAAAGTACCGCAATTGTCCACCATTTTAGTGCAAAATATTAGAAAGGGATGGGAGAGGGAACCAAACTATCAAACCCGACCTTAAGGATTAGAAAACTGGCAGATATCAGATTCTCATGCAGTGTTGTTTGACTTTTTCCTATAAGTAATTGGCATCGCGTTTGATGCATCAGAACTTATATCTGACACTTTTATAATCTTCAATGTTAAATTTGATTGGTTTGGTTCCCTCTCCCACCTCTTTCTAATATTTTGCACTAAAATGGCGAACAATAACGGTTTTTTATCGATTTAGTGACTTTATGCGTTACAAATAAACACAAGCATATCCAAAACTTTCCGATAAAATGTAGGTGGGAAATATAATTTTTAGAATCTGTATTTAATTATCTAAAGGTCTATTTACAACAATTTTTTTATAGTTGCCATGGTAACCACACTACACGCACAATAGCCTCGAAACTATATGCTATATTTTTTAACCCCTCAACCAAAATAGTATACACGACACTCACAAATGTTGTTAGTTTTTTTCAGTTTGAGGTTGGCAGAACAGTATACACACCACACATAAGCAAGCAATTAATTTCCTAATTTATTAAATAGTAGTTCAGTTTGAATTGCATGTCTAATGACCGACACAAATGTTAATTTTTTAAATGAATTAATAATTTTTTCAAAAGCAACAATCAACAATTACCAAAAAGCAATGAATAGCGTTGAATCATTGACATTTGGTTCGATTGTCACAGAGCAGGGCCTACTTTATTCTAAACTAGCATGGTAAGACCCTGAACGTAACAGTAATAAGATAATCATTAAAAATACATTTTTAACCTTTTAATATTATACTCGTCATTGGGGGTGCAAATTAATTTGAACTGTTAGTGTGTAAATGTATTCACGTATACTATTTTGGCAACAACTTCAAAACAAAACAAGCTATCAACTTCAGAGTTTTTCTTCAATTGTTCTTGTATAACAGCCCATAAAACAAAGTGAAAAAAATTATGTCGTATCCTGTTCAGTTTTTCTTTAGAATTGAAAAATTATTTCTATTTTATGTCTTGTATGTACTATTTTGGTACCAAGTTCAAAACGAGAAAAGCTATCAACCCCGGGTTGTTATCACAGTTTTTCTTAAATATTATCCTACAAATTAGAGAGAAAAAAGTTTGTGGCCCCTTTCAGTTTTTCTTTAGAATTTAAAGGGAAAACCTCTGTTTTTATTTTGTGCCTTGTGTGTACTGTATTGGAATTAACTTCAAAACAAAAACCGCTGCAAATTGAATCAATACTTTCACATCCAATTGTCAAAATGACATTCACGTTTTTATTTCTTATACTATACAATTAGTAATCAGGCTTTGAGCATTGTTTCTCTCTACACATTTTTTCTAAGCTAAACGATCCTCATGATATTAGCAAAAATACATAAATTTTTAAAATCCGTTTTTTCCAAATAACTCGAAAAGTATTAACTTAACAAAAAAATTTCAAGAGTGCTTTCTGATCAAAAATTTTATTTCCTATATAATATAATATATAATTTAAAAAAAATCGTACGAACAGGGACCAAAATACGTTTTCTGGACATATTTCGAAAATGTCAAAATTTTGGATAAACTTTCTAAGACACTTTTTATTAGAAACATTTATTTCCTATCTGATGGTATTTTCATTTTTTGAATATATTATTTATATTCGGAGATATTTAGGAAAAACCGTTTTCTTTAAGTGACGCTTTTTTGCTAATATCTTTTAAACAATTTCTTGCACTGAAAATTTATAAGGGCAAATAATACTCGCAGTTATACTACTAATCACATACTAAAAAAGAAAAAAAATAAAAAAATAAAAATTTTGGAAAAAGGGTAATTACCCCCCAATTTCGCTTCCTTCCTGATACCCTACTTACCCTAAAAACAATAAGTCGCTTTGGGGAGTAGAGTTTGCCAAATTTTAAGTTCATATATTAAGTCTTTTGAAAGTTATCGTGTCCACAAACAAAACCGCAGACAAGAAATTTTTTGCAAAAATTTTGTTTTTTTACGTTTTCGACCATTTTAAAACAAATGAGCAAATAAAAAATTTTGAAAATTTGTTTGCCGATACAATACTTTCCAACCTTTGGATGTGGAAGTAAAAATTATACTTTTTCAAATAAAGCCTTTTTGTTTAAAGGAATCATTTTTGGAACAGTCTTCAATAAATTCTAATCCACGGTTGGAAATCCCTGTAAAATGGGTCCTAGCTTGTTGAATTTGGTTGTGGTGTTTATAAAATACAACATATAGAAGCTTCGAGGTTACTTACTTTTATAGTATCGTAACCAGAGAGAAAATATTGTAACAAAACTTTTGGGTAATTAGACAGAGAATCTAATAATTTTATCTTCCACCTACATTTTACTGAGAAATTTTGAATTTATTTGCGTTTATTTGTTATGTGATGTCAAATACACTTCCTAGCAGGAAACTTAGGAACTTCAGAATGTTATTTGAAAATTTCTCCAGTAAGTTTTTAGTTACTTTTTATCAAGGCGATAGCGTGATAGGTTTTCAAGATACAGCCGTTCCCGAATCACTATGTATAACGCAGGAAAGTCATGTTGCCTCCAACGAAGACCAAAGGTAATTTGCTGCCATGATCAATAGTCTCACATACCGTTATTTCAATGGTATAGGGTACATATGCATTTCTGCGCAAAGGTGTAAATTTCACTTAATTTTATCATACCCGATAGCATAAATCATAAAACATAAAGGCTAGAAGCCTATTTGATTTTATTTTTAATAAAATAAATATTACTGTGTGCTCATATTTCTATGACAGTCAGTATATAAATATTTTTTTTCTGTTACATTGATTATCTCATGCTCACATACCTTATAAATTCACTTTCCACCACTTTCTTAACGTAACAAAATATGGAAGTGCTATGCAAATTTTAGTCTACACAATAACTTGCATATCACATTAGTTTGGTTACTATTGAATTAAATTGACCGATGGTAGTTATAACGGTGTAAAAACGACAACGTCGAGTTCCCAGAAGCCGACGGACAAACTAATCACGTAATGAAAAGAATCAATCGTAATCCGACACCAATCAGTTAATAATTCTGATAATACGTAAACAAGCGAAGCGGGTGGCGCCCTCATGCGACAGGGCAGTTCCACCGTACGCTTTATTGGGTTAGGTTACCTTGCTGAGTTGAATTACCTATTTGCCCGAGCTCAGCACTAATGAATTGAACAATCTATTAATGGTTGTACGTACTCCAGAGCTGTCCTGTAGAGAAATCAATACAAAGCTGAAAGCAAAAGATTTTTTTACAAAAACTTTTATGTCGTCCGCTAAAACAAAATCTCTGAAACTGTAAAAATCAGTAAATCCAAAAGGATCATCAAATTAATTGATGTAAATTGGGAGTGATTCATATACAAACAGAAATATTTCGTTTTAGCAAATATTGCGTTCGATTAAAATGTAACAGACGCGAAACTAAAATGATTAAAAAGCAAACGTACCTTTTTATGGCAGCATTTGTTTAAGCATTCTAGTACCAGATCGCGTTCTAAATTTGTTATGTAAAGAAATTCAATAGAACACACCGGCTAATATTTACCGTCCTCGCTGCTGAAACATCCATCTCGGATACTAATTAAAAGAGTTTGCCAACAAGCACGTTATTACAAAAACTGCCAGTTGACGACCTTTTCGTAGAATTGAAGCTCGCAATACCATATAAGTGGGCTTTAATTGAGGGGTCTACTGTAATTCTGGCGAAGGCGCCGCATTTTTAAGAAAGCTTGTAGAGTTGGGCCAGTTAGCGATTAACAAAATTCAAATGCAGTGTTGTTTGATGTCACAAATATTCAACCTAAAATAAAGTTATGACTGTAATTTACAGAAAACTAATTTCTCAATATTGTTCTATGCATCAATGTACAGATAATAAAAATATTTTTGGTTTGTTGCAGATCTCAGTCAGAATCTAATAAACCTTCAAAATTATTTTAGTTCTTTAGAAAATTGTTGTTGTTATTCTTATAATAACATACAACAGTTAAGTGATATAACGTACAAAACACGGGTTCTGTACCAATTACTACGTTTGCACTGTACAGGGTATGTGCGCAATTTCAAAGGATGGGATCTATGTCTTTTTAAAATTTTCTATATTCTCCACATTTTGATAATATGAAAAGAAACTTAAAAGTCTATCGCTACGTAAGCTAAATACTTTGGTAATATCTTTTTAATTTCTAGATAGCAACTTTGCTTCTATTTTTCTAAAAGCCATGTCTCATGAGTCTTGGAAATTGCTGTTCTTCTGGCTGCATCCTTTAAAAATTAATAACATCTCTACACATGCAAACGGCTTATTAAGTATTTAATAATTTGAAAAAAAAACAACTTAAACATCATAAGCAAACGGCAGCTGCTTACAGACAAAATGAAAATTGTTTTGGCAACCATAAAAATCATTATTTGATGAATAAATAGTGACTGTAAACTGAAAGATGGGATACCCAGCACCTACTCGTTCTAAACAGATATATTGCAAATACAAAGGTACTTCTAAAATAAGCTGAATGGTTTCAAAGTTGCATTCATTGTGAAGTATTCTGAATTTATTAAGTAGACCATAATGGTCATCTTCAAAAATTTTGTTCATGCCCCTTATATTTATAGGGGTTGTAAAATTTTATTCTAAAAGTTTCAGGTCTTTATAATTTCAGTAAAATCAAAGGCGTGTATTGGACGTGGGAACTTATTTTTGCGCAACTACTAAATACTTTCTCATGTACTTTTTAAATTTTATGTTTCAAAAGGTTTCGTCTTTTACCTTTTCTTTCGCAAGGGAAATTTTGATGTTATTTTGATCAAAGCATTAATTATTGTTTATGCAGTGCTTACTAAAAACTATATTGTGTTTTTATTTATAGTTTATACTTGCAACGTGGTGTTTAATCCTATTTCCATGTTTAATGGATCTACCTGATTATCCTATGTATACATCACACTGCATGCATTTTAATTGGTAAAAGCTGCCATCGCTATTGTTTAATGTATTAGGTTTTGACTTGTTGTTAACTAGAAGATACTTCATATTTACACCTATTTATCTCTAATGCATTTATTCAGATTATATTTAGCCCCTGTTGTAAAACATAAACGCAAAATCATTTTACAGTCTTCATTGTATTCTAGTTTTATATTGTTTTATAAGTATTCGGTCCTTAATTTTTGTACAATACACATTGTTAAAGGTTATCTGTTTTATTTACCAGTCTGTTTATTAAACTATAGAACACGTAATACTTAATTCGTAATGAAAGATTTCAACATGCCGGGATTAATAAATCCGACTGTGTTAGTTTTCTATAAATATCACAGTCAAGTCAAATTGTTCTTTATCGACAAAGTTAAAAAAATTAAGAACTTCCCTTTTTCTTTCTCTAACGTGAATTTTAAAAATACATCACATTGTCTCCATCAGTCAGTTTAAAGCCCTGTGTCGGTCTCACATAGATAGCGTTGGAATAAAATTCCGCAGGTCACAGTACGTGGCCTTTGTACCGTAAGGTTACAGGTACTACACCGAAGAAGGCAATTTTACAAAGCAAAGTATGACTTTGGAATTGTAGCCAAAATGCAACATAGTCCCATAGTGGTAAATTTTTATTGTAGCCAAAGGGCAACATTGCCCGTTAGTGCCCCCATCTTTTTTACACATCGTAACGAGAAATTTCGTATATTTCAAATATTTATTTCTCGTAACGTAAGACATAACTTCTTTCAAAACATAACGTAAACTGTTACAAATACCTTCTCATAACAATACATCCTAAACTGCTACATAATATCGATCAGTTGTGGAAATGAAAAAAACAATTTTTGGTAGCCATGAAGCATAGTCTTACTTCGCATTTTTGGCAGTAAATCCTTTGATGCATTGGCAGCAACGACCTTTTGTTACAAGTGTAGGTTAGTGGCCTACTGAATCTTTTCTTGTGGCGACATTAGGTCTCTGTTTCACTGCAATACAGATTTTTGGTTCCCTATTTGCAGACGGTCTCCCCTTTTTGACGACTTTTCCTGTTTTTCCTAGGGAGGCCGCTAATTCTATCCCGAATTTCTTCAGAGGTAAATAAAACTGTTGTAACTTTTCACAGTCCTTTCTGTGACATGTTATTTTCCGGGGTTATTTGACAAGGTCAAATAAGCAACGTGGGAACCAGCCTGGAAACCAACATGTCATCGACAACAACCACGGAAGCCTTCAAACCAGTCCTTTCTGTGTATTATCCACGCGTTCTCTACGGACATGTCAAGTAAGTAAGTGAAAAGTGGATAGTAGCATCGCTTTGCTCTTCCAGGTGTTATACAGTCCCGGAAGAGAATTTGCCTTATTGACACCACCCATGTGCTTATTATATTGCAATATGACTGATGGATACTGTATGTCAACTCTTTTCTCAGTTTTACTGTACCTTTTCAAGGTACCTAATGGTTCAATACCGACGAATGTACTTCCAACCAAAACACATTTATTGTCCAGCCGTTTGATGAGTACTACCCCCTTATCTTGGTCAGACTTATAAGTGTAGAATCCCCTAGGCCTCTTAGAAAGGACCTTATCAGATTTCAGAGTACAACCTCCAATACGATTGGACCTGAAGGTGCCAAGACTTAGGATACCAAATTGTTCCTTTAGATAACATAACAGCTCCAAGCTGCTGAAGTAGTTGTCAGAAAACACAATCGCATTTTTGGGGTCCGGAACAGTTTTTCACAGTGCACCAACGTCCATGGACAGTTCATCTCCTCTGAGTTCGTTGTCAGTCCTTTCTAATTGCTCAAACGTGTACTGGCAACAAAATCATTAATTAGTCCTGACACACCTGCTCGAACAAATAGCTTGAAGCCCCACTTATGGGGCTTATTCTTTATATACTGACGGAGATTGCCGGCATAGATTCCCTTGTATAGGACCATGGTTTCATCAATAGAGAACTAGTTCTCTGTATGAAATTTTTGGCAGTTTTTCCTTATGCCGTCAAGCAGAGGTCTTATTTTGAAAAATCTGTCTTTAGTTTGGCTATTTCAGCATTATTGTTGAAATGGAGGTATCGTCGGATTTTTTGTATCGCTTAAATGTCATTGCCTCAGCTACCAAACCCACACATGTATCTCTGGCCCAGTAGTCGTCGTATGCCGGCAATTTTACTACCCTCATAGTGAGGAGAATTGCCAGAAAACATGTAAATTTCTTATTTGTAAGATTCATGGAGGTTCCCTCTTTTTGTGTGCTGTATAGATCAGACATCAGATCGAGCAGAAAAAAGGCTGTAAAATACTCCAATGGTGTCAATACAGAATCATTCTTCCACTCTGGATTTTCAGGCATTGTCTTGATCGGCAAGTCGTTTTCTGACCAATTATACCTTCTAGCTCTTTTTTAGCCGTCTTTGTGCATTTTTTCGGCGTAGGATCTTTTCCGCTCCCGAATCTTCGAGCTCTGAATCATTTATGAGCACGTCCACACCTACCGGATGTTGAAGCTCTTCTGCGTCATCCTCTTCGTCGGAATCTGGGCAGAGGAAGTCTCCAAAATATTCCAAATTTTCTGCATCTGAACAATCACTACCGTCTGAACAATCGGATGTATGGGGATCTGCTGGAACTACCGCAATATTTTTCTTGCTAAGCCCATAAAATCTTATTGGATCCATTTTTGCAAAAAAAAATAGGTACCGTCGTCAGGGCGATGTTGCCAAAAAGTTACGAACAACTTCACACAATCATAGTTCAATTACTTTTACGTAAACTAGCAATATAAATGCAATGTCACATATATTTGCCCTTATACTAGCTAAAACACAAAGCTGTCATCAGAAAAATGTGATTTACTTACCGATTTGCAACTGTTTTGCAGCCCCTGCTCAACGAATGTGCGTCAGCTGTTCGGCTACCAGCCACAAGATAGCTGTCACTGTACTATAGCTTTCTTATAGGTGGTTGTTTTATGGCTACAGCGCCCCGAGCTCTCAGCGAAACTTTGAAGGTGTGTAAAATGCATTTGAAAGCGATGTAGCCAAAAGGCTACATTAACCGATACAGGGTTAAGTTCAAATACAAACAATCTCTTAACTCGTAACATATCTGGTCCAGAATAATACATTCGTCATAATTCGTCATACTTTGTTATAGAAAGTTATTCTTGAAGAGTAGAATGAAGGTTTCGGTCAAACTTTGATCTATCCATATTTTAACTGCTGTAAAAGTAGAGATTTGAAAATTTACCTCAATATGTACACTAATTAAGTGCCTTTTACATTTCGTGTGTATCATTTCCACTTTAAAATACAGCTGCTCTTGTCAAAGTATTTTGAAGATCGTTTTTCAGACCATTTATTAGCATATCCATTTCGAATAAAAGGTACCACGGTCATAATCTTAGTTTTTGTGTCATCTTAGAGATAAGTCTGAGGTTGTAAACCAAACTCTAGCTATCAAAATAAATATTAAATTGATCTCCTTCATGAGATCGTATAGCACCCGACTTCAAAATTTTAGTTTTTGTAGATGTTTTATCAAAAATAAATTTACAAAAGTCAAATCGAGTACTGCGTAGGTACACTAGAGTTTTAACATCACATTGCATCTCTAAATCTAGCAGTTGACGTTAATTTTGAAGCATTACAAGGTGTAAAATCAAATATTGCATGGCGCAAAAAACGCGTGTAATACAGTTAGCCATAAAGAATATCAAGAATATACCTATCTAACTATATCCCTGGTCATATCAATAAACATGTTCGTACCGTCCAACCTGATTTAGGTATCGGTGCCAGGCTAAGATGGTTTATCGGGTTCAATTTATGCAGTGGTGCGATGCAATTTGCAGAGAATGTACATGGTAGAATTCCCATTTATCAAGAGCTGTTTATGAAGCTAGTTATCCCTGCGAGGTATGCCTGTTCCCTAGGAGCAGCGACGATGGCTCGTCCAGTAGCGTAGTCCTTCTATAGGAGCATAGCGGTTACAACATAAATAAACCAGACATTGCACAAAATAGAGTGCTATCGCAGAAACTAAGCAATGTGACAAAAAAGATGAAAAACCCCAGACAAATAAAAGTAATATTTCTTAATTGCATGGTATTTTTTTTAAAATCGGATCTAAACAAAACAGATATTTGAATCATTATCAGGTTCTAGTATAGTCGTATAGTCCATGCATTTCTGTACGAAAAGTTGACTAAAGTCTTCAATAATTTTAATAATATGATTACTTGGGGAGATACTTAATCAGGTGATTTACGATTTTCTCGTTAAGAATGGTTGCATCGCGAGGTAGCTCGGATAACTTCTTATAAAAGCTGACATAAAAGCACACGCTGAAGTTTATATACTGAAACAAAGTTGAAGAAATACGATTATTAGCAATTGTGAATAAAAGATTGACATTACTGATACCACGCGTGCTCGAGCTGTAGAGACAGTAAATCAAAATGTTCTAAATCTGTCAACATACATATGCTACACATGAAATTAGATACAACGCTACAATATTATTTAATTATAATAATAAAATAATAATATAATAATTATAATCTGATATATACAATTTTTAAAGCACTGCTATACTGTCAAATCATCTTCCTGTAACAAATTTCCAGTGATTTTGAAACAACTGGAGGTCCTGTTAAAAATATGGCATCAAATTATGTTTGAATTTAGCTAAACAGCTCCAACATTATTTAATTTAAACATCAAACATGTATAGTATAAGTTTTTGTCGAAAGTCTTCCAAATAAATGTACAAAAAAACGACAATATTAGTGCATTCTTAAAGAAATGCACAGGTAATACTCCGACAAGGTTTTAAGTACGTGTATATTGTTCGTGGATACCATTTTCAGAATCAGCATTTGTATACAAAGAGACTTTGGTGGATTTTAATTTCACCCTTTCCAAAATGCCAGTGCACTAGTGCATTTAACATCGAAAATAAGCTACTTCGGTAAGTGATTAGGTACTATTAAGTAGGTAGTAGTTGTAAATAACAATTGACGAAACAGCGACATGAGAAAAGCTGGGACGCTTTTTGGAATGCGAACGCTACACTCCCAGTACGCCACTGCCGAGCGACGCCCGGAGCGCCGAGTGAGCGAGCGGGCGAGTGATTAACTACACTTCTGCAGAGGCAGTGTGAAATCAGTCCGCCAAATTAAATCCGGCCTCAGATTATTACATACCTCAGTGACTGTTCATAAATATCAGTTGCCCCAAATGCACATCATCAACTGCCGTACGTAGGGCACGACCGGAATAGGTTCGATTCGGCAATACCGGAGCGCGGTTGTTCGTCGAAATTTATGTAATGCACATGAATGTGTATTATTACGCCCGCCTAGCCGGGCTGCATTAATATGCACATGTAATATACGATTGCACTTCTCGAGCTGTATCTATAAGGCTTGAAATATCGCTGGTGGTTTAGTAAGGACCATAACAATCGTTAGCGAATACATACAAGTTTTATCAAATAATATATTGAATAGGTATACAACAAACTCATTTAACGGTCATCGCGTCATTTGTAACATTTTAAAGCTAGCAGATCACAAAAATATTTCATTTTCTATTTTTCGAAAACACTTCGTGTATGATCTAGCCACTCTCATTTAAAAATGATTAATCTAAGCAAATGCACGCCCCAGTAAAATATCAATATAAAAAACCGCAATCACGGACTGGATGCAATGCGGGGCAGTACGAATTTTCTCGTGAATTCCCCCTCTTTGGATAACGAACGACGGCTCGCTGGAAAGCTTCTTTCAGCAATAGACATTTTGGACCCTTCTATTCACTGAAAATGTTCGTAGTCAATACAATCTGTTCGCAGCAGTTTAACATGACATTGGCGGATTATTACATAAGTCCATCTGCCCTGGTCAATTCATTCTCACCCTACGACTAGTTTCGCCCTGTTGGGGCTCATCAGGCATGGGTAGAGACTAAATCGTCCAAAGCAGACGTCGTCTTTATCCGTGGCGGGTGGACTGCTAAATACGAGAATACGAGTGCTTCAGTGCCATCTAAGCACTCTGTAACTGTGATATACATCGACCTAGTGCTGGATCCTATTGATCGCATCGGAGTAAGCTCCTCTGCGTGCAGAATGAATTAAATAAATACACAATCCTACCTGCGTAGCAGCGAATTAAGCGAATCATGGAGGATCAACTTTGACAACACTCTGGTTTTAGACTAGGCTACAGTTGGTAACATTACTGACGAGAACCTTACTGCACTAGATGAAAAGGAAGTGAGAAAAAATGTTTACTATTTAATAAAACAGTGCAGTTATTGGAGGGCAATCTTTAAGACAATGCAGTTGCTGTTGGTCTTAAATAGAATCTCTATGTGCTTCGGCTAGACACTTTTGTTCTGGTTCCCAATACCACACTTGGAACACGTGTTTTGTATGCCAGGTATGCTCGTGGACCATGTGCTGCCCCACATCTTGAACAATCATGGATTGGTTTTTCCTTCTTTGACTGGTGCAATTTTTTTCTTTGTAACGATAATTCGCATTGCTAACTTTTGTTCCTCAGAGCAGTTAGGAATTTATCGAATAGTTAGCCTTGTCTGCGTTGTTTTATTAAACACATCTTTCGTATATGATATTTATTTTTGGTACAAGGTATTTTACAAAATATTCTTAATTTATGTTTTTTTTCTTAACTTAGGTTAAGCATGTTATAAAGTTTCATCTGCGTCGTGTATGCTTATTCAACTAATTGTTTATAGCTGGGTGTTTAAGAAATTTTAAACTAACGCAATTTTCTTATCCACGTGTGGCTTGTATCGCTTCATCTTAACTTTTATGGACGTTCAGCATTTTGCAGCAACACTGTTTTTTTGCCTAGCTTGTTAGGTTTATTTCGGCATCATGTAAGGTAGTTATCTTGAATATTGTGTTGACTTAAATAATTTAACTTCGGTAATACTTTTACTGACCGTTGCGTTTACTGCAACACTGCTAGTGTTACGGGACACACGTTGCAGCTGTCTTTAAGCAGGCCTAGCAATTCGGTAACTCGTTCTCGGTAACGGTTCTTGAACGATTTGAGTGATCCGAATCCATGCGAGTGATTGAACGATTTGAACTGAATGAATGTCTCAGCTTTAGTGACTGACGTTTGCATACAGTAATGGGGCAGTGCGTTAGAAGCTGCATTATTTTTATGGATCACGAAATTTTGATGAAACGTCAGCAAAGATGTACCTTTCCAACTTAGCCAGTCATCAATAGATGGCACCACTAGAACGTTCTGTTAAAAAATACTTGTATATATGGAAGGCACTATATGTATCACAGCTTTTGCTAAATAATGTTATAGTATCTCAACTCACTATCACTTAGTCACATATAATCATCCCAGTATCTTTCCAATATTTAAGTATCTAAGCGCCAACAGTCTTTAGCCGTACAACTGTGCGATAGTAAGGTAATTCCATGACGACCTGTGCCGAGATGAGGTTTATTTAACTTGCTAGAGGCTCAAATGTAAATAGGACGACCATCATAAACGCAGTTTAGTTTCAGCAAATACGCTTCCTTGAACAATATCAGCACGTAAGCGTTTATTCGGCTGTTATAATGAGAAGTAATCATAATTACCAACGTTGGAATAGCACTCACGACCGGCCCAGAAAATTAGAACAAAACAGTAAAAGCTCTAAAATGTGCTGAATTGAATTACAAAGCGCCCTTCCCCGTTGTATAAACAATAATTGCACGTAACCTTTTCCCGGATTATTATTTCTTCATGCTAAAGGGCTGCGTAATAAAAAGGTTAATTATGAAGTGCGGGCCGCGACCCCTATTGCGTTGTATGTTTGACCGGTCTTACGTGCACAGTCGGTACATCGGAAGTCAGGATGTTTGCTTAGCACCCCGGTACGTCTGTGTACCCCTGTGGTCTCGATTGTTTGCGTGTTGGGGTCGACCACTCGGCTTACGCTTCAACTACTCCCTGTTATCATAACAGAAAACAGGAGTTGTTTAATAATTGCGACATTTAAAGAAAACGCATAATAGATTGTTATTCGCATTTACAAATTTACGAATCAGTATTTACTTTGATATACTCAAACGGTAATAAAGTCAAAAAGTACTTAGCATAAGACGTGGTTCCCATTACTGCAGTAATATCATAAAACAATCAATGATTAGAGGTGTAGTAAATGTTAATTGCAAAGGTGCTAAAATTCCAGGAAAAGAAGAAGGGAACTGCATGCATGTTGTTGGGCGAAACATACATCTTGACGCCTATTTATAACAGCCATTGAGGTAATTGATGTCAAAGAGGAAGTGAACTTACAAGCAGTCAAAAGGATCTTGCTTTATTACCAAATGACAGGTCGAGTAAAAGTACACCGAACGCATTTTTGAGTTTACATGGTATTAGTAAACAATAGACTCGATAGTTACGCAGATACTAATACCAAATAGTACAGCTAAAAGAGAGTTGCTATCCAAAAAATATGCTACATGTGAAGACGACAATATAAAGAATAAACAATACGTAAAAATGTCACATAATAGTCCTTCATTTAGTAAGGTTACGAAAATAACTGCGGTGGCAGAATTGCTTGAATGTAATAAGTCTAAAATATTGTGTTATGTAGTTTGAAAATTGCGACGGATGCATGCAAAGCAAGGTATGATTTACTAGAAGTTGTATCTGACATGTTCAAAGCCTGTTTTATTTAACAAATCTGACAATGAATCTGTTTTTTTATCATAATCTGTTAAAAAAAACGAGTCTTTTTTATTTCGGAGCATTGCTGTAAACAAAGGTCCAAACATAAGTTGTCACTTAGATCACTGCTCAGGATTTAAAAAAAAAACACTTGTACGAATATACATGGTTGAATAATGGAAGAATTAGAACAAATCGGCAATTATATTCCATTTAAAAGAAAACTGAAGTACGACAGAATATACATTGTCCATTAGTATATCCTAACCAGTATAACATGCAGTTTAATTAATAATATTACTATAAAGGATAAATAATTGAAAAGATAACACTTTAGATAATAAAAACTAGTAAATAAATTTTTCAAAAGGAAAACTTACATATTTAATCCACCTTTGAGCTCAGCCAATGATCAAAAAGAAAACTATGCCTTTCCTACTAACACCGTTTCATACATGTATCAGAAGAAACTTGTGACCATAACGAATTTTATCGTATCATTTTCCGCAAATTGCAACTGAAGGGCGAGAAGTTACACCCTAGAAAAAGAGTGCCAATAACAGAAACAAAAATAAGAATGCGCGCAGATAATGTTTCAGTATAATCGAAAAAGTACTTAAGGGTTTTTGTCAAAAACAAAAACATCATATATAGTTTGAATTGAATATTCGCTTGGCCCTTGGTACGAGATTTTTACTGTTATGAAGAAAACACTACACATGAACCGTTCTGTAATGTTTACTATTAATTCGACTATCATTTCTGATTGACGAAAATGTTCACCGAATTAATAATAAACATTGTAGAACCGTGTGAATTTCACTATAACCTGCAAAACATAAGTAACGGAACAGATTACCTACACACAATTGTCAATCAAAAGCTATTTTGACATTACTCCATTAAGCGGTTTTCTTCTAATCACTATGGACAATCGTGGTAGGAAAACATCATTTTGGTGGATCTCGAAGTTTAAATCGCAAACCATGAGCTCAGATGAGAAGAAGCGAAACGGCAGGCAGATGAAAGTCAATCGAAATAGCCGTCGTCAACGCCCTCGAAGAGGATCCGATAATGAATTTGTGCAACCTGACAGATAACTTCAGCTATAGTCATGAAGCGATACGAAAAATTGTGTGGGCCGAAAGGTTCATCTTTCACCATGGTTAAAAAAAATGATACTCATGTGCTCGTTTCAGGCAAGAAATGGAGAAAGGGGTGATAAGTGTCCTATGAGTTCACATATATGCTCAAAGCAGAAACGCATCGACACAGCCAAGTCATCTTTGTCGATGCCAGTCAACTTTTGTGAACTCGATGATCACTTTCAATAAAAAAATGAATCGAGAACGCCTAAATCAATGGCTTTCAACTGGTCAAGGGCGTTGCAGCACGCCAAATCTTGACTTTCGTTCACCAAAAGTCATGTTTTATGTCTAGTAGGACCGCCAAGGACCAATTCACTAGGAAGTGATGCCACATGGTCAGAAAATCACTGCAGAAATGTATTGTAAACAATTTCAACGGGGCAACGGGTACGTGCCAAACTTTGCGATCGCCTTATTCCTGTAATTTTCCTACACGATAATGCAAAATCGCATACGGCGCGTTTGACATGTGATAAGTTTAATCAAATGGGGTGGAAAGTACTCCCATATCCACCGTACAGTCCAGACATCTCGCCCACTGACTTCCATCTGTTTCGAAGCTTCGAGCATTGGACCCGGAGCAAAAATTCAAACATCATGAGGATGTAGAGACGACCGTCAAGAGTTTTATCACTTCGAAGTTCTGTGACTGGTACCGCCGTTGTAGTAAATTTATTTATCTACTTAAAGAGCGCCGGGAGACAGTAATAAAATCTCGTAGAGAATGCTACGAATAACTTTAATTATTTATTATATTTGTTGTAGTATTGTTCTAGTTGGGAATGATAAACGTTATAAAAAAGGTTTCAACAATTCGTTGACGACCTATTAATAGCGAAATAGATCTATCTGAAGTTGTTTGCGATGCAAACAGCATAGTACAGGCATGCGTTTCAAAATACTGTTTGGATAAATAAATATTGATATTTTTCCATATTTTATTTTCTTCAATAGCATCAACAGCAATTTCGCCACGAAAAGTTCCATGAACCTGAATAAAAAAGTCCAAATTTATAATTCACAACCCAACTAAAAGTACATCCTCGTAAGCAAAGAGGCGAGCATGTGTCGCGTAATGCTTCCGTTTGATGTCGGACAGATAACTTCTTTTTATTAGCTGTTTATCACGTAACCTATGGCTCCACTGAATTATGGGATAAAGCCGCTGGTCACGAAGTAATTAAAAATTCCCGCAACTGCACTAATAATCGTTAGAGGCACAGTCCCTGATTAATGTTAACTGATGCAAAAACCAGGAGTGTACGGCGTAATTCTGTTTACATACGCTGCAAACTGAGGGTGTTACGTCGCATCACGCACCGCCACGCACGTTTGCTAATAATAGAAATGCAAGAAAACATCGTAAAATCGATTAATACCTACTGAATTCCACAATTAGGTTGATTAAATTAGTGTGTGAAAGTTTGAATCGCTTCAAGCTTCCAGCCAGTTGTTGGGAAAAATCGCTTAATGAATAGGAAAGCGCGAAAAACAGGAAGACAGCTTTGGTGGGAAATATTTCACGATCCTCGATATCGCGCATCACTAATTGCTTTACCTACTACTGGGATATTATCATATTACCCTACGGGCGCTGCTAGTTTTGATGGCGAAGGGTTCATGAACAGTAAGATTTGGATCAATCGTACTATGCATGTATAGCTCCTTTTTTTGTACAACGCCAGCGTATTAACCATCGTCATTACTCAGAAGATGATACCATACCAACATCAAAGCATAATAAGCAGCTAAACTAATATAAACGCTGTTCAAAAATTTGTAGGGTTATTTAGTTAGTTCACAAACATACCGAACATTTTCTAAATGTAATATTCAAAATATACTTCAAATCTGCATTGACATAAATATGGCAACCCTATGACATCTATAACCCAGATCAACTGTTGCATTTAATTTGCCTTTACACCCGACAACATTAGCCATCTACGTCCTCGGAAAAGTACAAGTACTTGTAATTTTACGCATGTGCTCAACAGTTTTACACAGACATGTCTAGCAGACTAACTTATGTAAAATGTAAAAAATGTAAAAATTCTGTACAGATCATAATGCACTGCTTACTCATAATAGACTTATAAAGACTTTAAACTTCTAACAGACTTTTTGGAATTGCGTATTCTGTATACTTGCTGATGGTCCAAGTATCAGCACTTAATTTTAAATGAAAACGTTCTTCACACTTTTAACATACCTTCTGTGATTATGTACTCTGCGGTGGTCCAAATATAAATACTTACTTTTAAATAAAGACTTTCTTTAGACTTTTAAAAGACCGGCTGTAATTACTTGCACATGCATGAAGCTTTACTTACTAAACTACGTATCGAGCAGATGTTCTGTTCACAGTATGTATAATACTTATAAAGCAGATTTAGGCGGAATTTCAAAATAAACCTTCAGCTTCTGAAGTTATTACGTTCTCGTCCACTTCCTCTAGAATGAACGGTTTCAATTTGCCTACTGACAATAATTAGCAAAACTTAGTTATTGTATGAGATACGGACCTGAAAATTTTCACACTTGCCGTCATTAGAAGCAAGAACTTTTTTTAGAAGTACGTGTAGTAACCAATAGTTTTGCACAATCACCAAGTCATTCGTGTAGCAATTCGTATTCCACCATTCTGGCCCGCCGAAGTTTCAATTTGGCAGATGAAGAAAATTTAACTACATCGTCGAGAACTTCGAGCAGATATACATGACTGAAGTGAAGGCCACAAACTGGAAAGTACCAGAAGCTGAAAACCGAGTTAATACGCCGTCTAGGTTCACCGCAAAAAAACACGAAGAMTCCGAGAGCACGAAAAATTGGAGGCAGGAAATGATCGCAGTTTCTCTGACACTTACAAACCCTGGTGMGTTTAGTAGTGCCAGAGGATCTCTGAGATCTTTGCATCTTAGCATGGCGGATACAGGCAACGGTTGTTTCGTTGACTAATCTAATTGCATCAATGCGATTCGAAATCATAGAGATCCGTCGGAGCAACCCTTCACGATCCCGGTTCCGATTAGCGTCCCGTGGGTTAGTGCATGCGGTCCACATGGACAAGCAATGGAGGTTTGTAAGAGTGCCACTTTCAATTTGGGGGCAACATCCAAAAGTGCAAGCCGCCGGGCCCCCATGAGGCGAACGCGAACGGCTGTCGTTAGAGCCGCTGAGGAAGCCTCTCGCGTAAACAGCCGTCTCTTTGTGATCGACTACAGAACCAAAACAAACCTTTTGGTAGCCACTGGTGCGATCTGTACATTTTTCCACGAAGGTACCTTCATGAACGACGTATGCGTTCGTTCTGTGAATTATCGTCGAGAATGATTCGACGATCCACACGTATGATTTTGAGACAGTGCGCAGCGTGAATACACAACATGTTTTGTCGT
This sequence comes from Rhyzopertha dominica, assembly GCA_025024175.1. Classification (NCBI taxonomy): domain Eukaryota; kingdom Metazoa; phylum Arthropoda; class Insecta; order Coleoptera; family Bostrichidae; genus Rhyzopertha; species Rhyzopertha dominica. Next base: position 26,293,161 of record QCXZ01000001.1, read on the forward strand.
GGCTGACGTTTTCAAGCCCGTAATCGTACTCTCACACTATGAATCCCTGGTCGATGTTCGGAGTAAAATGTGCTCGACGGTGCTACATCACTTTTTACGAAGGGGCAATGAGTACACGATGTAGATTAGAGTATCCGTTGCATTTTCGCTACTACGAAGTTCAGCTATCTACACCGAAAGCTCCCGGAAATCACACGATCTAGGAACGTGCCTCAMATGACACTACACCGCATACGCACTTCTCCAGGACCTACAGTTGCAAACAGACTGCGTCGTTTATGTAGCTGGTCATTGCCACTGCACGTGGTGCCCAATGAGACTGATGAATAGCGGTCGTGCGTAAATTACCGTGCGCTGAACACTCGTACAATTCCCGACAGGTATCTAGTCCCCCACATAGAAGATTTTACGAACTCACTACATGATAAGAGGGCTCTCTTCCATAGACCTGGTGAAGGCATACCATCAAATTCCCGACTCTGCGGAAGACATATGTCAGACTGCAATCATAACACCGTTTGGTCTGTTTGAGTTACCATTTATTACATTATGATCAAGAACTCAGACTTTCCACCGCTTCACGGACGAACTGCTGAGGGGTCTCGATTTCGCACATGAGTACATAGATGACATACTCGTAGCATCTACCACACTGAAAGAATTTGGTGTCGTTAAAAATCCGGACTTTCTTAGGACACCGCCTATCCAGTGAGGGCATATCACCACCCTAAGAAAAAGTGACTGCCATGCGTGAATTTCAACAACCGGAAATTGCAAAGCAACTTCGGAGGTTCCTGGGAATGGTAAATTTCTATCGACGATTCATCCGCCCTTCTTGTTGAGAATATAAAAGGAAACACGAAACTCACGTGGACACCGGAAGCTCAGCAAGCTTTCGAGACCTGCAAAAAATGCCATTTGGAAGCCACAACCATGACAGCCCCGCAGTCTAACGCCGTCCTCACGATAATATCGGATGCTTCCTACTCCCGTGAGGGAGCTGTATTGCAGCAGAAGAACCGCTGAAGAAACTCAGTACAGCGTTCGACCGCAAACTTCCCGCTATATACCTAGGAATAAAGCATTTCCGACATGTTGTCGAAGGCTGCATGTTTGCAGTTCTTACCGACCATAAACCACTCACTTACGCGTTCAAACAGAAATTAGAAAGCTGTTCGCCACGATAGTTTCGTTATTTAGACTATCGGACTATTGGGCAGTTTATAACAGATATAAGATATATCACCGAAGTGAACAACGTCATAACATATGCGTTATCCTGTGTTGACGAAATAGCAGAAGCTCTTGACTTGCAAAGGTTAGCTCGATCCCAAGAAGATGATTTGTGCATCGTCATCGTCACCCAACGTTTTGTGTGGCTTTCAATTAAGTGTGACCACAGGAGATGGGCGCGTAGTTGTTTACAGTGTCAAGAAACGAAAACCTAAACAACCTCGCTTCCAACACCAAGAAACACACATCATTGTTAGGTTTTATTGCACTGTTAGTGTTTGTTTTTCTAACAGAATTCTTAATTATCAACACACTGCCAACATCGTTGTCAAATGCAGATGACCTCACTTCTTAATACCAGTGCTTTTTGAGGTTTACCATCTTTCAACCAACAGTTTGATTCGGTGTGTCCCATATTTTTGCAGTTCTTCCAAATAGAAATTGTGGTAGAAGCCGTCTTCGGCGCTTCTCTTCTTTGTGACGGCTATTGACACCTGTTTTGAGGATTCCACTTGAATGAGGATTCCTTGAAGTCCCTGTTAGGCACTCGGTATGCTAAACCTCCGCTTTCTCTTGGACGGCTCTCTGATCTGCAGCCTGAACTTCCCGCAGTATCTACACTATCGAGGGGGTTACATAGCAGCAAACGTCAAATTCTCTAAGGAGCATTAGCAATTAACGCTCTGTGCATTTTTAAGGCCGTATTCACATAATGAGTCAAAGTTTCTACTCCGAATCGAAGTTCTCCCAAGTCTGAGAAAGAGGTCGTCAGTCGCAATAGAAGCGGTAGCTTCGGTGTTGTAGTGCCTCTCCAGTTTTCGTGATCATCAAGATATCACTTACTTTTAGCTGTTTATTGAATTTTGCCTCGTCATCCAACCACCCTCTTATCGGATATGYGCTCTTGTCAGTATTATAACTGGTTACCTTGAATGAAGTTTGCATCTTTTGGCATGTTAATTTCACTATCTGTTAAAAGTAAGAATTTAGAATGGCAATGCCATCTGTCAGCATTACACTGACATGATGACAAAGCCACCTAGCTGCCTTAACGGGTACTACTTCCTAAAGGAAGTGACCTGTAGCCTGACAAATTGGCATGCAACTGCATACTTCAATTTGACAGCAGGCCCCCACGGCACTTTTTMCTAACGGGCAAGAACCKACATACATTAAAATGCATGTCTATGCTGTGCTGTCTACACCTCAACCAACTGCAGATAGTACTATTTCGCTGTCATTACAGCTCATCAGTGCAGTTTAGGTCTAGTGTAGAAAACACGGCATAGAACTGGTTTTGCTTATATACCAAAGCAATGGTATAATGAAAGTAAGAATTTAGGATGGCAATGCCATCTGTCAGCATTACACTGACATGATGACAAGGCCACCTAGCTGCCTTAACTAATGTCGTTCGAAAACTTGAAAACGCGCTCTTATCGCGGACCTTTATTATTGGAGTAGGCGACTCCACTCGATCGCCTAAAATTCAGTTGTATTATGGCCCATGTCATGCAGAATCAGCACTTTTAAACACAAATGACGTAGCAAAATCTTACTGAATATAGAAGCTGGACAAGAAAGTGATCGGTCTTCTACAACAAATGTCGGACGTATTCGGCTTCTCGGTAGTACTGGCTTCCTTCCATACATGTTATGTACATAGCTTGCACAGTGTAGCAGAGGAAAGTCAATCTTATGTTCTAATGCCAGTAAGCTTGATTGCTTGGTACACGTGCTTGAAGATTATCCAGGTATTTTGATTGGTAATCATGTGTAAAGGTGTTTTGATTGTTGCTCAGGTGTGACTTGGTGGATGCAACGCTTGAAAACTCATTAAACATCGAGAACTATCGGCTAGCAAAATACAAATTTACACAAAATTAAATTCAGATAACATACTTATTGTTCTAAGATTTGTGGAAGAAAAAATTATTTGGCTTGGGTATGTAATGATAAGCACATTAAACAAGACAAAGTCAATTTAATTTAAAAGTGACAGATATTTTGTAAATTTGTTAATGAAACTAGATACAGTTAGTGCAACAAATGTTCAAATCATTTGCGACTTTATAAATTTAGTAACTTGCCGCTGATTAAGGCTGAGATCCTGGGAAAAGAAGAAAGATCCATCCGAGATAACGATAAAAAGGGAAACACAATTATTTTACAAAACAGAACCACCACATGATTCCTGCACCGATATCTTTGAAAATGGTCTTATTCAAAAGCTCGTGATCGACATTTTCAAGTAAGCTATTTTTTATGTGCAAACCAAGGAGTAAAATAATCAAAATCCGTAAATATGTAGCCTAAAAATAATCTGAAATGTAGACCTCGCAATTAGCAATTATTTTAACAAAAACTATTAAATATATAGGTTTGAGAAGTACCTTAGGCTCTAACTGAACCTTTTATCTTTCATATAAGCGTTCATTTACCTCTAAATATTCAGTAGTTTTTAGGCGCTCCTGTTTTATAGAAATATGTTGTTCTCTTTCTACTCTCCAGGATCCCTGTCTTAAAACTACAGCAATTTTCATAAATTATAGTGGAAATACGGCTCCAAAGTCACTCTCTAAGAGCAATTCTGCGCCCAGGATCTAAACGGTTCGCATGTGTGGTTTACTTTGTAGTGTATTTTTGTAATAAAATATGCAATTACTTGTTAATGCGAACGACGGTTTTTTCTTGAAAACCATCTAAGAACGTTACAACCTACTATGATCATTAGGAGGCGCCTACCCTACTTGAAAGGCAACAAGCCGCCACTGATACGACTACAATAAAGTCATCGTGAATATGTGAATATGCAGCTACACACTGACATTCTCAGTTTTTCTCATCCTTCATCTCACATGACGCTAATCATATTCTTTTGGCTATCGTCGATTTCAAATTTTGAATGCTTTATATTCAGTTGATATTGGCATTTGTAAGTTGAAAATGCTCACTGCCTGTTTTTAGCACAAAACTTTTAGCTTCTAAACATAGTATTATTCGCAAATGTACTTCTCAGTCATTCAGCTGTATTTGTAGCGGAGCCGCCCGAAAGGAGCAAGTCTAGAAACATCCATTTTTCACAGCGAAAGCTTTGTCCCTCTCGGGCACGCTTTTAAAAGTCAATTCAAGTCAAACCGACAGGAAAAAAATCGTTCGCAATCTTTCAGAATCTTTATATTGCACTTTCGTTCAGGCCCAAACTTATGTTCTGTCAGCGCGCGACCAAGAACACCAACCCGGAGGAGATGGCCCTTGCATTATTTAAATATGTAGATTTGCACCCCCAAACGACTGACGCGTTGTATGGATCACGTACGCGTCATATTTCATAGCACACCACGATAATTACGCTTATTATATTAAAACTGAATTTAATTAAGCTTATTGCAAAAAAAGAACGGTATTTATCATCGATGCGTGCTGATGAGTACGGGTACGGTGACAGTACCGACGATTAGGGATACTGCTAAAACGGCGTAATGCCAGAAATGCGTGCTATGCACAGATGGCGCCGGCTTCAACTCCCTATAAGATCGGTATCAAAATTCGCATGCCATATTCTACACATTTTTAGTTTAATTTCAAAGAGTTGTTTTTGGTGTAGGTATCACGCAACTATAGATATAGATATTCATGGCAATAATACGCAATATAGTTCAAACATACATCAAATTCTTGGTCATTTTCTGAAAATGTGTTTTGGATGGTATTGAAATACCTTGGGCGAAGAAAATAAGTTAAGCAAAGATGTTAGTTACCTATAAAAGTAGTATTATGTGGACTTAATTTTCACGTTTGCGCGACGTAGATGCGCAACGCCTGTTAATCTTAATAGTCACATCCTAAATTTGCCAAATGATGGTTATAAAGGCAGTATTAAGCCGATTAATAACTAATACAGTTCAGCTGTTCCTAACAAATTCAGCTGAAAATGAATCGGAGCGTTTTATTGATTTACTGCAAAGAAGCAAATAAGGAAGTATCTACTACGTATCTAAGCAGAACAACCCATCAAAAATTCTTAACGTGGTCAAAAAACTAAAGACAAAATACAAAATAAGACGTGAAAGTAAGCACTTAGAATTAACAAAGGCATTTGATGGCGCAAAGTTGCTTATCAAATTAAAATACAATGGCATCCGATGTCATACACAAAAAGTAATGAAATCTTTCTTTAAAAATAGATTTCAGATGATAGACTGTAATGATAGTAAGTCCTGTAAAAGTATGGTAAAACACGGAGTACCACAAAGATCTATACTGTGACCGGTATTACTCATTCCATACATAAAGTATTCGATAAACAGTATAAAATCTGATGTCACGATATTTTTTACTGATGAAGTAACTATTCTCAGCTGCTCACAAAATCGACATACTCTTAGCGAGCTGACTAAAGGATACTTAGATGAACAGCAAAAAAATCTCATACTTAAGGTAAGCAAAACGCAAAACTTTCTAATCTACACTAAACACTCACATGAAGTTGGACATCTTAGTCTGTTGGGGTTCTTCATGGATACTTTTAAATAATGGACACATAACAAAAAATATAACAAATCGTGAATAAAAAAGCAGCAGTACTTATCTACTATGCCGGTTTCCACAACAAAGCAATTAACGTATGGGATATAAATAAAAGGAGCCACATGGGAGGCTAAACGGGTTTTCCAGAAATAAAAGATGGAGTTGATAGCATTCACTGATCTCCCAAAATTCCACTAGTTGCAGAGAATTATTAAAATATATATGTCGTAGATGAAAATAAAATAGTCCTCAAGTAGCCAGACGGGTCCGCGCATGGTGCGGATCTTACTGCCATATCAATCGTTAATTGTTAATGGTAATGTTAAGATGGTAAGTACTAGATCATACAAACTTGTATTGAGTGCTCACAATGATATTAGTGTTAATTTTAACGTAAGATGGTAAGATAATGCCCAGAATCTCCATTAACATCTATCAATAAAAAACGATCCTGGTTTGACATGGCACATGCTCATGGGCTTGTTAAATGTCAAATCTCTTACTAATGTCATTTTATATCATAATTTGATGCAATTCTACGTTTATCGCATGGCATGTGGACACAGGACGTAGAAACTATCTTGGATTTAGTATAGTGCCTAATAACCACCTATAATAACTACAATTTTTGCCGAGAAATTAAAAAAGCTCTACAAAGTTAACATTCTCATTAATATCATTGTGTATAGCGCATGAGCCATTAAGATGGTGATCTTAATGGCTCATGCGCTATACACAATGATATTAATGATAATGTTAACTTTGTAAACACAACTTTTACCACCTTAACATCGTCATTACCATTAACATGATTGTGACAGTGCAGTAAGATACAGATAACCCTGTTGCCAGCCAACGCATTTTGCATTTATCCCTGTGAGTAACAAAATTTTAATAATTGAATGGATAGCGCGTCTTTGCTAGCAAAGAGATTATCCGCACTGTTATCCGCACCTAAAGATCCACACTGTGGGCTGACCCATCCCGCGCATGACGTCAGAGTCCGTATCAGAGCCGTGACTCTATTTCAGATTTCTAATTCATATTGTGAGCTTACTTGAGGACCGATTTAATTTTGCGTTCCGACATTATACTACTTTAATATTATACAACAACAATTTGCCAGGATTAAAATTCATGCAGCTTCCCCATGAATGAATACTGCGTAGTACGTACGTGCCTCACTTACTTTCATAAGCATAAGGAAGGGAATGCTTAACACAAAGACATACACGATCACGACACAATACAGAAAGACGGATATAGATTAGATTAGCTTGATTATAAAGGCCGTGTCCTTAATTGCATTTTTATGTYGTAATTSTATMATTTATATATGTTATATGTTATAATGTCTTGTACATTGGCAATACCTGTAAGACTTTGATGAATAAAATTATTACGTCACATTACTATAATTTATTACCAAAAAGCAGCTCTTCCAAAAGTAGTCAAAGAAATAAAAGTATACCAACAATTATCAAGTTCTATCTTAATTCAAAAATTTATATATCCTTTCTGATGTGATCAGTAAGTTATGCTCTACCGATTCGAATAGCAACTATTTTCTATCCAATACTACAATGAGGAGTATGATCTGAGTTAAGGTCTTGGGCAACTTAAGCATGACGAACCTAAGATGTAAAACCTTAGGTTCGTGATGCTTAAATTGGAGATCATTAAATTATGGACTAAATATAGTTTGCAAAAGATATGCAGAAAATATATGATTAACGGACAGTAGTTCCATAAGGCGTCTTTCAAATGCCAACACAGTAAAATGAACCATTTGATTTAGTCGTATGCCAACAAAATAATATGACACTCTACCAGCTTTAGCAAACTAGAAACAGTAGCTTTCAAAAATTCTGTCCTACGACCTGTGGGTTGAAATTTTCTAAACAGCTTAAATTAGAAAAAAGCACGCATCAAGTAGGAAATTGCTTTGGGTGTGTTGGAAATACCATATTATGGTTATTATTGGTTTCAACCAAATCACACAATCTATTTAATCCAATAGATTAATAAATATAGTAGGTTTTTTCCATGACTACTAAATTCGCATAAAAGACAAACCTTTAGCAACCGCAATTTTATACTTTGATGTAAGTACTCTGTTTAACTACTATTTAACTGTTACTTCCACTTTTATATGATTTAATTCTAAATCTGCTGGTTATAATAATTAGTAATTAGTAACTGCAGGTAACCATATGAATAGTCATCCAACTTAAAATGTATTTTATCATAATGCACCTGCATTACAAAATACACCACTGCTAAAGTACATGTAAGTCCTTCAGCAAAAAAAAATTAGATATGAAGAAACACACACTTAACGCAAGACAAATTTGGAGCGCACATGTCACTTTGAAAAGAAAATTAATAAAATAGATAGAGATGGAATCAGGGACGGCGCCAGCTCGTTATGGGCCAAGTGCGAGTGCGAATAGGAAACACGGGGCTCGAAAAAATGTAAAAACCAATATGTACAATGTGGTAAATAAACCTCTTCATCTCCAAAATATAATAATTATTATTCAATAAGAATTATATATAAGCAACAATGGAAAATAACATTGAAAATTTAAAAAAGTTACTACGAGTATCTTGAATTAAGAGAATCATTTTTTTTGCTGTATTTTCGATTTTATCAAAGAATGGGTGCAACCATTTTAAACGAAATGTACAAATTTGCACTTTTAACATTTTTTGCTTCTTTAGCGAACAAGTACTAAATAGTTGAACTGAAGTTAAAGAAATACTTTTTATTCAGCAGCACTACGGAATTAAAAAAAAACGCTCTTTCTCAGTGAATTGTAATTTTTTACATGTGAATTCGACTACATTCACAGAACTTGTGCCAATATGTCACTGCTCGTGTACTAAACGCGCTTTTCTTCTAATTTGTATCAAAATTACTATTGAATTAATGACTAGGAAAAAATACATGTCTATGCTATGCTGTCTGCACCGCAACTAACTACAGATACATCTATTTCGCTGTCATTACAGCTTGTCGGTGTACCCATTGAGGCAGCTAGGTGGCTTTGTTATTGTGTCAGTTCATTGCCGAGAGATGGCATTGCCATATATTTTTCTACTAACATCATGCCAAGCCTTTGGTGTATAGGCAAAACCAGTTCTACGCCATGATGTCTGCACTTAGACCTAAACTACACTGGTGAGCTAAAATAGATACATCTGTAGTTGGTTGCGGTGGAAACAGCATATCATAGACATACATTTTAATGTATGTCGGTTCTTCCCGTCAGCGAAAAGTGCCGTGGGGGCTGCTGTCAGGCTAATATATGCAGGTGCATGCCAACCTATCAGATTACAGGCCACTTTCTTTAGGAAGTAGTACCCATTAAGGCAGCTAAGTGGCTTAGTTATCGTGTCAGTTCATTGCTGACAGATGGCATTGCCATCTATTTTTCTACAAAGAAATTCTAAGAAACTTTTAAGGGAAAAACATATACTACATAAATAAAGGTGCATACAATACATTAAAATAAAGAATATTTGATTAAGCACAAAATGTATTGAGACAAGGAGTTATCACCCCCAACGATGAATTTATACCTGGTTTTCAACAGTTAAGTAAATATTAAGCCATTTAAACGACACAAACCCCATGTCCAAGGACTGTTACTACAGGTATTTCTTTTAATTTCAGTTTTGATTATTAAAGTCAGAATAAGAGTTTTTATTAATTATTTGGGAAATCTTTGTGTTTAAGCGGTAAAGTATTTTCTAATTAAACAGTTAAATTTATTAGGAACGCATTCTAGTAAGTCAGCAAAAACAAATCCTACTCTGAAATATTAAGGGGAAGAAATGCAAGGGAAATTCGCCTGAGTTAGGCAGTTCTTGCATTAACATGTCTTCTATTAACCCTATTACCGACAAGGAATAAATGAGGACTTACTTGTAAATCTGTAGAAGCTAAGTTTTGAAAGATTGCGAATTACAGCAATAAAAAGTTGATGTATATTTTGGCTTCTACAACACCGATCAAGTACGAAAATGTATATTCATAATACAGCATAATATACTTACATTAGACCAGGAAGCAATTAATAACCACCTAAATATTATTATGTATTTAATATTGAAGCATTCATTGTCAAAATCAGACACTATATCACAAAAACTCACTGTAATAATAAATTAATTCATTTTCAGGATTCTAAAGTCTTCTGTTGAATTAAAAATTACCGATTGTAATAATATAATATTATTAAGTCTCTACCTACAACGCAAATAAGTGGACGGCGTCGAGCTTCTTGCTTAAAATCACGTTATTCTTTCACATTTTTGACTAATCTCCCGATATGATATCTTTTTTACGATGGCTACACTACCTACTTTGTTTGGTAGGCAAGTAACGCGCTATCTACATTACTTTTCATTATATCTTTGGATACAATTAAACAAGGTGTGTTCTTGGGTTCTTGCATTGTTGACGTGATTTGTTTGCATCAAATTAGCGCAGCATCATATTTTTCTTATTTTCTCCATTTTGATCGACCATAATCAGTCAATTGTTTGAATAATAGAACTGCATAAGCGTCACCATGCTGAGACCAAAAATATGTCATATAATATAATAATATGGCGTCTTCTGGTTGTAGCTTCTATTGTCGTGATAAAAAGTATTTTTGTATTTTGAAAATAACGCGAAGGACAAGTAAGTATAGCCTTAAATGCATATCAGTACCTACTTTAGACAGTCAGTTTGATGTAATTACATAAAAAAAATTAACGTTATTTTCGTAAATTAAAAAGTCCCAAGTAAAACAGCCTTTTGCGGTTGCGTAATCGTGTGACGTCACTTATTTGTCTGTATGTCTATTTCAACAATGTTGTTTTTTTGGTTAATAATATATATTATCAGTCCTACTAGTTTCAAAGTGGAATGGACACCATATACATGTAAAATAATTGCAGACGACGCAGTACGATACTAAAAAGAATGTGACATAAATTTATATAACTTTTATGCGTCACATTCGTTTTCGATATGATACTCCAATCACCGAACAGATGAAGTGATCATGATGCGTGATGCGATGCAATTCACGTGATCATTCCACCTATTCGGCGATCAAAGTATAGTTTAAAATGCTTGATTTGTATAGTTTTTTAGCGGAAGTATTTTTTAATTTTTGGTATATTAACAAGCTCACAATTTTGACGCGGAACGTGGGAACTGAGTTGGTACTGGGCCGTATTCTTTTCACCGTTTTCACTTGCATAGCGCCGCCTCTCTTTGGAATATCTACATATCTTAAATTTATCCAATTTATTTGTAGGAATGAGGAGTGACAAGTGACCATTTTTACGTCAGTCAGAGGTAAAAAAAAACTGGCAAATAATTTCTTAGGTTAACAAATCATGTTTTATAGGATATTCATGACGAGCGCTTTCGAGCAATTTCCAAAGTATCTTTGTGTACATAAGACTGTAAACGCCCCGGTAATAGATTTCCGCCCTTGGGGGTTGGAGAATACAAATGTCCGGGGCCATACATCACCCCTGCAAGTTCACAATCCCCAAGGGCTGTCTTTATCGAGTAATCGCTTCGAATCCAATTGATCTATCAATATGTATAACGTCTTAACTTTTACTGTTCGGGGGTGCGTAGTACATTTTAACAACCCCCTCCTTAGCTACTGTAACCACCTTACACAAATTTTATTATCTCGGTGAGTCGCGATAAATTAAACCATGTAATTGATGCTATACTGTGAGTAAAATATGCAGAAGACGTATATTCGGTTTAGATCATTTGACACTGCCTTTAGATGTTTGTAGACATTTTGTATGAAAGTAGTTCATATCATAGTATTGATAGACAAAGATGGCGTCAGAATAATAAAATAGAACGAAGTATTCATGCATACATTTTTCGCACAAATACAAGTGAAATAATAATATCAGCAGCAGTAAAATAAAACAACGCATTTATTTTTGAAAACAATTAACCAATGAGACTGTAGATTTGTGGTATGAATTATGATGATATATAATTTTACAGGTAAACGATACATTAATGCAATAATTCTAACTTTTCTACATCTTGAATAGTTCGCTTTCAGTATAGTCAACGCTGTATCTTTGTTCATTCTAATAGCMATGTTTTTTTTTGCACCAATAAAATATCTTCTGATAAACACTTAGTTCAAGGTGGAGAAGWGGATGAAAATCAAAATCAAGTTAAAAATTGACGGGCTATGTCGTGGTGTGCATTAAGAGTTAATAACAAATGAAGATTGTGCCGCAACATCACAAGGCCAAAAATTTAATAAATAATGAGGTCATGTCGACCACATAGGAAGTGCTTGCGCAAGCTGTAAAAAGAAATTATGTTAGTGTAAAAGACAGTAAACACAAAATATAATTTAAAATTAGAAACTAATCATCATGCTAATACTGAGAGTAAGTGTAGTTCGCATCTGCATCTGAGAGCGACTGCTTGTTCTAGAGCAAACTTTACAATTGAAGAATTAAGTGTTGATACATGGTTGCACTAAGCCTGGAACAAACCTTGAAACTGAACATAAAATGCTAGATTCTTGATTACTAGCCTTCACTTGTTTGCTGATTTAACGGTTCGTGCTAATTTCAGTATTATGTGCGCCTCAAAAACGTGATTTATTTTCAGATTTTAATTAGATAGCTTGGAAACAAGCTTATTGAACGTATGTGCTTTGTCTCACTTGATTTATCAGATAACTCTGACGATCGTTTCGACCATACGGTCATTGTCAAAGAGATAACAGCGTTATACTCTCTTTTAAAATGACCGTATGCTCGAAACCATCGTCAGAGTTATCTGATAAATCAAGTGAGACAAAACACATACGTTCAGTCAACTTGTTTCCAAGCTACCTAATTGATTCAGGATATTTCACAATGAATGCACCTTTGAATCCATTCAACATATTTTTCAGATTTTGCTCATATTGTAACTGTTAACAAACCACCTCCATTAATTTTTGCGAGATACACATACTTGGATTTGTGTTGGGCATTTTAAATAAAAGGCCATGTAGTAGAAGCTATATCTATTTATATGAAGATATGTGATCAATGGAATGGAATATAAGCGTGTTGTCACTTTGGGTATGGTGGTTGTTCATACTTTAAACGAGTAATTAAAGGACCTAGTAAAATTACTATATTGCCGTAAAAATTATTCATATTATCTATACAAATTTTCCAGCACTCAGTGTTAATACTTTTTCCAGTCATACGAACACATGAATCGCATTCCAAAACTTTAGGTACAGAAAATATAAAAACTTTTATTAGGAAGCTAAAGGTCTTACTGTATAAAAATGAGAAAATGTTTTACTTTATAGAAATAGATGCAAAAATTAACTTATGTAATGATGACATGTTATGGTTGTTTCAGAAGCAAGCTCCTACTCGTATTCTTGAAAAACTGAAAACCAAGATGTAGCTCCTTAAGCGAGATAGTACACCTCGCCTATCTTGGCGTATATAAGGGAAGCCAGATCTATGGCGTGTTGTCTACGTTGGGACTTTAGCTCTGCTGAGGAGGCGTTATAAACCGAAACAGCTGTCCATAGATTGATTTGACGTAGGCGACATGGCATAGACGTAATTTTGTTATTATTAAGTTAGTTGACATAATATTAATTACACGATGAGCTTGAGGGAAGCTGCTCTACGTAAATTTGAAGTTTCTATTTTGATTGTTTCAGCTGCTAGGCACGAAAAACTGGCACTTTCTTACACAATATAGTACCACCAGCAATAGCCAATTAATTTGGAAAACCTTGAAGCAATTCAATATCCAACGTAATCAAAATTCAGAGATACCACATCATTTGAAGAATGTTGACGAATTCTACAAGTTCTTGCACAGCATAGACATGCATTGTAAGTTTTTGCTTTATCTTAGGGTCCTCCGCTGCCTGCAGTGATTTAATTTAAACAATAAACTTAATAATTATGACAGATATTCTTTTAGTTTCCAGCTCCTTACAATTAACGACAAAAATACCATTATTTTGAGCTCTAAATCTCGTGCCACATGGGTTGGTGGAATCCATGTTATGACACTGAAGCTTTAGTAGTTCTAGGGCTTTCACGACCAGCGTTGTCCAAATGTCGATGAGTTTCCGAGCTCTTCTGCCGTGGTCCATGAAATCGATTATATCCGAACGTACGTCGCTGACGGCATCCTCACTGGTAACTGAATGGCTAGGTCGGAATTGATGTGGTTCGAGCTCGGATCGCTCTTCTGGTTCCTTGTTTGTTGGTCAGTGCCGGTTTCCAATATTGACTGAGACAAAAATTGTCTCCCCCGTTAAAATTGAAATTATAGAAACCTAAAGCTCTGACTAGAACTTTGGTTTTGGCAAACCTGATCTTCTGGTTTTCTTCCAAGGCGTGATGAGCCACTGTCGATTTATCCGATTGCTGCAAATAAAGGATTTACGACCAATCAGCCTTACACCTACTATTTCCAAAAAATTTTAAAAGTTACTTATTCACAAATTTATTATTATGTTAACACCAGTAACATAATGCCAGTCCACCAATCGAATTTAGGAAAGGTATACCACAACCTATCTTTTTGTATATTAGGCAATATAATTACAGCTGGAGATGAGATATTGATTATGGACTGGTTCTTTTAAATCATTCTAAAGCCTTGTATGCAATACGCCATAATTTACTATGTAGGTACAGTGATTTGGACATTACTTGAATAACCGGTCCCAGATGCTTTCATATTGCACTGTGATCGGAGTTACTTAGGGATCCTCTTGGGTACCTTAGTGTAATAAATTTACACCTTTAATTTCAACACCTGTATGGGGAAAGGCTCAGTTTCCGTTTTTGTCGATGATACTCAGATTGAGCTATCATTTGAGCTTAGTAACATCTAACTGTCGAAATGTCTAAATTCTGATCTTAAAACTATTAACTATTTTTCTTTGAAGCAGTGGTTAACGTGTGTAAATGTTCTTTATTATTTCTTGTTCGCTCATAGAGTCATTTAGACTTTTGTACAACAAACTAATTTGAAAGTCTACTGTACATAACGTTAGTCTGAAACTATATTATAGGTACGTTGTCAATGCCCACTTTTTATTACACTGCAATATTCACACGCTTTTACAATATTATATATTAGTTTATATATAAACTACAATAGTAAACTCTACACCCTCTAGAGTCTATATTTATCAATTGAAGAAAGCCAATGAAAGTATACTGTAAAATTATAAAGAAATGAGAAATTCCTAGTATCAAAATTGAAAATAAGGTGATTTTTGATTGCTACGGAAGCATAATTATAAATACGGTTTCATATTATAAAATTAATCACAACCGTTTCTTTTACTAAATGCGAGCTAAAGTTCATTAATGGTTTGCTACCCTTCCCGCAACCCTTACAATCATATTCCAAGCATAGTATTTACCATTTCAAGTTGCTCATTACTAGACATAATTCTGATGTCAACTAGCACATCATTATTATGAGACTATGGCTGTTATGTAATTACGCTAACGCAATACCAAAATTACCCTTTAGCTAGTTAATTTGCAGAGTAATCAGAATGCGGATTGTTTTTTTAAGTGACGTGCATGAATCTCCTATTTAATCCCATTAGGTCGAGAACCCCCCATTTAAATATCTAATTATCGTGATTGGTAGCGGCTGATATCTCAGATATCTATCTAATGTACTCACCATCATGACGTGTTATGGTAATAGGTCGAGAATGCTTTTAACAGATTCTCCGTTTCTGTTTTGTGGTTAGGATATAATTTCTGCCCATCCAACACTTTTGGGTTGTAATCCATTTAGTACGATGCCGGACAGCCAACAAAAATTCGGTGTTGTCACAACCTCATGTGTCGTGTCATAACAGCTATTTCGTTTAGGAAAAAATTAACATGCTTGAGCTAGTTGGCATAAACGACATTATCAGGTTAATTAAATCAGAACCGACATATACCGCAAATGGAGAAATATATAATCTACTAGAAATTATATATGAGTGTTAATAGTAGGTAAGTATTAATCTTACTCCTAGCAGATATAAACCGGGAACGGGAATAAAAATATTGTACAAAAATTGAAGCAAGTTTTCAAAAAAAGTCTTGATGTCCAGAAGAAAATACACTTGTTATATAAATAATCACGGTGGGAATTCTGGTTAAAATGGTAAGAATGACATACTTTTATTTTATTACTTACGAATTAAGTATCTTTTTTGTAATCTACGGCCCTGAGATTCATCCCGATAATAAATAAAACTTTCTGTAATTAATAATCAATTATATTTAACTTTAGTGTAATGCAAATTAGAAAAGCTTAGGCACGCCATGAAAGTGTAATCATTAAAAATAGCATTGAGTTAATTGCTTCTAGTAATGACATAATAAATAAAATAAAAACAAAACTACGTTCCTAATATGATGCCAAACCAGGCTCAAAAGTTTAAAAAAATACAACATTAAGCTAGTTGTGCACAATATTTGTAAATAAAACGTCTTAAACTAGGATAAGGAAACTTGTCCCGAATATTTGAAWCTAATTGTTTCATTTMCACAAAATAAATAAGTAAATGCATTTTATTGATCTTCACTGCAGCAAAGATATGTGTTGTGTCGTTTTTATACAGCGAATGATAGCACTATCTAGAAATGATATCGGTGACCAATATAGTCATCGGTTTTCACATTCATCTTTTCATATTAATTATATTGTGTGCGCTTCATATCAAACATCATTATGATTACTGTTTAGTTTGTTTATAAATAAATAAATAAATAATTATATTTGTTTTCCTATATGCTTGCACCCAATCACCGAAAAACTGAATGAATGTATAAATGAGTAGTATAATACCTACAAATTAAAGTTGCATTAATATTGCTGGTAACTTAATGTTATAACTATACTATTGCGGCAAGATTGTAAACAGTTAAAATGTTATTTGTTCGACAGGAGTTGATGGTCATGCATGTACGCACCATATATATTTTAAAACTAAAAAATTATAGAAATTTACGCTGAACATATTCCAGTAGCTGAATGCAATTATAATGTCGAATACCACATAAAAACTATATTTTCCAACTTAGATTTGTTAAGCGAGTGATAAAGGTGATATATAGAAAAATATTAGAAAAAGCTTTACGATTACGAAAAATAAACCATTTTACAGGCAGCTCAGTGTCATTTGTTATAAAAAGTTGCACCTAAATGTTTTACAGTTTGCGCCCTATGCAGTATGACATTGATACTGTAAGAATAAAAAACTTTATTTAGTTTACGGGAGACAGATACAGCACAATTTGATATGTTTATATTTAAGTGACGGACATTACACCACTTCACTAATGTAACAATACCATAATGGAAAATTAGTCAATCTCCTACACCGTTGATTTTATAAAATAGTTTAAAAACATGTGCAAATAACAATTTTTTGCATCGACAATAGCATTTAAAATAGCAGGAATAATAACGGTCCCAAACTTGACCACTGTGCAACACCAGATTGAACAAGATATTCTTTTGAGATTAATTGATGATGACATAGAAATAAGGGTTGGTAAACATCCGTACGAATCCAATTTTTGCAATAATTGAAAAAAGCGCCACGGAAGTCGATATAAATAATATCGACTTGTCTCTTAATTGTCGATAGATTCAGCTAATAATTGAAAAAAAATACGCCAAGGTGGTAGTGATTGACCTTTTCTTCATAAAGCCACGCATGATGTAAGCTACACGGTTCTCTTAAATTTACATGTATCCTGGATTTTTTTAAATCCTTTGTCCTGGAAATCATGAATTAAAAGTTATCAACCCTGAGTTCCCTAGTCCTGAGTGACCAGAATGGTAATTATCCCAAAAAAAAAGTTTTTGAAAATTTCTATTTACTAATAGCAAGAAATTTCATACTTAAATATTTCTAAAAGATCAACTTTTTTCACAAAAAAACCAGAAACGGTCGCAATCTACACTTTAGGCAATTTTGGGGTGATTATAGGAAAATTCAATTAATTTAAAAACGGGAAGATATCTTGATTTTTTCATAATAACGCTTACGTCGCAAAATAAGTAAAGCAAATTAAAAACAAATACATATACTTCGTGTAGAAATATTTAAGAGTTTAAAGCCCCTTTTCAATATGTTACGTATTACATGTCAATAAAAAATAACTGCGATTGTTCTCGTTAATGATAAAACAATATCGCGCCAGCTTCCATTTAAAAACAGGATACTAGCGACACCTCTGACACAATGCGGCAACCGTTGCGCAGTCCATATTTAGAAGAACCCTGGAAGGCAACATTCTCACTGTAATATATTTCTGCTGTGTGCCATAGGGTGGCGTATTTTCGTTGATTTTAGTTAGCAGCCCCCTATTTTGTGCATGTAAGCAGTTTCATACTAATAAAGAGATACGGACAATACAGCTTTAAACAGCTACCCTAGCTTTGTGGCAACTGTTGTTTCTTTTGCAAAACAAGAGATGTCGCAACTGAAATTTTAATACAAAAAAACCAACTCCCTAAACTTTATACGTGCAAGTAATTCAATGAATGTTAAAATTAAAAAATATCTGTTTTTGTACCTATGCTGTTCATTTGTAATGCACGAATGCAAATACCACATTGATTTACCGTGGCAAGTCTATTGTCGTCTAATTAAGTGATTTGCATACGAGGGCTAAAAATTCCTTCGTAGGCAGATACATTACCATCCGATTCAAGAGCTGCTCTCTTAACAGAATTTAAAAAGCATTTCTTAGAAAGGACTGCATTAATTGCCATCGGAAAGTAGGTAAATGATTAAGAGTGGGTGGACTGCACCGTTCCACAAGCAAATGAATGCATACTAGTTCTGCCGACTATAGATATGCAGGTACTGTTAAAGCCATTTTTCCAAGCAAAAACCTGAAAAAGTACTGTACTAAAAATAAGCATTACATTAATACTAGAAGGCTATTTAATAACACCCTTAGTCACCCTTAACACCAAATTTTCGATAATATATAAACTGCAAAAACAATATTAAGTAGGAACTTGAAGCTGCTAATGTGAAAATATTTGTACAGTATTTGTTAAAACTTGAAAAAATATAAACTTAACATACAGAGTTTTGTTGAAATGTTAGTAGTTTGCATCAGCTTTCACTAACATCGCCTTACAAAAAAAATTAGACAAAATGAGCTACGCCTTCGACTAATTTCTTGATCTTACAAATAACGTCGCGCATAGGAAACGTAAAGTTATTATAATTTATGCAACATTCATTCGTGGGCTACATAATCAGTTTCCAACAAATCAAAAAGCGCAAATTTGAAAAGTACGTCCTAATAAGAGTTTTTACAGCTGTCGTCAAAGTATGGTGATCAATCACAATGTTCAAAACAGAATATTTCGAAAGTAATCCAAGTTAAGGCTAAGAGGTCATTTAGTTCTCCTATAAATGTCGTTTATTTATCATTATGTTAGAAATTAAGATGCTGTTTTTCATTGAAGCCTCAAACAATTTTTGTTTTAGTTTCATTGGACAATAGTAGGGTAATTATGTATTCTTTAAGTTACAATAAATTGTGAAAAGTACACCTGCTTAGCACATTTAGTGGCTTACAGTGCTACAATTATGAAAATCATAATAAAACAAGACAATAATAGACAATAGATTGCTTTTATTGAGGGACTCGTATTAGAACAACCGATGAACGATGATGAAAAAATGCCACAACTTTCTTGCCTTAGGTAGAAACATTCAACGAACTCTTTACAGAAAAGGCCCTTAGGAACTACGAATAAAGCTTCAAAAACCTAAAAGCACCGCCTTGAAAAAATGGAGGAGTCAATTAACAATAAAGAATCATGAAGAATACCACGGATCTTTTGCAATTGGGTATGACACTTTTCTTGTGCTAAAAAATCTTGCAAATTGGCGGGAGGCAAGACCCCTGTTAAAAGTTAATAATATTACATGTGTTATATGACGTAGATAGTAGTCACACATTCAGCAGCAGTCGGGAAATTCGCTGATGGACGGTGGAAAATAATCCCACATAAGAATGCAGAATGAGGCCAGCAGACAGTTTAAAACAGAAGCAAGAATAAAAGGAGTAATTTGGATTATAAAAGAAGTTAGAAATCGTAAACAAGTATAAAGACGTTCCTATAGAAAAGAATTCGAAATAATAAACAGAGAATAAATGAGGATGATATAGAACTACTCTGGATGGAGTTTAAGGAAATATTATTGTGCAGGGCAAACAGAGTCTGTGATAAAATAAGAGATAAAAAAAACTAAGTAAAATGAAATTTGGAAACAATATATATTTCAAAACGAAAAACAGAGTTACAAATGAACAGAGAATAATAAAAGTTAAAATATTGGTAAAAGAAGCAAAAAGGGAGGCTTGGGAAAAATTTGGAACAAGAACGTAGAAAAACAGCAAAGCAAACAAAAAACTATTTTATAAGTTATTACAGAATGCCAGATTGATAAGAAATATATTGAAGATAAATTAACAAAAAGAAACAAGCGAGGCGAAATAACGAACAGGTGGAAAGAACGTTTCGAAGAGGATAACTGTATGAGTACATAAAAAAGAGACACAAAAAATGTGGAAATTATTGAGGAATTAAACTGTTAAATGTAGTAGCAAAGTTGTATGAAAGACGGGAGAAGCAAGATTAAGAGAACTGCTTGAATCACTTATTACCAAAGTTAATTTACGATTATACAATTGGTTGAAAAGATATGAAAAAAAGGAAATTGTTTAGCAGTTTTGGAATTAGAGAACGCATTCGATAATATTCCTAGAGAAGTGGTGGGGGAATATAAAGAAAAGGTTAGTAGATAACTAGGTGAAAATAAACCAGTCGTACAGTAAGGCAAAAAAATATGTTATAACTAGTAACAGGTTGAGTCCAACATTGTTTTTTTATGGTGATAGACGATATATTGTTGAAACTACAAAGTAAGGTTAACAAAGTTCACAGGAAATTAAGTAGTGGGACAGAAACAACAGAATTTCAACAAAATGTAGTGTTGGAGAAAAAAAAATAGCAAAACGTATTATTTTAATAAATAGGAGCAGAACAAAAACTATGGTCATAGAAGAGGAGGACAAAAAATACGTAACAAAACACGGAGAACAAATAGAAGAGGTTGAATGTTGAAAATACGTAGGAGTTACAAAACAAAATAACGAACGAATGTATGAACAAATAAATTAGAAAATGAACAGTGCAAGAGAGGTGTGCCACTCACTATATAGGCCGTTAATAAGTAAAAGGAAAATAAGCAAGAAAAGAAAAATCGCGATTTACAGGACCATTTCTTATAAATGTAAACATACGGAAGTGAAAGTTCTTTTTAATTATTTGCGTGAACTTTAAATTAGCAACATACGAGTAGATGTAAAATATTATTTTATTTCCTTCTGTAAGTAGTCTTATGCAGAGCATTCTTAGTGCAACACTCAACCGGACATACCATGCTGCACAACAGTCTTTAACCAAAGCCACAAAAAACACTGGTTTTGCAAAAAGCTGTTACTACTGTAAGTTAATCATAAGGTTCATATATTGATAAGTGAAATATTGTTCATAATTAATTTTGTTTACATTACATTACATTTACTTCAGGTTACTAATAATAAAAGTACCAACCAGGAATCAGGTTATAACTTACCAACCAACTCATTTTATTTATTTGGCGAATAATAATATACAGACTATTTTAACAAACTTGGAAATAATGCACGAGGATGGCACTATACACTGCCGTTAAATATAAGACATCGGTAACCTGCGTATGAATTTAAATAAAAATTCAATTCAATGAAATCTTGCAGTTAGCGGAGACGAATAAATAATAATACGGTAATATGCAAACTCGAAGCTACATCTTTTAAGGATGAGAGATCCTTTGCATTCCCTACATTCCGGTTTAGCATCCAAGCAGCGTTCGTTACAAAAACATTTTACGACCATTAATAACAATTTTTAGGCGAAAATGCTAACCGTGTGCCATCTTTGTATAACGAGGTTGGAATATTTAAAATTGTCTAAATGTCTGGACCGGTATTCGTATTAACAGTTGCTAAGGCTCTCCAGACGCTTCATAAAGCGACTTGTCGGGATAGTGCAAATCTGATTAGGTAAGTATTTGCCGCTTCGTTCCCGTTAGCGCTAATGCATTCCGTTCTTGACGTATTGCCACCAGAGGTATTGTGCTAGACGGGGCATTTGTTTTATCGCCGTGTCGGATGCATAATTAATCAGTCCACTCCCTGTAAGAGGATTAATTAAAGTGGAGATTGCGCCGATTTTGAAGACCTGTTTCGAATAAATACGCCGTTTTATTAAGTACGTCAAAACATAATTTTCATAATGATGCTAAGTGGAAAGGGGCGACTTTGGAAAAAAAGGATACAAACCTGTCTGGCATGGTTTAAGACTTAATTTGGTGAAAAATGTCTGCAACTTATAACCGTGGCCGGTTTATTAACAAATATTAATTAACGCGGAGCTAATTAATCCAAGTAGCAAGTGCCATATCGCTATCCCAAAGCAGATAATGATACTCAACAAATTCTTACCTACAGCAGTGACCATATTCCACCGTTCATGAAACAGTCAGAGCACATACCGCATATGTCTGCAATTTTATTAAGAGGGTAAACATTATTTCAATGCATAAAGATTTCAGCCAAATCTGATAATATTATTTCACATCTGAACGTCTGTTGAGTTGATACGAGGGTCACTATACAGGGCGATCAGTTAAGGCTGGACAGCGGCTGTATCTTGGAAACGAATAGTGCTAGAATCTTGCGGTATTTTTTTTTAACAAATGTGGCCACCCAGATTTCATTTAAAATATTTTGAAGTACGTAATTTTGCCTCTAGGTGACGGATTTTATATGACATATCAAAGAATCGTTGCAGTCTATGTTTATTTCTTAATAAATTTTGTTTGAACATGTTTTTTCTAGTTGCTATGGCAACGACAATAGGAGGGATAGAAGTTTCAAATCTTCAAAATGGCATTTCTCAAGTATGGTTTAACCGAATTTAACGAGTGATGGCTAGTTTTAAAGTTAATTTTATGTGTTTCAATATGAACATAAATAATTTATAATTTACTGCAACCGTTTAACAATAGGGGCGTTAGTTGTAAAATTTATATATTTGTTAAAATATCTTTAAAAAATCAAATGCAACCCTATAGACTTTTCTTGTTGGTTGTGATAGCTCATTAATCAAGCAAGATAAATTTGAAAACCGGGTCGATATCTTTTTCCGTTTCTTGGTTATAGTAAAAAGAACTGCGAATCCGTCGTTTGGTTCAGTTATTCTTTTTAGTTGAAATAAAATTAGGTTATATTAAAGAAAGGTCACACGTTTACCCATAAATAACGACTATTCTCTGGTCTTTTCAATATAAAAAATATAATACCAAATTCTTACTGACACTAGCTGACGGTTAGGTACTGAAGGGGTCTTGTATATACTTGCTTTTAAGTCACTCAGTAGTCCACGAGCGTTCCTCGTCATTTATAACGTTATCGAATAACAGCTTTCATCTTGTATTAGACATTGTTTCTACTAATATAACATTTGCTTGCTATACCTCTCCAGACAGATCGCATGGAATTAATAACCTGTAATTTTCAGAGTTTCACTGATCTATTACTATTGCCTTTGTAATAATGTAATAATGTACATTCTATATTCAAAGCTATTGCTTACTGTTGCTAATGAGAAAGCTATTTAAATTAATAAAATAAAATACAAGACATACTATATATTGGTCACTAAACTATTTATAATATATTAAAAATCAAATGATTAAATAATACAGTCAACAAACTAACAGTACAAAGAAACATAACAATATTTCAATTTACTCTACAGGGTGTGCCACCTAAAACTCCCCGGCTTGTATTGTGTTTATTTTTTCAGATACAACCTCAAGTGAAATGTCAAATTGAAGGTCTTTTTAAACTCTTTAAAAAAGTTATAGTGAGTGTCAAAAAACTATTTGTAGATCATACTATTTTACAAATAAAGTGAATTTTTTTAAATACCTTTATTTTCAGTGCAATTCAAATGTTCATTTTTTTATTTTTAATTGAGTACATAAAATATGTTATGTTTATTCCTTTTTACTGTTATTTTTACTTTCATTACATTAATTGGTTATTAAAGTTAAAAAAATTGATAAATATACGTACGGCAACCTCGTCTTTCATTAACAAGCAGTAATAAAATTGAGGCATACATGATAATGACACAAATTAAAGAAGACAAAAATCGGCATCCAGCAACTATAAAGCAATATTTTTTATACGAGGTAAGATAAGAAACAACAAAAACAATGGACACTGACTATGTTTAAAAAGTTTAAAAAGACTTTCAATTTGACAATTCGCTGCAGGTTATACATAAAAAATAAAGAACATACGAACCTGGGGAGTTTTAGGTGGCGAACCCTGAATTAAAACAATAATCATTGATCCTCAAAATGTCCACCGTTATCGACAAATCACCGTCTAACCTAACCTAATAAGTTATAATTTATGAGTAAAAGTCTTTTTTTAAATATAATCTAATTTTATTCCAAGGAAAAATAGTCGAACCCAAAGACGGATTCGCAGTTTTTTACTATATCCAAGAAACGAAGAAAGATATCGACTTGCGGTTTTCAAATTTATGTTGCTTTATTAATGAGCTATAACAGCTAGTAAAAAAGTTATTAGGGTTGCACTTGATACACATATAAAAATTTTATAATTAACGCCCCCTATTGTCAAAAAGTTGCAATAAATTCATATTGAAACAAATAAACCATACTTGAGTTATGCCATTTTGAAGATTTAAAACTTCTATCCCTCCTATTGTCGTTGATACAGCAACTAGAAAAAATAGTTCAAATAAAATCTATTAAGAAATAAACATAGATTGCAATAAGTTTATCTTAGACCAACATTGTATTGATACTTTTTGGAGAAAGAAACTATTCTTTGATATGTCATATTAAAATGCGCTACCTAGCGGCAAGGTTACGATCTTCAAAATATTTTAAATGAAATCTGGGTGGTCACATTTGCTCAAAAAAAATTTACCGCAAGATTCTAGCATGATTAGTTTCCAAGATGCAGCCGCWGTCCAGCCTTAACTGATCACCTTGTATATATATTTCTAGAATAGCAACAAATACCTATTTGAGCTGCGAAAATATTTTCATCGCCGCGATGATCGATACACTTTTGCATACGCTTAAACAAATTTTCAAAGCATTTATTCCATTCCCAGTGAGGGAATGATGTTTGAACGCTTCAATGGCTTCACGAATGGGAACAAAAAGAAAACATTGAATGCAAAATCAGGGCTGTATGGTGGATGACCCAGCAACCCAATGTTTTGAGTGCTCAATTAGTCTCCTGATGTGTGAGAGCTTGCATTGTTATGATGCAGAACAATCCCGCATCTCTTGTTTGTTTTCCTTATTTTACCAAAGACTTTTGGCAAACAGATGGTCGTGTACCACGCAGAAGTTACTGCTTTACGATCCTCTAGAGACACTGTTGCAATATGATCAGTTTCCAAAGAAACAGCCTATCATTTTCTTAGAAGAGCCGCGTGTGTGAACAGCTTTTGTTGGATTTGCTTCATCTTGGAACACACATACAGTCCACTACTGTTTACTTTTGGGCTCATCTAATATATCCACAATTCGTCACCTATCACGATTTTATAAAAGTCTTTTGAAGCACCACGATTGTATTTCTTAAATATTCCTTTGCACCAATAATTAACACCAGCCTTTTTTGAGCGGTTGTCAAATTATGTGAGATCCAACGTGAACATAACTATCACACAACTAAGTGTTCATGTAAAATCGCATATATGCTGGTGGAACTAATGCTTAGGGAAAAATCCGGCGTCTCTTGTTTGTTTTACCTATTTCACCGAAGACTTCTGGCAAACAGATGCTTGTGTACTACTCAAAATTTACTGTTCTACGATCCTCTAGAGAAAATGTAATGTGGCCAGTTTGTCCAAAGAAAGAGCCCTTTGTTTTCTTTGAAGGGCTTCGTGCACGAATAACTTTTGTTGAATTTGATTCATCTTGGAACACCCATACAGTCGACTACTGTCTGCTTTCAGGCTCATACCAATATATCCATGATTCATCATCAACTGTCGTGATATTATAAACGTCTTTTGAAGCACCGCAGTTGTATTTCTTATAAGCATTTTTTTGCACCAATCAACGTAAGCTTTATTAAGCAATAATTGTTAAATTATGTAGAAATCGCTTATTTGTTGGTGGAGCTAATGCTTAAGGATGCCTCAATCTCACAATAGGTTACATGACGATCTTTGTTAATCATTTCATGCACAGCATCGATGTTTTCTGGTACTACAGTCGATTTTGGACGACCTTCATAAAATTCGTCGGACAGCGAACTACGACCACGATTGTATTCACTATACGAGCGATACACAGTTTGTGATGGAGCTTCATCACCAAAAGTCAAATTAAGCTGATAGATGCACTTTTGTTGTGATAATCCACATCAAAAGTCGTATAATAATCATCGCACGAAAGCGTTCAATATAAAATAAACAAATATCGACCGTATGACAAAACGTTTCTGAGTACGTATATCGTCAAAGTGTCAAACTTTACGATGATACTTTCTGTTCCAGAAATATGAATAGTAATCCTCGTATTTAATTTTAATCCAGTACCAATTTGTAAAATTCTGAAAACCGCAAATATATTAAGTAATATCTCCATAACTCCGTAGGACTTATAATCAGGATATCCTTATTCATTACGTGGCTAAGTTACCAATTTCTCTTTTAGTCTCGTTCGGTCCACTTACATATACAACCTATCTCAATAGCTGGTATATCATAAAGCTCACAGTCTTCCCCATCCATCATTTTAAATGCATGCATGTGTCTAATTACTATTTTGCATATTTTTACTTTCGAAGTTTTATTTAGGGTTCTCTCTCTCAAAAATCTCGGGTATTTCCTATGTAGTCCACTACACCACGATATTTGAAATACTCTAATTCATAAAGTTTCTATTGTCCGATCTTTAAAAGGGTTCGATTATTATTTCTTCTATGGCGTAATTTCCCCAAGGATGCTGGTTAAGTCTCAAACCTTCGACTTTAAGTGGGGTAAGATCTGGTGTCGATGTGCAAGCATTCAATCCAATGTCTCATACCCAATGACCCTGAAAATTGTCATTAAGAAATTCTCATCATCAACATAATAAGAAGGTGCCTAGTTCTGCTGAAAAATAGTTCATTTTCATTTAACTCAGTATCTTGTTCCATGATGMMAATGACAWGAGATAAATTAGCGTGTCTAGCATATCAAGATAAAGCTGATCGTTGAGATTTTTCTCAATGAAGAAAGAACCTGCGATATCACTTAATATCCCAGTTCACACATTAACTTTTTTTGATCTCTAAATGTCTGCTTTCCGTATCGAGTAAGAATTAACATCGCCCTAGTATCTGCAGTGCAATTACATGGCCATTTCAAAATATATAATATCTTTTACATACGTTCCATTGTTTTCACAGGATGGTCTACCAAATTCGTCTTTATTTAATTCATGCGTCAAGTGAATTTTGAAAGAATGTAACTTATGATGTGGAGAATCCCCAAGACTGTAGAGATGCTCACTCCAGAAATTTCCGACAACTTTCAAAACGTCAATAGCGTTAGCTTCATAAGCAGCAACCTACACGGGTTTATATTTGATATTCTGAACCGATCCAGGCACCTAAAATTTGTTCCAAGATTGACAGGATTAACCGCAAGCAATTCATTGAAACTGCAAGCAGCACTAACTTTCACCGTTACATAGTTATCAGTAACAGGATTCAAACTGACGATAGAATCCAAATAATTTCAATGTATATTGTGCAGTGAAGAAAGTCGGGAACTTAAAAAACGCGAAGAAATATTGTTTGTTAATATATCACAGATCCAATAATATGTTTTAACAACATTTATGTACCAACTGCTCCACAAAGAAAGGAAAACTTTAGGTAAAAAATTTTGTAGAAAATTTTCGGGTTTTTCCTACTCATTTTCAAAAAGAGTTTTGAAACCTCATTTCTATAGGGGTGAGAGGTGGAAGGTTATTCTAACAACTCCGAATGTTACATCACAAATAGTCACTCTCCGAAATAAAATCGACCTCTTTCCGGAATTTTACTCGAATGTGTCTCCAATGTAAATCACTGAAGGTGGCTCATTTTCCTTGAAGTACCTGATATACCATCGGAAGCCTTCTCAAAGTGAATGCACAAAATGTGAAGTATATGTTTTAAGCATAGACTTTTCGATGAACTGAATAACGTGTATAATACGGCATCGATGATCTTTCCTTCCTAAATCGTTATTGGTACTGCCCTAGGTTCTTTTTAGTACAGATATTTGTTCAAATGAATATTGTGGTGAGCAATTCTTATGTCATATTCAGCACATTACCACACCGTAATTACTACACTTTAGCGGATATTATTTGTCCATATATCCCGTTCCTTCCCATTTTTCATTCTTTCAATTTTTTTACTAGCTTGCCTGTCCTTTTTAACAGCGTCTCTTTGCCATTTATTTTAATTCAATATTATACAATGTCATCTGGGTCTACAACATTTTATTGCTTT
The DNA here is from genome assembly GCA_025024175.1 of Rhyzopertha dominica. NCBI lineage: Eukaryota > Metazoa > Arthropoda > Insecta > Coleoptera > Bostrichidae > Rhyzopertha > Rhyzopertha dominica. The sequence continues at coordinate 26,321,679 of QCXZ01000001.1, forward strand.
TTTTAAATAAGTTTCCTGCAATTAGGTGCACATTTCTCCCTATCCCTGTCATCTACTATTTTGACTGTTTTCTCAGTATATAGCACCGCTATACACATTTATGAAAGGTATTTCTCATTTTTAGTGCCAGTATGTTGTTTTGTCTTTTTTACTTTTTTTATTTCTACTAGTTGGACGGACACGGAAACATTAATTTGTTCAGCAATCCATTCTTTTTTTACATAACTATGTAGCTTCTTACCTTTATCAAACCACTCTTTTATTGTACGCGTCTCCTGAGTGTTATATAGGTACTGTCTTTTTTCACTGCTTCCGTTATTCTGGATTTTACACGTCCAGTTTGTCTTTATGCAGAATATTTTTTCTTGCTTATTCGTTGTTTCATAACCTACCACGTCTTGCTTTTAATGGCTTCTTCCGTAGCTATACTTATAACAGTTTGCTAATGTTATAAGTATCTACTTTTTTGTCAATCTCATATTTTTCTTTTTTATCGGCTTTGCTATTTTTTAGCTAGTTTTTGCTCTTAATCGAACGTTTAATTTCTCCCTTCTCGATAATTTTTAATTCTTGCTCAGTACCTACTCCTTTGATTCTGCATTGCCATTTATCTCATACTGATGAACCTTTCTAGTTTTTCGGTACTTTGAATAGTACTAACTTCAAGCAGTTCAGTTGTACGATAATAAATAGCTTAAATTTTAAAATGTTGTACTGTTACAATTAGTTATTGTTTTCTTATCCAAATACTTGAATATTCTATAATTAGCTAGTAATATTATTCGATTGATAAACGATGTATAAATACATTAGTAAAGGCCTTTTTGTGGGTGTAAGATATTGTTGTTATTGTTATTATTATTATTATTATTATTATTATTATTATTATTATTATTATTGTTATGTATTGAAGTTGTCGATTTAGCTTTATCCGATACATTCCATAAAATGATCTCCGTAAGAACCAAAATGAAAAATTCTGAATGCTATTAATGAATCATCCTTAATATTTCATGACTTTTTCGCAAAAATTAATTATTATGCTAATTCTAGGTACGTATCTTATTATCATCCTAGATAACAGATATTTCCAGTAACATAAGCTAAAAATAAAATAGATAGTATCAGATTTGCCTTGCAGAATCGTACCTGATTTCGCTTAGGGGGACGAAACACGTCCGTATTTAGCACTCGATTTAGCCACCTGATCCAGTCAGTGTCGGACGGTCTTCTTGCGTGACTTGTAAGGTATTATCTCAAGTGCAAGGATTTCTTGCAGTTGCTCGGTTGCATCTCAGTGTCCTCGTCATGCCGATAACGGCTGGTGATTGCTTGCGGTGCTTCGGGGAATCGACGTGCTTCAGTGCCTACTAATGATACTGAAGAGTTACTGCTGGGATACTGAGGCAAAGTGAATAAATGGGCCAATGAATAATAGTTTGACGGCAGTTTAGTGGACAACCGTGAAATTATGTGTGACTTCAGGCGAAAGCGGCAAATCAACTGTGAAGGGAGCAAGCGTAAGTCATATTTCTTTAAACAAGCTGCAAGTAATACTTTGTACATAAATCAATTATCGTCTGCTTTTCTAAGACCGTTGGAAAATGTGCTTATCTTTTCGCTAACAAAATCCAAGCTTACCTTAAAATATATCACTGTATTAATAATTCTTTATTATTAATAAAGGCAATTCAAGGGACAATTCACGTTTCCAGACACCTCAGAATTAAGACTTATGCAACAGAAAGTTAACAACAACTAACATTATAAAGTACCCCACAAACAGAAATAGTTGTCCCCAAATTGTATCTAAAAGCTAACACCATTAAGAAAGCACACGCTAAACAGCAAAATTTGACTGGCATCCCAATAAAAAAATAAATAATTATTACTTACTTTATATAAATGAACAATTTTTAGTTTCAAAAAAACATTACATATTCTTTAAATGAATTTTACGCCTAATGTGTAAAATATCCTGTATGTCTATATATAACTGCAATCATATAGCTTTCAGTATGTGTATTTGACTGTAGCTTTATAATCTCATCAACAGGCGCCACGTATACTAATTTACCTCCTTGACCCTAACCTTTAACCTAACCTAAAGACTTAGCTTGTTTTGTTATTGTTGGTTATATTAACGTCTTGTGAGACAAAACGTTGCGGTATAATAATAAGTTAAATTAGCAAAACATGGATTAAGGAACAAAAAACGTTCGCATAATCGCATATTTTCACCATCATCGCTAAAAAATGGACTGCATAATTATCTTTTATGTACATATTTTGATAAAAAACTTCTATTGTGAAATTAAGTACATTAAAAATTTTTGGTGTGTATGTGCCGCTTTGACCTCGGACTTGAATAGGGCTTAGGTAATGCAGTTGGTTAGCGCGCTTGACTGGTGTTCAAAGGGCCCGGGTTCGAATCCCGGTCAAAGCAGCTGGCATTACTTTTTCAGTATGTACCTATTCATCCCTGCTATCCCAATAATAATAACTTTTGTAAACTTAATGAAAATGTCATACTAAAAATGTTCAAATTTACCTCTAATGCAGCCTAGGTGAATTATTATTACTATTATGTAGCCATGCGGTTTTATAGTTATAGATGACTACATGTGTTGGTCCAGTCCAGTGTCCAACCAGTGTAGTCAGTCTTTACTTCAATATGACGAACTTAAAAAGCAAGACTCACCTAAATGTGTAGTGGTAGAGGAAATCTCTAGGTAACATTAAAGAGTTTTAAGAAAATAGGGAACAAGTGTGAAGTAATCAATTAAGCCCTGAAGATGGTTGTATAAAAACCGGAACAGCTGTAACCCGTTAGTATATATTAATATATGAAAAACAATCAAGCTTTGGAAAAATGAATTAAGATATAGCTTTATCAAACTTATTGTGTTAGTTTAAAAGTTTCTTTCAATGCAATACAGTTGTGGTTATTTCAGAAAAGGGAAGTAGGAAAAATGCTTATGAGGTGAGACATAAGAAATGTTGCATGTTAGTCGATAATCACACCATCTGTGTACCAGAGTTGTCAACATGCAGATAATGTTAGTAGGGCACTACAAGTTATCCTAGCAACCGAAAGATGGCAGGGATGTTGACTCCCGTAAATACTATTAAAATCGTTTTATATTTATTATATAATATAACGATTTTTCCCAAGATACATATGTGATTCTCCCACTTCCATGCAGCTAAAAATAAAGTTAAAATAGCATCTGTCCATGGCTGTTATCTTGACAACCAAGTAACTTAGAACCATAAATCCGAGAAAAATTGGAGGAAGAAATGTTGTTGTGGAGATGCCCTTTAATGAATTTTACATATTCTGTTTAGTAATATAATAAAAATGACACCTAGAGTAGTATAAAAATAAGTCTATTTCACGTACGATTGGAGCTTTTATGAAAACCAAATTCGAAAATTTGGTACAGCACTGCTGTAGATAAGCCCTTCCTTTAAATTAAAACAACTTTGCCATTATTATAAACTTGTTTCAATTAAATAAGTTAGCTGATGAGCGGCATTGATACAAACAAATTTGCTTTAATTTTTGCTGATTAATCTGTGACACCGTCTGGTGTTAACTCCGCCTTTGGTGAAAACGGGGAAACCGCATCCATCACACATATCGTGGTAGGAATACAGTACCGTGTGCGTACTCGTAGCGTTGCGGCCGCATGGCATTTAGCGGTGACGTCGCCGAAGAGTACTTTTTATCCGGGAGCATAGTGGTAGGATTGCCTTTAAGCCAGGTGTCAACTTAATTTGTGTGAAACATATATTTTATCGTTTTTGTTCCTTTGCTCTATAATTTATTATACTATAAATAAAATAACTGAAAATCCCAACCTCCCGAAAGCATTGAAAGGCCAGCATTGTAAAAATGTATTTAGTATAATTGCAAGTTAAAAAGTTGAAGCTAAAAATATTGTAAGTTTAAAACCAGAACAAGAATAAGCCGACCTCGTGGGCTTACCTATACACGTCCAGATGATAACATCGCCATGGCATCTTGCACCAGCTGGCCTTCGTAGGTGGGCAACTTGCTCCAGGTCCCTACGATTGGTACATGACATGAGAAAAGCAGAGCACCGAATAGTTTCTACAAGAGGATTGGTGACCACCAGGTACCTAGGTTAGACATTCGCGTTGCTCAAGTGCGTACATCATGGAAAAGGGTTACACTAGGTGTATTAAACCCAAAGAGCGCCTGCACCAAGTAGTAATTTAACATGAGAGGTGGGCTCTTAATCAAACACTGAGCTCCACTCAGCTACAGATTATTAACTTGTGTATCTACGATGTTCAGATGCCAGCATCAACCTGGAGCTAGCKTCTTTTGAGATGCGTGGGGTGCTCCAGGTCTTTACGTTTATTGGCGTTTCAAGCTAAGCGATACGCAGTCTAGCGGCAGAATAGTGAACTACTCAAAAAGAGTCGCTGTCGCTTTGCGCTTCCCGCTTTCGTATAAGCATCGCGATAATTGAGTTTGGGCGGCAGTCGAGTTTTATTATAAAAATATGTAAATATAGAAAGAATGCTAGAAAACAATAAGGCATTTATTTTGGTGGCCTATAGCTACTATTCTGAAGCTAAATTACAAATGCACGTTAGATTTTTGTTACGGTTTCGTTTTGCAAACCAATATACCTATCTGACCTACGAGTATAATTAGACATCAGAGTCTCTTAGTTTTCTATTATTTTATAGTCATCAACTCATCATCTCCATACCTTCAAGGGACATCGACAAGCCTTGCTTTATTTTCATTTTTCTAAGCAAGCTTATCTGTCGCATTGACATTTTTTTTGAGAACAAAAAAATTATATTTTTTTCCAAAGGTGAGATTTGTTGGCTAGTGATTTTTTGGCAACAGAATTGAAAAGGACCCTAAAACGTACTGCGGCTCAGAGAGCTGTTATAAGAACATCATCTCGCCTACATCCGATGCATAGAGGGTATATGGAAGGGTTTGTCTCCTGAAGGAGTACGCGGCCGATATGATCCCCAAAAATTGGGTTGTAATGCTGCAGCTATCACAAAGAAGGTAGTCCCTTAGTCTCTCACAAAGCTGCAGGTCTACCTTAGGTTTTTGGACAATGATCCCATCAGCGGGTGATCTTGAAGAACCAGTTCTTTTGCCAAAAAAAACCACTAGCCAACGAATCTCATCTTTGGATGACAATATAATTTTTTGTTCCCAAAAAATGTCAACACAACAGATAAGCTTGCTTAGAAAAATGAAAATAAAGCAAGGCTTGTCGATGTCCCTTGAAGGTATGGAGATGACGAGTTGATGACTTCAAAAGTAACAGACGACTAAGAGACTCTGATGTCTAATTATACTCGTAGGTCAGATAGGTATAATGAATTAATAAAGTCAGATATGTTTGCTAAAAGAAACCGTAACTTTTATAGAGAAATATAATTATTGCCTGAAATTTCTTTTTAATTAAGGTAGATGATTTTTAATGGGTTAACAGGCGTACGATGAAATGCGCCGGATGGCGTTCAGCAGCGCGTTACATTGTGAACTTTGATGTATATTGGCTGCTTTGACCTCGATTCTAAATAGGACCCTGATATAGCTCAGTGGTTAGAGCGTTTGACTAGTATTCAAAAGGTTCCGAGTTCAAGACTCGGTCAAGGCTGTCAATACCTTTTCACTTTCACACGTCTGTTAATCCATTAAATATCATCTACGTTAATTAATAATAATATTTTATATCATACAGTACCCAATGGTAGTCAATCAAATATTAAATCCTTGTTTACGCCTGAGAATTTTACTATTAATTATCAAGAAGAAGATACTATTCAGTTTATTAGGATAGTATTATATCTACCCTACGAAACGGTGCAAACCACACGGTTATATATCATGTATTTTAGAGGTATTGTTGATTTTCATAAACACAGCAAACGTAATTTTTTTCACAAAACACTAAATATCGCCAAAACTACCGATCCTAAACCAGACGCTAGATTATAACGCAGAAACCAAAAATGCATGTTACCAGGTTACCACTACGCGACTTGCTGCCGAACTCTTTCTCCCACTTTGACTGCATTTACTCTAACACATGCATCTACCCAAGTGACTAAGATTCCGCCCATTTGTTACCTCCCGCTACCAACCACCCTCATAAATAGGTTACGCAGCCGCTTCAGTCGAACGGCCCCTTGATGTTCCTAATTATTTTTCTAAAAAAGAATACATACATAGACGTGCAACGTTTTACTATATACTACGAGGCATGTTTTTTAAGTAAGTACCGTTTTGGAATTAAAAAAAGACGTGCAAAGATATCGCAATAATTTTATCTTACATGAAAGCCTGTACCTTAATCTACTTTTCTACATAATTTCCGTGAATATTGAGGCACTTGTCATAACGTGGCACCAGTTTTTGAATACCCTCCTCATAAAATTCTGCCGCCTGACTTGTTAGCCACTGTATCACAAATATTTCGACTTCGTTATCGTCTTGAAGACGCTGACCACCCAGGTGTTTCTTCAAGTGCAGGAACAAATGGTAGTCGCTGGGCGCCAGATCAGGGCTGTATGGAGGATGATCTAGAGTTTGCCATTTAAAAGATTTGATGAGATCTTTGGTCCGATTAGCCACATGTGGACGGGCATTATCATGCAGCAAAACGATACCCTTACTTAACTTGCCACGTCTTTTGTTCTGGATTGCACGACGCAGATTGTTCAATGTCTTACAAATAAGACGCTGCATTGATTGTCTCATTACGAGGCAGAAACTCCACTAGCAATACTCCTTTTCTGTCCCAAAAAACTGTGCACATGATTTTCCGGGCAGAAATTGTTTGCTTAAACTTCACTTTTTTGGGTGATGATGAATGTCGCCATTCCATGGATTGTTGTTTCGATTCTGGTGTGACGTAGGCCACCCATGTTTCGTCACCAGTAACAATTTGGTCTAAGAAATCATCACCTTTATTGTGGTACCGCTCAAGGAAAGTCAATGCACTGCCTAAACGTTGGGTTTTGTGCAAATCCGTCAACATTTTTGGAACCCAACGTGAACACAATTTCCGGTAATTCAAGTTCTCGGTCACAATGCGATACAAAACACTACGATAATATTGAGGAAAGCAGTCGCACAATGATGAAATTGTAAAGCGTCTGTTTTCTCTCACCTTTTCGTTCACTTTCTGCACCAAATCTTCATTAACGACCGAAGGACGCCCACTCCGTTCTTCATTATGCACATTTGTGCGGCCATCTTTAAATGCTCTCACCCATTTCCTTACCATTCCATCACTCATAATGTTTTGTCCGTAAACTTCACAGATCTCACGATGAATATCGATCGGTTTTACGCCTTTAGCACTAAGAAATCGTATAACAGCCCGTACTTCACAATCGGCGGGACTCACGATTGTCGGAGGCATCTTAAACACTCAGTAAACAACGTATACAATGAAGAATCAAACTGTAATGGCGTCAGTACGTAGACAAGAGATGTAGGTAACCAGCGCGCATGCACGGAACGCCGACCGTAGCGCTGCGGCGGCGGAATCGCAAAACGGTACTTACTTAAAAAACATGCCTCGCATAATACAAAAAATATTAATGGTATGTACCTTTTTTGCCGAGAGCTCGCATGTACTACCCACTACATTTTTCATCAAGAATGTCAAGCATGATTTAATTAGTATCTAATTGGAGTACAAACTATACTTTCGATCGAAATCAAATGAATGAACCGACCTACACACCACGCAAACTATGCATTTCAGAACGCAGGTAAATGACATCTATATCAAAACAATTAATCGCGATTTGTTCATGGCATGCAGCGGCATGCGGGAAGAGTGTGGGCATTAAGAAGCAATATCTAGGTTCTGTTACCATATTCATCGCAAATCGCGTGCAAGTGTCCATCGCAGGTGAGGTAACAACTGCGTAGCATAACCAGAAGTCATTAGGAACGGAAAAGTTAAACGGTGCCAAGGAATTGTTAGTACCACATATTTTACGCTTGTATCTAGATTTTAATGTCCTTAACAGCAGTAGATTAAGTTTAAACTTACAACATATAAAGTATTAAGTAATTCATAAACGAAAACACATTCGATCTTTTGGTAAAAGACTTTAAATTGCCACAAATTGTTATAATGTAAACATATGCTTTTATTAATGGAAATAAAAAGGAGTATATTAGTAAATAAACACTCTCAAAGCTCTATGTCCATATTAATAATATTAGATGCGTAAAAATGTATGACCCAACTTAATGAATTCAAATAGTTTGGACTTGTTTTTAAATATCTCAAACAAAATAGAAGAGATTCAGCACAAAATACGAAATATGTACTTTCCTAATTATTTATTTGCAAGAAAGGTCTCCGAGTGGAAGGTATATAATACATATTTTATACGAAATGATCGCATTTAAATATCTCAAATCAATTATTTATTGATATGTAATAAATTTTTGTAATCGATCTAAGTAACGCGGGTCCCGAGCAAAGTTATGGTAACGCGATAACAACGAGACCATTGCATTCAAGACATAGTCAAACATATTATTATTAGCTGTTTCGTATTTGTGCACCACTCCTGTAAAATGAGTATTGCTCACAAGAATCAATACGATATCGACTAGAACTTATCAGAAATCAAACATGTAATATTTCCCGGAACCCGTTGGTAGAAATTTATGTCGATAACACCAACAGGAAAAGATACAAACATTAAGTAACAATTCGAATTCAGAAGTCAGCAGCACGTATAATCGTATGAAGCGAAAATACCTCTAATGACTATTTTAAAATATACATGGTAAATATCGAATGTTCACAATATAAGTCTGGCTAAGCAATATTATATAAAAATTCATTAAATTGTTAATAACCGTATATAACACAATCTTTTCTTGATGTATAGTCTTGGCAACTCTAGTATTTCATGATTGAGAAGCTTCTTTTCCAAATAAGGTTTTAATCATGTTTAATCAGGTTTGAAACTAGCAGCATTATTTAAGCAAATACTAGATTCTTTTTTTAAATTACGTTATAAAAATATCGATCCCTGCTTCAAATAAAAAAGAGACATACACATCTCTGCACAAGAAGCATATAACCATAAATACCGAATTTCTACAAGGAAACAGAATTCGCTTTAAAAAAAAACTTTTAAATTGACTTGCGTTATTTCCAAGACACAATCATAAACATTCCTTAAAATTTCTCCTAATCCACTCAACTATTTCTGGACCAACTTTCATGAAAGCAAACATCTTGTTAAAACCAGATACAATGATCGTAGTATCTGAGATATTAAATAACATTTCGTCAATTTCTTCTCTCAATAGCTAAAGAATAACTTAAAAAAAACTACTCACTAACATTATAACTCAGTTCGTAAGAAACCAACGGTGTTGTCGATCTGTTGTTAAAAAATAAAAGGATCTTTCAGCATCCTAATAATGATAATTATGAGGGTTCATGTATCCATTACGGTGGAATGTAGCTCCATCAGAAAGCAGTAGTTGTTTGAAAAATTCTTGATTGTCTTAACACTTTCCTAGAATCCACTACCTAAAAAAGCCTGATCTGGAAGGCCACATTAGTTAATTAAATTCGGCACTGATGTTATATAGAAGTTTTTTACATTCTACTAAGTACGTATGTATTGCTGATGTGCAACAGTGTAATTCGCTCACACTTGCATGTGGGCATTATAATATAGAACCACTAGAGCCCATATACCAAGAGTTTAATTTTGTCAATTACAACAGTCCTCCTTCTAATTGTTAATTGGTATAGAACACCACATTTTTAGAAAAAGAAACTTTGAGAGCTGAATATTTCCACAATTTTTTAAAATAGGACGAATGGTAAATGTTCAAGCAAGGTTCAGTAACTGCCAAAATTGAGAGGTTATATGCATTTATACGTCATATCTGTTTTTGATACTGATTAATTTTCAAGTAAACATTAGTTAATCGATACGTAATATAATTCATGGCTGTGACACTATACTTATTTTTATATGTATTCCTTTGTGTGGTTTTGTGGTAGAGGTGATTTTTTTGTATAGGCAAAACTCCCAAATGTCGGAAAGCTATAGATTGTCTAGGTGTATTACTTATACCATGTTTTACATCAATTCTTGAGGCTTAGAAATTCTCCTGACACATCTCATGAGAATAAAAATAGTAGTGAGCAGTTCAATGGTGGCGACAGATTTGAAAAATGAAAGTAGGAAAACACACGAATGTTTAAAATAATAGATCTTACATTGGTCTATTAAAACAATAGAAAATCGAAGTATTTTTGTATTTGGATTGCTTTTTAGAGTAGAAAAAACCCTATTCTTGTATCACTTTCAGTTAAAAACTTATTTCAAGTTTTCGCAATTACTGTAATCACCATTTTTTCCACAAAACTCCGTACTTGTGCTTTTTCGACCTAATGCAAAAATTTTGTAAAGAAAAAATGCAAATGTAAAAAGGGTGTGTTTTTGATAAAACGGAAACTTTAGACCGCAGTAACTACTTTAAATGGAAGGTTTTCCACTGTTAAATTTGCATTATCAACATTTAACAATGTAAAATAGGATTTTTTTAAATAAAATAAACCCTAACATTCGTTTTTTAGTTATCCAAGTAAAACGAAATACAACTTAGGATGTTAGAATATGTTTATCAAGTTACAAAAAAAATTCAATCGGGGTATAATACTGTTTTCTACCTTTAGCGACGTTAGTGGATTTAATTTTCTGGCTACTATATAGTTTATTATTAAATAATTTCTCCAAACACAAGTTTTTCTCACTTTTAAAAATTAAATTTGCCATGAAACAGTGGTGGGTATGAAAAGAAATGCAAATTAATACTTACTGTAAATTATTTCGTTTCGTTAATATTTATTTTACATGGAACCGTACCAAATCTTTGTGTAACTTAATGGTAGGTAGACGGCCTTTATATTCTAATTTATGTAGCAAATTCAAATCAATATGRTTTAGAAAACCCCTGCACACAAATAATACTTTCTATTTTTACTGACTTTGCTGATAATCGGTCTATAACAAGCTATTGTTAGCCCTCTTGCATGAAATCATTCTACTGCACCCAAAAAATGCATACAACGTAAATGATAGCATTGCTGTGAAACATAGAAATAGAACACTGCCACTTCCACTGCAGAACACCTGAGACACAGAACAAAAAGAAGGAAATGTTTACGGTATCAGATTAAATCTACCAATCAGTTAGTGTGTGTATTAAAAGAGAAATAGGTTGTAAAATAAGGTCAGCCACTCCTAAAAGAATGTTAAGCGTGGATGCATAACAGACATGCTAGGAAAATCACATAATACACCTAACTAACGATAGACTACAATTCTAGTGTAGCAGAGAGAAACCAATAATTGGTCCTAACGCCAATGTCAATTTGATAGGCAATCAAACAGGAAAAAATGTAAGAAAAGCCAATAATAATTATCAGCTCTAAGCATTTATATTTAAACTTAAGATATCAGTTGAATATTCAGGACACTCCGACAACAAACAACTGATAAAAAAAAGATAATATTTTCTCGGAAAGATCGCTGTCTCTTGAAAACGCTGACAAAAAGTTATTAGTTTGACGTTTCAATTACACCTCGAATCTTTGTCAAAGATCGAAACGTCAGACTAATAACTTTTTATTTGAGAAAATATTATCTTATGACTGATAAAAAACTTACAAACATTTTTCATGTTCAAAGAGATTTCTGAAATCGTCACATAACACTTTAACCCCTATCATGCAAATTGGCAAGACTTGCTTAGGTCGCAATAAAAATGTTCAGCGCGTAATAATAACTAGGCACGTGGCTTCATTTGCATTACCGGCTGTGCCATTGTTCAACCTACCTTACCGGTGATATTTATGCATATTACTACACAGGTGATACACTTTTAGACTCGGTATGCATTCCTTGGTAAGACACAGGTGCATAAAATTCAAATAAATCTCTAATTGCCTCGTTTTAATTTCGCTGCTAACTAAACCCAACGTACGGAATTTAACCTTGATGTGACCTATTTGCGTCTAAACAATAACACCTACAGCAAAATCTGCAGTCAGACCGTATTATTCAACTAATCATAATTAAATCATAGATGGTCACAGTGATATCATTGGGCAATTAGGGTTAATTCCTGCAAAAAGTTGTAATCCTACTTTTATTTATTTTCTCTGCAACGGTTTATCAAGGTTGGTTTAATAAAAAATACTGCTACTACATATGGGATTGTGTCTTAAATGCCTACTTGTGTATTCCTACTGTAAAAGTAGCACTTTCCAAATAAGCAATGCGTTAATCCTTTCCGGGATTGCGAATGGTGATTGCGATTTATGTCTCAGTTGAACCAAGCTTTGTGTATTAAATACTTGAAGACAACAAGAATCTTAGTATTTTCATAGACTTTATTCCAAACGATGCGCGATGGGTAGCGTTTTTTACAGAATTATTCTTCTATAGAAGATCAACTTTTAAAAATCGTAATTCTTACCCTAGTATCTTTATGGCCAACGGCAATCAACGATAATATAGTTAATATTTATATGACGGCTGAAACAATCGTTGAGGGACTATATTTAAAAGAACGTAAAAAGGGGTTTATTTTTAAAATAAAATATGTACCTGTGTAAAACCCAGATTTCAGGTAAACACATAATATCGAAGATAAAAGCAACCATTCCATTCGAACGATAATTTTAGAAGATACCATGGTATCAAATTTTATTATTTAAGCCTTCGTTATAATGTTTACATGCATTCTGAACAACCCTATTGTACCTTTTTATGTTTATTTGAATAACAACTACTGTCGTCCAAAATATGTAGTTCCATTTCTTGTTTCCAGAAAGAAACTAAGATTATAACCTATGTATGTAACTTAAAAATTGGTATTTCATTAAAAATTGAAAACTGATCCATCTTCTCTAAGTGGAGTTATTAATTAATTCTTCAAAAGAAAATATTCTTAAAGTGAACTTCCACTTTATTTTTCAATTGTAAAGCGCTTTCGGCTACATGCTAGCCATCGTCAGTACAAACAATGTTATTTCTTATTTTTCTTTACACCCTTATGCACACAAAATGGCTGTTTTTCATTCACTTTTTAATCGACTTTTTAAATTACCTCTGTCATTAAATGCTTTCGAAAAAGAATTGGGTGTAATACTATAAATTGCTTTCAATAACAATTTTCCTAATTATATAATAGAAAAACTTTATTTTAAGTATTTGACAAAATTTAAATTTTCTTTCTGTACCACTTATTTGGATAAAAAAGTTAAGGTTTGGTTTCCTCTTAAGTTTGCTGGTCAAGTCTCAGTTAGCCTATCTAAATTATTTTCTTCTAATGGAATAAATATTGCTTTTTCTACCGTAGGCAGTGTGTTTTCCCGTTTTGTCCGTAATAAAGACCAAATTTCAGTTTTAAATAATTCAGGCGTTTATAGTTTTTCATGTTTTGATTGCAATTCAGTTTATATTGGACAAACCGGAAGATCCTTTTTAACTAGAGGTAAAGAACATTTGAAACAATTTGAAAAGTATAAAAATACAGATATTGTTATAACAAATTCTTCGTTAGCTAACCTTTTATTAGTAAATAAACACACTGCCACGCTAGACAATCTAAATTCATTACATTTGTGTACTAAATCATCTAAATTAAATTATTTGGAAATTTTAGAGATTTATAAAATTATTAACGAACAAAATTTTACTATTCTATATGATTTTTGTAATTTCAATTGTCCTATTCTAAATTCTTTGTTTGATCTAAATTAATGTTTCGTTTGAGTTACTGGCATGTGGGTTGTATTTCAGTTTGTAGTCAAGTTTGCTTGTTTCTGATTTTTGACTTTGTCAAACTGTTAGTTTCCTTTTAACGTTTGTACTGACGATGGCTAGCATGTAGCCGAAAGCGCTTTACAATTGAAAAATAAAGTGGAAGTTCACTTTAAGAACATTTTCTTTTGAAGAATTAAATGGTATTTCATTGTAAAAGTGACACAAATATTCTCCCACGTTTCACAACCTTTACAATTTAGGTTTTCTTAGAAGCCTATGGAATTTGCGTCAGAACAATAGGAATTCTGCAAACAAAATGGCTGATTTATGTAAAAGGCCGTCACGTATTCTTACATAACGTCAACGATACATGTAAGCATAAGCGAACAATTATGTTTGCTGGTTTTTATTCAAACTTCGATTAATCGAAATTTACAATAAACTGTAGAGATAAAGCGTGCTGAATCGTAACCGACGGTTCGATAGAATTTTAATTGTTTACGCATAAATTGGCATCGGCATTATAGAGTAATGGCAATAAATAACTTGCGACTACTTGAGAATTCATATACTGATATTTTTACGGTCCTAATTACAACGCATTTACATATGGCAGTAGGTAATTACAGCGAATAAATTACGGGCAATAAAGTAATCGTGCGTTGCGTAACTGTTTCTCAGTCCATCATGCTTAAGACCATGTAATCAGGGTTTAAGAAGTTAAACGAGTAAGTATAACATGAGATCAGCAATTGCAGTTTGCATCATAGTTCGTGTTATTAAGTACACTATCAATATCTCAATTAAGTGATGAAGTCAATTCGCGATGTTTGTGCCTTAATGACCTTACGCTGTTATAGATGATGTTCTAATAAATATATTTTTTCTATAGTAACAGGGTAACCAATTAACTACAGGCAACAATATATTTCAATTAATTACTAATATTGACAATTCAAACACTCCAAAAAGTGTAATTATTACCTTTCCTTAAATAAAATACACAATAACCAGTCTTAATAAAAACAAACATTTGAACCAAAATTAATTCAAATGAAACAATATTTTAAGGATGTTCTTATTTCTCTGTTAGTACTCGTATAGTCGTATATGATCCGGTAAGCGCTTATAATGAAGCTTACGTCTACCGAAGAGCATGCTCCTGTGCCAGTGTAAAGATGACGGCTCTTAAACATGGATTTTGACCGCTTCAACCGCTTCTTCAGGCGATGAAAATCGTTGACCACACAGTTTATCTTTGATTCTTGGGAACAGGAAGAAGTCATTGAGGCCTGATGACCCATCAGTTCGATCTTTTAAGTACTCAAATACTGTTTGAGCAGATGTGTGTGAGCTCGCATTGTTGCGGTGCAAGATGCTTCGTCGTTTTGGGTTGGTTTCGTTCAATTTGCCGAAAACTTTTGGCAAGCAAATGGTCGTATATTTCACTGAATTAACGGCCTTTTCATTTTTAAGAGCCACAGTTGTTTGTTTTTGAAGAAGAAACACGTCACGATTTGTTTCGCAACACTCCGAGAACAAGTCACTTTCGTTTCAGTTGAAAGATCTAGTCGATTGGCCTTTTCTTTCCAGTTCGTACGCGCATATCCAGGACTCTAAATTTATAGGCAAGTGTATCTCACAATTTTCATCCAGAACTCATATTTGACCCTTGCAAATGACCTTCTCTAATAAGTCGTTGTCAAATGTTTTCCTAGCTTAATCGATGCCATGTGCGTTTTGAAGCTGTAACTGCATCATATGAACTCTCAGCTTAAATTTCTAAAGCTTCTGGAGTGAGAAGTTGAAACTGTACTAAGTACATCGGTTAATGCATTTGTCTTTGATATGTGTTAATTCTTAATTAGAAATCGTGCTCATATTAGTAGAACTTTTAAGGTGAAATTTATGTTCCTTTGGTACTTCGTATGATATCATTATCACGGATCTTTATTCTCCCAAATAAAATGTATTGTGACATAAAATTATGTCACACTAGCTAACGGCAGCTTTTACGCCGGGTAGAGCGGGATCCGTGGTTCGAACTTCAATTATATTAAAACGGGCGCCACCAATTTTATAAAGACACTCAAAATTGGAAATTCTGTTTATGGACGTTAATAAAGCGATAAGTCTTACAAATCTCTATCGGCATATATTGAGGAGAACGGTACAAATCAGATAATAAGTTATGCAGTGATGTACATAAAAAAATGGACAAACGCGGTTCTCCCATGCAAAGCTTTGCGTGAGCTTACAACCAATGTAATGGGTAATGTAAGTAATGTGTAAAACAAATAATGAAAATAGTAACCGCTCGGTATTTTAATTATCGCAACTTATCTGATCTCCTTCGATTCGCTATAGTGGAATGGCCGTACTTTTGGTGTTCTGCCTGGAGGAGGGCTCTCACGGTTTCCCGGATGAATTCGATAGATCAGATCCGAGTTCTGGACTACAAGGAAAATGGTCGGCACTTCTGGGATGTGCCCCGTACGTAAGACCCTATTCAATTGTTTAGATGAGTATACATTAATAGTTCGAACACAATAATTACCTCGATCGTCGAAGGTCTTTCCCGAATAAGTTGGATTGTTACAAATGTAGATATATTAATGTGTGGTGAAGCTTATTGGCTCCTAAATCAGGTAAGTCTTATTGGACGAAATAAATTTGATGGTTTCAGAGGCGAATGGTACTCGTGCTATTGCCTTCTGATGCCAGCCACAGAATGCCTGTTTTTACCAATGCACGGAGGCCACGGAGATACGATTAAGATAAAATGACATGGACCTTTAAAAATATGCAGGCAACCCAAGTTGCTTAAAGAGGTAAGTTGCAATATTGTAATTATTATTAATGAAATTACTATTAAAATTAACCTATTTTACTTTCAGGGAAACGCTTTACGGCAGTATGATAAATTGCATTACTAGTATACGATGGATTAATAATAAATATACCGCTTTTGTGTTACTTTGTTTGATTGCAACAAAATAAAAATGCTACAGTATCAACTCATTTTTTGTTAAACGCGAGAGCGACGCAACTGAATGCGCCTCACTTGAGTTCATCAATAACGGAATTAGTAACAAAGGAGCTTTGTATGATCAATGTACACAGAAAACATATAAATAATTTGGGTCTTTATTTCACAGAAGTTTTAAGTCGCCTTGCAGAAAATCCACGAAGAATATTCATAGAATAAATACTTCATTAATTAAGTACCTAGACCAAAAGCTGGGTACGCCGATGTATATAAGTTACATTCCGTTACCAATCGGCAGGAACCTTAAGAGGGGAACAATTATATTATTTCATTCGCTCTATTTCAGGGTTGGTAATTGAATATCGCTTAATAAATATCGCCAAAAATATGACGATATTTATTATTTGTTATATATGCTGATAAATATTAAATGAGTAAATGTGTACAAAAAAACCGCTGCAAATTGAATCAATACTTCCACATCCAATTGTCAAAATGACCTTTACGTTTTTTTTATATTTCTTATACTATACGATTAGTAATCAGGTTTTGAGTATTTATTTCTCTCTACACATTCTTTCTAAGACAAACGATCCTCGTGATATTAGCAAAAATACATAAATTTTTAAAATCGTTTTTTCCAAATAACTCGAAAAGTATTAACTTAATAAAAAAATTCAAGAGTGCTTTCCGATCAGAAATTTGATTTTCTATATAATACCAAAAATTTTTTTAAAAAATCATACGAGCAGGGTCCAAAATACGTTTTTTTGGAAATATTTCGAAAATATCAAAATTTTGGATAAATTTTCTAAGACACCTTTTGTGGGAAATTTTATTTCCTATCAGATGGTATTTTCATTTTTGAATACATTAAATATATTCGGAGATATTAATGCAAAACCGTTCTCTTTAAGTTACGCTTTTTTGCTAGTATCTTCTAAACAATTGCTGCACCGAAAATTTATAAGGGCGAATAATACTCGCAGTTATATTAATACATAATCTTATACTAAAACGAAAAGAAAAATAAAACAACAAAAATTTGCAAAAAGGGTACTACCCCCTTCCCGATATCCTACTTACCCCAAAAACAATAGGTCGCTTTGGGTAGTTGAGATTTTTACGTTTGCGAAATTTCAAGTTCATATATTGAGTCTTTCGAAAGTTATCGTGTCCACAAACAAAACCACAGACACAGACAAGAAATTTTCTTGCTCAAATTTTGTTTTTTTACGTTTTCGACCATTTTAAAGCGAATCCGTTGGATGTGGAAGTAAAATTAGTTAGTTATCATCGAGTTTTGTGGCGAACACGCCCAGACTCAAAGGGATCTAACCTGTGTAATAATCACATCCACAGGACTTTGTTATGTTTTTGTGTAACATTTAATAATTGCGCAAAAGTATATGATTTGGGTTAAACTTGAACACTTACCAAAAGCAATTGGTAAAGATGCAAATGCAATGGTGAGGATAATATAATCCAAGGGGATTTGTCAAATAAACTAACAGATATTGTCAACTGTTTAATTTCTATATTGCACATAACAGAAATAAGGTTATAAGAAAATTTTTCCCTGAACCCCGCTCTTCATAAATTCAGTAATAAAAATATCTATTAAAAATTGAAATTTGCATTTTATTAGAACAACAATTATTTTTAGCATTTAATAGGAAATAAGAGTTGGTCATATTGATATAGAGGTAGTATGTGCTTTTTAATTCTTGAAATTGATTTTAATCTGACAGAACTCTTCACGATATAAAAACGATGTTTAAATTTCCATATTGCGAGCATAAAGTAAACATAATCATAACAATCGCATAATATTAAATTTTCTGTAAATAAAAAATTATTATTGATAATTTAAAATCGTGAGTAGTTTAAAAATGTTTTGTATCTAAAAGTGCTTAACAAATTGTAGATGTCTTGAAAAAGACTTTAATAGTAGTCGAAAGTTTAACGTTGGAAAAAAGAGTACACTTTTATCGAATTAGCCCAAAATATTTATAACTGTTGCATATGTATACAGGGTAAACCATTAGTACGTGAACGGAAAATTATGGACTTGTTGTAGTTTTTGAAGTTCTACAAATGTAGAGATGTAGGGGGTTCTTAAGTCAACAAAATACAAATATTTGCATTCATCTCCTCACGCATACGGGGGAAGTTCAATACAATTTTATATATTTAAATTGGACACCCTGTATATTATTGCATATTTGGATCCTCTTTCAAGTTTAATGTAACTTTATGTGACACACTTCGGGGCTAAAACACAAAGTTAAAATTTTTCTTTTAATTTAATTTTTAAATTCGTATATTTTACTCGTTTTAACTGCTTTAATCCTTTAGAATAATAGTAGGTGTGTCATGGAAAACAGTGAAAAGCGATACGTCATATTATTGCATTTTTTGATTCCTAGTTCAATTTTAATTCGAAGTATTTAAATTTTTTCGTGAATTTTGACTTTTTGAGAAAATATTATAGATATCTCAAAAATCGTTATAGCTACAGGGATGCGGTTTTTGCCGAGTATGATGTGAAGATGTATGTACATGTATTTTTTTTTAGTTTTTAAGAGATCGGCATATTTCTATAGTTTTTAATAAGTTATTGTTCTTGCTAGATGTTTGCTAATTTATTAATATAAAAATATAATAAGCCACAAATAGTTAGAAGTAAACAACAAAGTTTTATTAACATTATTTCAAAGGTAAAAGAAATGTAACAATAACACAATTGTGTGAAAATGAAAAAAATAAACAAACAAGTAAATAATAGGCAGCTACAACATGTTCAAAATGACCACCGTTGCGCTGCAAATGCATTTCAACCCTCCTTTGAAACGAACCCTCCATCCTCAATAAAACATCGGGTGAATATAATTCTGTTGAATGCTTCTCTAACTCTTTTCTTTATATTTTCCACATGGCAGGTAGCTGCTGGTACGTAATATAACCCCATAAGAAGTGTCAAATCAAACGGGCAGTGAATTGGCCTTGATCTTGCCATTCATTTTCGTGGAAATCTCTAATTAAGTCACGTGGTCACTACTTGTTCATGGCGGACAAGGGTTCCGTCATGTTCAAAGTACATATCCCTCACGTAAGCCTGAGGAATATTATCGAGTAATCCAAACAGCTCATTTTTTTAAAAGTCTCTGATTTGCTCGGAAAATAATGTAAGAATTGTCCTATAACGCAGTTTCCGATAATTCCTGCCCGCACGCCAAAGGACCACCTATGTTGGTTATGTTGCACCCTTAGATGGTGCAAGTTTTTATCATTGTATTAGTGTGACTATTTACAAATCCATTTCTGTGAAATGTAGATCCGTTCGTTCTAATATAAACGGTGCAGAAATTAACCCTGCTTTAAAGTCTGATTGGTCCAACTCTTGATGCAAATGAATTTGAAATTGATAGAAACGGTCTTTTTAGTGCGGTGCGCGGCCTTCTCAAATCTCTGCTCAACTGCCTATCACTTGTAGACGATTCTTCTAATACAACCGCCAAAACAGTAATACACAAGGTGTCCATCCTATTTAAAAAAAGTATAAAAATATAGTGAACCACTCTCATATACTTGAAGGGATGAATGCAAATAATTACCTAAGTACCCCCTACCTCCATGCAAGGCACTTGCTGAATTTCAAAAAACAGCAATGACAAATCCATAATCTTGCGTCCACATACTAATCGGCCAGTCTGAATATCTATAAATGTCGGATATTATATTTTGATAAATATATAAGTATTTGTATAAGAAATTTTTTGTCTTTTGCTCTCAACGCGAAGGTTGTGCCTTCAGGACCCCTCTTTAAATTTTACTTTTAATGCATATTTTAACATGTTATCAATGTACAGTACCAATCTTGTTTGCTGATGGCTTGCGTTTAACCTAATAATTTTCACCTTCAGGACATTTCTCTTTAAATTTTGATATTATTATAAAGCCTGTGAACAGTTTTTTTGCACTAATTCGTTAACCTCGATAAAGGACTTCTTTTTACTTCTTGACAACCCCAACGTGTTTGTAAATCTGATGATATCCTCTTGATAAGATTGAAACCTGTCAATCTAACATGATATCTTCAATAAAGTGCAATTAGGCTGAAGAAATATAATTTCTGTGGATCGACTCCTCTTATTAATTAATTATTAGTATCATGATATTTGCCAATCCTTGTTATATTTAATATTCTTTAAGAAGCTAGGACTTCCCATGTAAGGTATGCGAGTAACACTTGAAATTTCGCAGTGCAGCAGCTGATAAAACGTCGTTTCTAGCATTCACTCCAGATTAAAAAATTCAGACGAGCGTTTTCAAGGGTCACATATTCTTGGAAAACAACTACGACCTGCATAATGTGAAGTTCCCTTACACGATCTCATGGGCTCTTCCGTTCCTTCGAAGTGACGTTGAACCCCACAGATAAAAAGCACAGATACCACCAGTGACGTTACACACGTTTACAAGCCGTTTATCTCTGTAAATGTGATGTGTTGCTGGTATCTTGTTCAGTCCTATTAGAGAGAGGCCAAAGAGCGGCCTTGCTGACGTCGCTGTTTGCTATTTGGTCTCTGCCGGTGCTACATTGTTCGTGGCTGTTGGGTCCAGTAGCAAGTTTGTTGTGCGGAAGGTAGCAAGTCACGTGAAAAGGTGGTTAGTGAGCACACATTTGCGTTGTGTAGGTGTATGTTTTCGAAGGAGCACTCCCAGTTTTTGTGAAGATTCTAAGCAGTGCAGTGTAACGTTTCATTGAAGATGGAGATACAAATGTTGCAAAAAATTAAGAGGTTTAAACATCATTGATAGATGTGAAATTTGTTATGACATTACGTTGAAATTACCGTCTATGTTAGGACATTTCATATTATTACGCAAGCAGTAATGTGAAAAACCACTATTTCGGAGTGGTTATTTTGGATGCAATGACGCTTATGGAAAAACAAGTCAGCAAAACGAATCAGCGTTATCACCTCAATTAGCACTTCACATCAGAAGCTGTGTTCGGTCAATACCAGACACTTATTATTGCAAACCAGTTACGAAGTGCATCGTGATTCGCATTTATTTACAGTTTGAACAATTTAAGCTACGAAAGTAGCAGTTGCAAAAGAAATTACATATTTAAATCATGATCTAAGGGTAATGTATCATAAAACAAAGAGCACCGTGAAAGATAATTTACAGACCGTGACTCAAGAGAGGTTCTACGAGTTAGAATGAGTGTAAATTGCCCAGTGAATCTCTAATAACAAAAAACGACCACTTCATGCCAAACAAACACTACGTTTCAATTCCACGTACATTCCTTAGATATGAATCTACCATTATCCCCCTTCAAAACGTTTGAAATTCATCTTGTTTTCCATACACGCATTGTGCGAAGACAGACCCTTCAAGTATGCCGACAATATTTCCTCATGTTGACATGTAGAAACAGCACTGTATTAACATGCATGCATGAGCAAGCAGTTACTTTTAATTTCACGTGAATGCATCTTCATTATACCACCACTCAATCTTCCAGAATGTGCGTTCGACTAATTCATGGTTATTATTTGATCTACTCCGAAATGTGGCCACCAGCTGAGGGTGCAGGTAACTTTTACAACCCGCGGCACTTCTGTGAAACCGAACCCGGTAGAACTACACATTCCATTCATAGCGATTGAACGACCTTCCCAAGGCTGCAAAATAGCATTTGGGATTGCGGAGCTCAATTTGTTTCAATCTACTGCCAATATTTTTGTAATGTATCACGTAAAGGTCGCGGAAAACCGACTAAACATAACTCATCAAAAAACAAACATTAATCAGAAAGCAAATGTGGTTGTTAGGTAGGCAAACTTGCGCTAAAACCCGTATCAGCCGCCTAATGCCTAAAAGTTAATCGCTAAAAGCATCGAAGGTTGAATTTATTGATTGCTGTCTGGTCGTGTGGTAAATAAAACGATTACTATCACATGGGAACAACATCATCAATTAAAATAATACAAGCCGGTCACCTTTATAGCGATTGCAAATATATGCAGCGAGCTACAACTAGAAAAAGGAGTGTAAAGAAATATTGTTGGGCAATCCTTCACATTTCTATGTAAATTAACTTACCAATTCAAATCTAATTTGTTAACAACACTACTTGGAAAGAGCTGCTGTGTCAGTCTTGTACTACAATGAATACACTATTTTCCCCTTTTCCAAAGAAACGCTAGAAGGACCATTAAACAAATTATCATCTCCACTTGTGTTTATTTTGGTACAGCACACCAATGTTTTGTAATAAATCATGCTTCAATATCGAGGTGTATTATACAATTATTTTGCTGATCTCTTGAAAGTATGAAGTTAATATCTTTTTGACATCTGTATAATAAAATACAACATCACGGCATACAACGCATTTAGTAGGTACCTATGAAATCATTTATTAAGGCGGTATACAGTTTCTGGTAATTAGTCTGAAAAATATTACCCTCTCACTTATGGCAGCAAATATATAATTTTTTAAACAAATTTTGTTACTGCACTGTTTACTTCCACAAACCTACTTGCTTAATAAAGAATATTAAGTACTTTAAAATGCATGTCTGTGCTGTGCTGTCTGTACCGCAACCAACTGCAGATAAATCTATTTCGACATCATTACAGTTCATTAGTGCAGTTTAGGTCTAGTGCAGACAGCACGGCATAGAACTGGTTTTGCCTATATACCAAAGGCTTGGTATGATATAAGTAGTTCCCATAATGTCAGCTAGGTGGCTTTGTCGCCATGTCAGTGTAATGCTGACAGAAGATGGCATTGCCATCTAAATTCTTACGTCAATATGAAGTACTATAATAACAGCAAATAGAACACTAAAGGGAGAAAATATGATCTTAATAGCGTCTTCTGCGGGGACTATTTCCTTTTAAAATTGCAACATAGGCGCCTAAATTCTGCTATCATATGACCTTAGACTGACCTACATCCATATTAGGTAGATAAACTGATAAGTTATGAAACAGTACCCTATATTTAGTAATGCTAAGTATTACATAGCAAAAACTAAGATAGTAAATCATTGCCAGCTGTGTATTTCCTAAGCGTTATAAAATTTGATAATACTCGCGAAAATTGTAAAGCATTCATAAAATCGTTAATGTCCCTAAAACACCACACTTCCAGATAATAAACACCAGAATAGCTATCAAAGATCGGAACGATGTCGTTTGTGATGATCTTGAATTCTTGTAACTACCATTGTAACAATATCCGTGTTTTCTGCTCTACAGCTATTACATGATATTTATGGTCAAGTCTAACAGCATTTTAGATCCTAAATCCTCACTAAGCAAGTATTATTAGTTATTATTGTCGAACACGTTACTGCATTTGAGTAAATAATATTAAGTTTGAAATGCCAACGATATTTCGTTCTAATAATCTGTTGGCAACAAACTGGGTAATCAGTAGTAGCGCAAACAACAATTGTGAGCCCATCTGTAATCAGAAAGTACTTGATAAGAGCCTGCAGTGCTTGCACAGTTAAAGATATTTCGACGTACTCAACAGAAAAGGACTTCTATTGTATGCCATGATATGATAATGATATCTCACGGTTCAAGTTTCAACAACTAAAAAAAATCAATATGCTGTCTACTTAAATTACCATTTTGAACGACGTTTGATTATCTCAGTTTATAAACATTTGCAAGTATTGCCGAACTTACATTTGCAATATTGTATGTACATAGAAGAACCTTTTTTCCGACCTACTATGGTTCTATATAACTCTTAGGAAAGTTGTAAATTAGCTTGCCATACAAATGACATTCCACGTCTTGCATCTACACTTAACGTGCGCCACTTAAACAAGTAGTTCTTTTTAAATCTTTTCCTTACATTCGAAAAATCAGAATCTATCCGACAAACCACAATCCAAACCTCCAACTATACCACATTTATCACTTGACTCGAAGTTTCTTGTCATTTACGTAAAACGTCATTATCTTTTCACCTGTTTCTGCAGTTTTATTGTCATAATACGACTTTTTTTATTCTGCAAACCGTGCCAGTTTGATATAGTCTGGCACTGATAAGAACTGACGAGATAGTTGCAAAACATCGTGTCCGTATTTTGATGCCAAATGGTCCACGTTAGAGATTGCCTTTGCATTATTATGATAATTCTCTAGTCTAAGCAAATCGGTGATTATTAATGAAGCATCAAACTTAATTATTCAAATTTAAAATTCAAAAACCCTTACATTATTTGTGGTTTAGTCCACATATTTGAGTGTTTCTTTGTTTTTCTGCAGAGTGGGCTTCAAAAAGTTCTCCATTCACATTGTCGTTGTAACCGTGGCACTTTGAAGAGGAGGACAATATGATAATGCTGACGGTTGTGATTTCTCGGATAGCTGGAATTTTAACTGCACCAAAAGAATTAAGAATAAGCATGTGTTGTTATCCTAAGGATCCCCAACTAGTACACTACGGTACAGTAGCGGTTCAACATTTGCATCGAACATAAGATGAAATAATAATGCTATAATAAATGTTGATGAGCACATGATATAAAAGTATACAACAAAGACCGCCTAACTTTTTACCATTTTGTGATGACACCAGACAAAGTTAGTAGCGGTGGCTGTATATTTTTCCAATAGGTGCAATCTTCTCAGATTATAATATTTGAGATTAAATTTAGATTGGGGGTCTGTTGTAAATTAGTTACATGTAGCCCATTATCTCGATGTATATCGAGGTGGATGGAATCCATTGTTTGGAGATTCACCTTACGTAAAACTAGAGTCGATATTCATGAATTTGTGAAAAGTATGTACCTATACACCCCATTATTTTAGTTATAAAATGTCCAATTTGTGAAAAAATTTTCTAATAAGCCAATTTTACTTCCACGTCCAACGCATGCGAAGTACTGCAACGCGAAAAAAAATGCTCAATCGCTTTAAAATGGTTGATAACGTAAAAAACAAAATTTGAGCAAAAAAAGTCTTGCCTGTGCTGTGGGTCTGTGTGTGGACGCGATAACTTTCGATTCGAAGGACTTAACACATGAACTTGAAATTCTGCATACGTATAAATCTTGACTACCCAAAGCGACTTATTGTTTTTGGGGTATAGGGAAGGGGGTGAAATTGGAGGATAACTACCTTTTTGCAAAATTTTTATTTTTTTTCCTATAAATTTTCGGTACAGCAAACGATTCAGAAGATATTAGGAAAAACCCTCACTTTAAAAAAAAGGTTTTCCTAAATATCTCCGAAAATACTTAATATATTCAAAAGTGAAAATGCCAGCAGATAGGAAATAAAAATTTTCACAAAAAGTGTTTCAAAAAGTTTTTCGAAAAAATTTACGTTTTCGAAATATTTTCAAAAAACTGGATTTTGGACCTTGTCCAAACGATTTTTTTTTTAATTTTGCCATTATATAGAAAGACAAATTTCTGATCGAAAAGCACTCTTGCAATTTTTTAATTAAGTTAATAATTTTCGAGTTATTTGCAAAAAAAGATGATTTAAAAATTTATGTATTTTTGCTAATATTATGAGAACCGTTTACTGTTTCAAAAAATGTGTAGAGAAAAATAAATGGTCAAAACCTCATTATTGATCGTATAATATAAGAAATAAAAGCGAAAATGTCATTTTGGCAAATGGATGTGGAAATATTGATTCAATTTGCGGCGGTATTTTATATACCTTCGTTTAGTTATTATAATATATTAATTTATTTATGTGTGACTTCTTCGTTTAAAGCTTTTATTATAAGGGGCATATTATAAACTCTTTCCTTAAAATACTGCCCTAAAAAAATCTAAAGGCGTGAGATCGGGAGGTTTGGGCGGAACTTTACTTCATCACTTCGATTTCCGATACATCTTCCTGCATAAATATCATTTACATAGGTTGTTATAATTCTGATGACATTATGAGGTAGTGCGCCGACTTGTAATATCAGATTTTGTCATTCCTTTGTCATATTTGTTTAATCCCTCCCTTAAAAATACATATATGTAATGGGTTAAATAACTAGTCTACCAAAAATACTACACCACACATCATTTCCCAAAATATTTTGAAAACTGGCCTTCTGACACCAGTGAGGATTATGTAACGAGAATACAATATAAAATCCTCATTTTGCGAGTACCGCTTATCCAGACTACAAAATTTATTCGTTTTTCGTAAGCAATACTTGATGCAACTGAATCTTAAATGAATGCAACTTGTTCTCTTTCAGAATCTGTTGAATTGATAAAACAAAATTATCAGTTTCAGCAGCCTTCGTCCTAAAAGTACTTTTCTTGTTTGCAAAACTGCCAAATTAACCCGTTTTTTTTTGTTAGAATTGCAAATAGCTTGCAAGGTGGTACTTAATAATCTGATTCGCATAACTAGCTATCTTTAAAACAAATTTCAACTACCTAACTGAAATTATTTTTATAAGCAACTAGCGACCCACCCCGGCTTCGCACGGGTAGCAGAGCATATTGTACCTACAGCAAACATCTTCTAGTCGTCACCTCCATTTGCTCCAAAAGTCCATTTAGTATAGAAATATGCGGGCGTTATCGCTCGTCTTATATAGAAACAATGGCCGACAGTGGGGGCGCGGCGCGGGGGTGACCGCATCAAGCGAGTCCCGTCATGGGTGTGAGAGAGACGCTTGAATTTATTTTCGCGCGCGTTAATTTTTATGTGGTGTAGAAGATTATAATAATATCCAGGAAGTGCTTAAGGTAACTAACGTATTTCAGTTGATAATGAGTAATACTGTATCGTTCTAAATAGCTTTCCAATTACTGCATTGTACGTGACCATTTTTTTAGAAGATAGAATGGGTATAGTAGCTATCCTTAAAAGATAGATATATGCTATCGCTGACTTTTCTGTAAATCTATAAAAGAGTAATATCCCACCATGCATTGTTTTGTTGTATCTCAAAGTGATTAGGCAGCGTTTTCGATGAAAGTTTCCATGCGGCTTGACCTTTTCCGACAATTTCGACGATTATCGTTATATTTCTAATTAAAATTAAAAACAAATGCTTGTTGGCTATATCTGCGAAACATCCGTAATTTTAACGCAGACACGTCTGATACATTGAAGAAAAACGGCGTTTTTTTTTTTCAATTTACAAAAACGTTGAATAACTACTCACTGTGCACCAAGTTAAAAGAAAAGGAGACGTACACAAGTCTGCCTTTCCTACTCTATAGCAGTCTCCACTGAAGTCGTCATTACTTTAAAGAATATCAACTGCAATCCACTAGGGCTAGGAAAAACTAGTAATGGTTTGGGAGGGTTGTGATAACTTCAGACTGGACGCTACATATAATCAGGATCGAACTAAAAAAGTACGTTTGATCACTGAATTATATTTCGCGTCCACTCCTCGATATCACAAGGTAAACCGCGTAGATGTTGAAAGGTTCTGGATGCAGTTGATTCGAATAAAAGGTTCAAAATAGAAGAGGCTCTTTTTATTTGGAAACGAAATATATGTATGGATCACAACAAAACTTAAGTAAAGAAAAGGCTAGAATGGATATTTTTAAGTCCCAGTTGGCGTCGCTAAAATGGTTTTGGCAAACACCGCCGTGTCTTGTAGTGGGCGGTTGTAGTATCGGGCAAAAGCTTCTGATGCCCGACTCCATCCAGTAGTCTTGCAGATTACTTCTAGACCTTGTAAGGTATATACAAAAATTCAACTCACTGAGAATTTTTTTCGTACTGTAAATCTAAGATGATTGAACTAATAGCAGATATTATAATAGCATCCTGCCTAATTGAAACTACTTAAAAATATCAACATTAGAGAACAACGCGCGTAACCTTAGCAGCTAAACCTATTAAACCCAAACAAGCTTATTATGCACATATGTAACGCAATGCAGCAACAATGGCATGTTTTTGTAATACAACACGGCCCCTCCACGTTCTATACCGGCCGGCTCTATCAACAGTTCTGCTTATGCATATCTGGAACCCCATCTCGAACCACAACGCGAACAGACGTGCGAGCGGTATACGTTTCAGGCCTGAAATACGCGGGACGGAGATCGTTCATGAAATTTCCTCCGCAGTTTGTGGGTGGTCAATCTACCGTGGCTCAAGAATGTCAATGACATGTGATGAGTAGCAGCGGTCTGATTGTGGTTTTTGCGCGAACGCGGAAGTGTTGATTATGGTGGTCAATTGTGATTCGGATTTGTGGTTAGTGCGATTAAGGGTGGTGGTTCATTTGTTATCAATTTATTTATTATTAATTTTCAAAGTTTTAATAATTTACAAATATTTTCGATTATCTTCATGGAGATTAGGTGCCCTCGGTACGTCAAAAAGTACGTACAATACTAACTGTTTTTTTAATTCACTAGTAAAATACTAGTAAACTAAATTCCTATAGAAATTGTTTGCAACTTGTTTGATATTTAACCAATAATTTTAATTAAACAAAAAACGTTTTGTTCCTCACAATCGGAGAATTGTTCTGCATCACCAGTTTTTGCAAACGATCGGGAATGTTTGCAACAGACTGCTGCACATACTCCTGCGGTACGTTTGCAAGAACTTGATGAATTCGCTCCTGCACTTCATCAAATGTTCCTAGTTTATTGGATAAGCTTGCTCCTTGCCACACCCCTAGTGGAAGAAGTCGCAAAGCGTTAGGTCAGGACTTCTTGCAGAACAATCCAAAGGTAATCGACGTCATAGCAGCGCCCTTGTCACGCGTGGATATTTCAAGCATACTCAAGCTACCGTTCTGCATTTATTGCGTCCACTGTGTCACCACCCTGTTGCTTTGGGCAACCAACATAAATTAGATAACACGTAATAAATTCTCCGATCGTGAGGATCAAAGTATTTTTTTTCACAGAAAATTGGTTAAGTTTTAAAACACATATACCATACGAGGGCTATATACAGGGTGAATCATTATGTTTGTCCGAATGAGATAAAAAGTAATTAAGTAGGTAGTCTCATTTTTTATGAAATTGCAAATGAGTCATTTATTTTTTTCTAGTTTATTTAGGTACGATGGAAAGATGTATTTTATAAATAGAACTTATAGTTCGCTACACTTTTTTAGTATTGTCACTTTATTTTTTACATGTGGTCTATTGGACTGGTTTAGGCTGTCATTTTGTTAAAAATTTGACTATTGCAGTGCGCGAGAAAATCGCGAATATCTTCTACGTTCAAAATGTTTAACAGTATAATGAATTTGCTACATTAGCACAAGGCTTTGATATTTTTTCTTAAACAGTTTGCAATCTGGACAAATTCACAATTTATACGTGGTTAAATGCAGAATTAAACAGTACCTAGCTGCACCAATAAATTACAAAATTCAAGCTACAAGTCAAATTAAAAATTGGCTAATTTAGTATTGTAATGTTGTAGTAGCTTTATAAGAACTGAACGTTTCAAAATACGTTAATATATGAATTACCAGGCATAATATTACCAAGCGTCGTCTTTTGATAAACGTTACAAAATGGGTTTCCTTCTCTTTGTGAAGTTCATAATAGATCCCGAGGGGGTCAAATGTTGTGAGTAAGCTAACCTTTTAAGGAAACAGTTGTAAATTGTTACTAAATCGGTAGATTATCGCAATTGGTGTCAAATTTTCTTCCAGCGAGCTCTCTAAGTTCAGGTATTCGGAAATGGCTCCTTCAACACGCCATCTATCAATAAGCTTCAACTTTTTGAGTCATTTTAAATTCGATGGGTTGCCTGAATCTGCCATCTTCCTACACTGCTTAGGAATCTTTATGACATTCACGCTTTGCAGAATTCTTCACAGCTACCTCAATATAAGCTGCTTTTATTGTTCTTAAGTTCCACTTACATTTATGCATAATTTAAGGCAACATTTATGTTGATGGATCAACATTTTTTGCCGTTCATGGAATAGCCGAACCGATACATTATTACTACAGTTTCACATCTGGTAAATTGATTGTGTTTACACTACTTAGAATTACAGAAAAAAAAAGCCGTATTTAAATCTGAGTCACACGAAATTTTCATTAAAGAAATTGTAAAATAACAACACATTACTACTTAAAAATTTAGATGAAAGATGTCTTAACTCTAGGCGGTCCTTCATGTCTCAATAAACATACTCCTTTTCAAAAGAGCCGAGTGAGTCAACAAAAACTGAAAGTGCCCTGTCGGAAAGCTTCGCGTGTGTGTGGTTGCTGAATCTCGTGTTTGTACAGGATGCGCTCCGGAAAATCGTGAGGGCGGCAGGAAGTGGCTTTAAGAATCCCCCAGGATTATTACGTGTACTTAGGGGCGTTTATGAGGATCTAAGATGGGAAAGGGACAGAGTAAGCCTAAGGTGCCGAAGAAGAAAAAAGATTCAAGTAAGTTTGGCTTAGTCTAAATGCTTCATGGGGAAATTGCAGAGGGGTGTGGAGCTGGATAAACTCAAATGCAAGCAAAATATTTATTAGGGAGGGCGTTCTTAATTGGAGTGTAAATATTCAATGAAGTTTAAACGTCGACAAACGCGTGAAAATGGTTTGAGGATATTTCTAACACTGAAACATTTTTTTGAGTTAACAAACAATTCGTGGACAGTTTTACTACTCATCTTCTTATAAAGATTAAGGCTAAGATTAAGCCAAAGAATTCAAATTTCTATTTTTATGGGTGACAAAATTCCTTCGTTACACAATTTCACGCAATTCTTTCAGTAATTACTTATTCAACACACCGCACCTTGAACTATCGGAATCGACTGAAAAAAGTGCAAACGGCGTTCGCTTATTGTGTGTTTATTAATAGGTTACCGCACATAATTACCTTTCATATTACGATAATCAAATTGCACAACGCAAAATGCTTTTTAAAGTATGCACATAAAAGTTGAACTTTTCTCTTATATTTGATACTTACAAAGTGTTTTTTTTCTATCCTAGTTGATGAGAGAAAAAAGACAAAGTTGTATATACAATTCTCGAAAAACTTTCCATTAATAATGTATTTTAAGCAGTTTCTATAAAATGTTCGACAGATTTATACATAAAATGCAAGTGAAAACAATTTTTCCTTAATAAAACATTAATAAATAGGATCTTCATACTGGTTTCCATTACCGTTGCATAACAAAATAACAAAACTATGGATATTGTATGAAGCAAATTTAAATGCATGTACAAAACCGCCACACTGTGCAAAGTCCGATATCTAAAAACAAGTACCTACCCAATATTTCAGTAAAAATTCAGACAAACCATATTTATTTTTTTCACAGTCTAACTTTCTTTTAACTTCATGCAAAAGTTTAGATTAACTGTTTTACAAATCTGAACACCCTAATAATCTTTTTGACCTAATTTTCTACTTTTTGCAAAACTTTGAGCTAGTCATTACCTACTAGTTAGTAGGTTCGTCACCTATTTAAAATATTTTGTTGTGTTCAGAATTGAAAGATATTGGTAGTATTGTTTGATAGAAAAGTTTCCTTTCGCAAGTCTATACTTTTTAATGCATCTAATTATTAATTTTTTAATTGGCTTTTGCTATCTCTATCATTACTACAGACTGGACTAAGCGATTGTCGAACATCCACATTTCCAAAAAGTAGCAAGAACGCAAGTGATATCGAGAGAAAAAACTAATCATCTTTAGATTCCATCACCTGTAGATTCTGAATTTTTTCAGTTTCACTGAAATTTACAAATTATATTGTTTGTCTATTAATGCTAGCCAACGTTTTTGTTATTTTTGAAACAGTCTTCGTTAATTCAAAATATTCACCAAGTGCTTACAGTAGCCGGAAGGAACATAAAGTACCAGCAGGTTTATTCCCTCGAATTTTTTTAATGTAACATAAATGGATTCTAGTTTTTGCCAAAAACTTATTCTTGACTGAAATTTTCTTGCTAAATTACAAACAGAGCTAAAAACCGAAAATCAACTAACATTTGGAGACTATTTTGAGACAAACAGTAGTGGTAAAAAGTTCTCACAGTCATCCAGAAAGCAAAGTCATGCTTCGATGTATTGCCTAGGAAAATATTAATCCAAGCTAATACTGATTACAACTTCCAATTCCTGTCTTCGAAATACATATTTGTCTAGATAATATCTAGAATATTGTAGATCTCTAAACTATTCCTGATTCAAATGTAAATAAAAAACTATTATAAATTAGAAAATATAATATATAATATAATCTCTAGTGAAATGTTTTTCTAATCACACATTTGTCAAAAACGCACAATCAACAGCTTTATAGGATATGATTTTCGAACAACATATATCGTTATGATTGGCGATAGTCTATTCCCAAGCAAATAATTGGCGGCATCCGCACCAGTCTTCCATAGCAACAATTCAGTCAAAGCCAGCATAACAATGACGCAAATATCGTAATTACTTAAAAGAGGCGTACCCGGTTTTCTTCTTATGTTTCATAAGCACATGTCAGTTTTTACGTCCAAACAAATGTCAGCAGGCACAAAGCGGTTCGTATTTAAAATTAGATCTTTACTGCTCCAAAACAAATACAAGAAGAAACTGAAACAAACGACTAATGAAGAAGTCAGACCCACGCGGCCTGTTTTCGAAAAAGGAGCATCCGCTTCGAGTCACCTAAATTGGTCGGCTGACATCATCTGTTTTACTCGGCCGAGCCCGGTGACTTGAGTAGGTAAATACCAAACAATCGGTGTTGACCTTCCGGTCACACATCCTTTGGCAATTTTATTCTGCCTTCGGGTAAAAAGATCGACGTGCCTGTCTCCCTGTGTAATAACAAGCCACACTTCGAGTGTTTTGTCTTACTCAACACTTCGACAGGTGTGAGGCAAGAGTCGACAAGAATGTAGCGAAATGGAGGTCAGGCCACTTTATGAAATGCATAAAAGCATAAAATGTAGTAAACGCAGGTTTTCTTGAGCACGATTCGTGGGAACAAATCTCGTGGAGCAAGTAGTTGACGGCTCAATTGGTTAGTTTTTTCCTTCTCAAGTCACAAGACTGCTTTACTCGAACACCTCGAAATCAAGTTTTGCTGGTTAAAAGAATGACTTATTAAATAAAACGGCTGTCTTCTAGAACACTAGTCGTAGTACTTTGAAAATATAGTCATATTATGAACACTTCTAGTTGCCATATCCCTTCACAAAAGTGCATGTAAGCCGTCAAAAAGCTTATATTTCTATACCTCGTATAGGTCGTACATGTATTATAGAATTGGGTTCAGATCAGATCATCGCGCCAATATAGCTACTTTTAAGCGTTTTGTATTTCAAATACGAAAATACGCTACATTTTTCAGTTTAAACTTAATTTGACGGAATATATCAGTTAACTCAGTCAGCAATTACATCGAAATGTAATCAACGTTGTAGATAATTAAAACATCACCGATTCAGAAGGTTGGTGAGTAACAAACCCCATAACGATATCCACGATCTTTTTAACAATTTTTTATTTTCCCTGCCTCTATAAGTTATCACTAATAATTTTTATATAAAAAAACCGTACATTTTACTAATAAAGTAATTTAAGTGTAAACTCTTTGATCGGCGGATTTTGGAAATAGAACTTTAAAAGCGTCAAAACCACTCGATCCGAACAATAGAAATCCATTATTCTAACTTAAGAGGAGTTTTACTGAATCCAAGACTATTATGTTTACTCCCAGTGATCTTAAATCCTTTCGTTTCCATTTTTTTAGTTAGTCGAGTTTCGCCAAAACCTGTAAACAAAGTAGATCAGAACACGCGTTTATAATAAGAACTTTTAACCGTATCAACCAAACCTCATTCAATGTTCAACGTTAAGTTACTCCACTTGTGGGCAAAACGTAAGTTAACCGAATAAGATATAAGATAAAAATGTAACTAGAAAAGCAAAGGTGCAATAATATTAACTGAATTCATCTAAAATACTAAATATGTCTTTATAAATAATGAAAAAGGGTTTTTAAAATTTAATGTTCGGATAATGATTGCACATTTTAAAATTTGTAAAACAGAATCTTTTGAAAATTTTGGACCAAACTTAAATTATGTGACAATATTTGTTGCAGCTCTGAAAAACTTCTTTTTGACTTAGCAACCAGCAGCAACCAAAGAAGAAATTTCGATAATTTCCATTGCCACATCTTTGACAAACTCCTAGTTGACCAAACCAGTAGTACTGCATGAAGTTTACGATTTATCCCCCATTTTCGGAAACTAAATATAAGTTAATTTGCAGTATCTTCTCCAGTTTGATAACCACCATATAATGATAATTTCTTATGTTAGACTATAGTAATTGCGGTTAAAAGGTAATAATTGTCCGACATGATAAATTAGCAACATCAGTTTATTAATTATTAAATACCAAGTTCATGCAAGTATGTGCACCCACAATTTCTCATCACAAGATCCCCTCTATTGGTTTCTTCCTGCCCCGTACGAACAATAGCATTATGCACGGTGAATTGACATTCATACTCGTACATTATGCGCATGCAGGGGCAGCAGGTGATTCAGCTGTTTCGTGTAAAGACAAAAAAATCAACCTTTTCGCTGCGCTAGGGTCATTAATCTTCATGACAAATTACCACGGCTCTTATAATAACTATGTATCAATTTACACCAGGTCGTGGATATGCAGAGCAGAATAGGCGGGGTTGCCAGACTACCAAAATTAAATGTGGGAAACACATTCGCCGCAGCTTCTTAAAATGACACCTTCCCCTCACAGGAGTGAAACTAATTTTAATATATGTGCAATTAGAGCAATTGTTTTAAGATTAAAAATTTTGAGCCTAACCCTTGATTGATTGATTGATTGAACCAGCGCACGGTAGGCATTTCTGCCGCTCCCGGATATACCGCCGGGCCGGCTACGTCTACACTGGGTTGGAGGGAAAATATATTAAAGCATATTTCTAACATTAATCGCATTCTAATTAAGTGTTTCGTAAAACCTAATTTTATTTTATTACTACACTGCGCGAAATAAAACACTGTAAACAATACTGTAAATACAAAAAAATATTACAATACAACTATACAATCGAAAAATTTTATATATTTATTTATTATTTATAGGTAAATATAATATCGCACGTGCCCCTAATTGACAAATATGAAAATATTGAAAAAAGTGATGCTCATTTATATTTAACAGCCTTCCAATTGTTCTGTCGAAACCAACGAAACAATAGGCTTGTTCTTGGCAACTATGCACACATTTATAAAAAGTTCCTGCATCTAAAATTATGGAGGTGCAGGATGAATCCGTCAATTCAAGGCCTGCGGAGATAACACTTTTGGTCTGTTTTTCATTATTACCACAGTACACGACAATGCGTGATGGAATGCTTCCTTACCCAGACTCTGAGTACACATCGTGTTATTGCGCCACACTGAGAGAGTAACTCGTTGAATCTCGATGTTCTTATCTGCTACATGCCTTTGCACAGATAGTATTTTTATTTGCAGTCTTCAACTGGCATACCAACTGTATCTTTAATATTTGTTTGCTTTTACGTAAAAGCTGCTCGAATCCGCATTGCTGATTCAGCATTTCGTTACTTATAATATTTTGCCCTAACAAATGAACACTTGTAAAACAGATAAAAATGCTATGCATTATTCCTACTAACAACACATCCAATAATTCCAAATGATCAATCTTTAATCTTAGAATATTGCTGAAATAATACATTTCTAATGTTTGAAATTTACTGTAAGGTCATTTATATGTGTACATATTTGCATATTCGTTGTGGCTAGATGATTCCTGAGATATTTACCACCAAACGGCGGATTACAATGCTTGCAGGTTGATATCCGCCGTCAATGCTGTAATTGGCGCTAACGTAGCGGACTTCTCGTACTTACTCAGCAGTAAGCGCGGAGAAATAACGCTCCATTTTTCGACATTCAGCCGTTTAAACAAATAAAACCCAAATATTATTAATATCGCTATAGATATCATATGGCATTATCAAGGGCGAGCTTTCCACGCCCGTCGCAAACGCCTGAATTTACTTTACATGTTTGTAAAAACATATATATAAAAATAAAATAATAATAAGTTTTTTGACTTCTGTAAATTGGTCACAATTGAAACTTCTATTCGAAAAATAGTGTTATTTCGCAAATTCCCCCGCACTGGCGCAATTGATAGATATTGCTGCTCAATTAATCGTGCGTAAKATTTTTGTTATCTACACGTTTTTTCACTATGGAGTATATTCCACTGATAACTAAAATACGCTTTTGAATATCGGTACATTTATTTAKTATGTACACAAGATAAAACCAACGAAAAAWTGATATTCCTAATACAGACGAAAGAAATGCATTAAAAATTGCAAATGTAAAATGCAAATAAATTCCTAAGTGAGGTGGCTAAAATAATATACAGGTTGTTTAAAAGAATGTGTAAAATATTTAAAGAGGTAATAGTATGGACCAAAATAAGTGGAATAGTCTCAATAAACATGGGTCCGCAAAGTAATGMMTTCGGACATATCGAATATTTTTTTAAAATTTATTTGCAATTATTTAMTTAMTTTTCATTATGTCCAAACAAACAAATAAAACAAGCTTCTGGTTAAATMAAAAAATAAAGTTTCATWGGATGTTCAAAGTGTTTTCCTTCCATTTCCAGGGAGACACGACATCTTTGCCTGAAGAATTATATTTGTTGCCTTTMTACGTTGCTTGTGTTCTGCAGAAAATTTAGATAAGTAGCACCTGTTAATCGGTTTGGTAAAATAACAAGAGCTAG
Source organism: Rhyzopertha dominica (assembly GCA_025024175.1). NCBI lineage: Eukaryota > Metazoa > Arthropoda > Insecta > Coleoptera > Bostrichidae > Rhyzopertha > Rhyzopertha dominica. The sequence goes on from QCXZ01000001.1 coordinate 26,359,297, forward strand.
AAACTTGTCGCCTACGATATCCATCCAAAAGTTTTATTAAAATCGTGTTTAATATCCGGATTCCATTACAGCCGGTGAAAATGAACATCTTCATTTCGTGTGATCCCGGCATCATCAGTAAAAAGAATATTGACAAGAAAACGGCGATCTTCAGCATCAACTGCGTAGAAACCAGAGACAAAGAAACCAAACGTGCTTGATGATGAAGTGGATTTAAGTTCTGTACTCGTTGTACATGGTACGAATAAAGCAGCTGCTACTGGAGAATTCTCCAAACAAGAAGAACACTCGGCTGATATTCTCCGCACACTCATCCCTGCTTGAATTTCTTCTTTTGCTCTAGAAAAAGATACTGCCTTTGATCTTCCGGGTAAACAGCATTGTCTGCTCAATGAACCAGTATCACGCAATATTCGGTGAATTCTTCTTAACACACGATGTCTTAACATTCTTTAGAATCTGGTGATTTGGATAAGCTTAACCATAAGGACATGCTTCAGTGACGATACCGCTAGCATGACAATACATGCAAATAATGTCGGATAATTCCACGTTAGAGTTAAGAGGCATAACAAACAAAAACTGTTGCACTGAAAACAGTCAAATACTTAATGTTTATTTCACAAAACATTGCCAACTACGACAAGAAAATGCAAGCTTTTGCAAAATTAAAAAGGCTGTAAAAATAACCTTCCGTGTTGTTAACTCCTTTTATTTAAAACACTTGTATCAAACACACTAGATCTCAACAAAATTCACGAAACCACACGGCACAAAAACACCTGCTTCACTAAGCCTTTCACTCGCTTCAGACTTCCCGCCATGCACTAGCCCGCGCTTTACATAGGTAGCTTCCGCCTACGCCATCTTTCTAGATGTTTCTAGAAAGACATCTAACTGTCGCAGTCTATACTTCGATTACATTCCATCGACATTCCCGTCCTCTAGCTGTCGCTTGGATAACTACTTGCAGTGCACCACATCCACATGTCTGCAACTCCAGTCTACAGATGGCGCTGCTCGTAACAATATCTTCGAAACCGTTACTTTGCGGACACATGTTTATTAAGACCTTTTTGTTTATTTTTGGCCCATACTATTACGTCTTTAAATATTTTATATTCTTTTGTCAACACCTGGTATATGGTATAAACGCCAGCTTGGGATATTAAAATTAAGGAAGTGGTATGATCCGAATTAGAAACAAAAACATAGTTCTACAAAAAATAAAATATAGGAGAGTTACATAACAGCCAGAGATTAATAGTTTAAAGAACTAGTTAAAAGGATCAACGAAGCGGCTTCGGACTTGTAAAACTTTATGATTAAAATAACAGAGAATGAAGCCACGAATTTTGTACAATGTAGGGAAAAAAGACAAGCAGACCAATCTACAATAAAAAATCATCAAGAAAGAAGATTTAGACCTTTTAACAAATAGGAACTAAGAAACGGATTACCCCATGCTACTATTAAAAACGAGATTAAAACGGCATATAATGGAAAACTGGCACAAGGGAATGAGGATTTGCTAATGCAATATACAAAGACATTTCAATGAAACAAAATATAACAAGATTTTCTGTAGGAATCATTAGGCAGCGTCTTCATACTCGACACCAGTCAACCAAAACAAATTGTACTATAACAAAAATAACGTTAACAGACTTGACTTCAACTGCTCTGACCTAATAAGTTTCCAAAGATGTAGAGGATTAAGAGGGGCATTTACTTGGAGCGATCGGGCAGAAATGTAAATTATGCAACCCATATTACCAGCGGGACATGGGACGTAAGAGGGTAGCCGATAGGTAAACATTGCGCAAAGATCGTACGAGCAACAGACGGGCTAAACTAATATTCGGAAAATTGCTGACTATAGGGTGTGCATAAAAAAGTAAGCATGATATTAGTAACTTACTATGATATTATACCAGGTTATTCAAAATATGGAATAACCCATTTATTTCTGTAAATATGAACTATATAAAATTTCATTCTAACTGCATGATTTCTGTAGGAACTTTTATAACAATTTTCCTTCCGCCTCCCCATTGCTTCGGCAGACAGTAAATTAATGTGAAAGAGCTTTTAACATTAAACTTGTCCCATGTAATTACTAATTAGACATACAATCTTAGAAATCCAGTCATATCGGAATAGATCGTATACCGCTCGATCATTCCCGACAGGATTGTATCTTAGTCTCACTGTTCAGTGGATACCACGCGACGGACCTGGTGGGGATGGGCATTTGCATTTTGCTATCGTGACGGACTCGTGCGAAAGGGTTTGCGGTTTTAGATTTTTTGAATGTTTTTACTCATTTATCGTGCTCATGTTTTTGATAGTGTACAAAGAAATATGTAGCTACAACGTGGAATTCGAATTTTTCGTTTATGTGCCTTAGTTTTCGAGAAATAGCTCGCCAAAAATACGCATTTTTAAGCAAAATATAACAACAAATATTTAAATTACTGTACCAAATTCAGAAAAAACTCGAACTCTACGTTGTAGCTACATCTTTTGTCATTGCCATGTCGAAATTTCACTTCGAAAAAGTTTCGAATATCTCGGTAAAATGTAAAACGGTAGGTGCTTAAAATCACCCGATTCGCTCTAGGTAAACGCCCCTCTTAAAAAAGATTTCCAGTGCTGCCAATATACATTACAAACGGTGGTAGAAGAAGGCTTCACGGATAATGAGACGGCCTGGTTGTGAAGCTAACTATATTTAATGCTTATGTATTACACTAAATAGTGAACAATGCGATATACGAGGCATATTCGTAAAGAAAGGGTCGTTTTGCTATTAAAAACGTGTTTGTTAGAAAAATATTCTATTCACAGTTTTAGGTTCTAAGCACCGTACCAGCTTCTTCAGCCCCTCCGCATGTAAGTATTTCCCCTCGGAATTATCATTTTATAACGACGATCTCCAGATCCTCGTCGTTCTCGAAGCGTTGTCCAGCAAGTCACTGTTTGAAGTGTAAAAAGAAGAAATAGTCTCTAGGTGTAACGTCAGGACTCTAAAGTGGGTCATGAAAAAGTTTTCAGCGAATATCGTGAATCTTCTTCTTGGTTCTGGTAGCAGTGTGGGGACAAGCATTTTCTTGGAGAAGGACTATTCTCGTTGACAGTTTCCCGCACTTACAAAGTTTAATCGCACTTATCGGTTTGGTAAGTGTTTCGCAGTCCATAGCAGCTATAATTAGTGTCCCTGATTCCATTAATTCAACAAAAAAGAACGCAATTTGCCGAGTCGTGTAAGAAGTCTGCTTGGATTTTTTCTGTTTTGGTGAAGTTGAATGGCGGCACTGCATGACTGTTGAATAGTTTCCGGTGTGTCGTAGGATATCTACGTCCTTTCTTCTCGATAATGATCCAAATACGCCCGCCCACTTAACATTTTTGTGTCTATTTGGTAACCGCCTTGCACACAGTTTGTGATAACTAAGCCTTTCCGTAACAATCTTGAATATGGTGATGCGCGCTGCAAGAGAAAATTCATAAGCTATAACATTAATATTGTCAATTGTTGATCAGATTTTTAGCGCTCCCTGTTCATTGTTTAACGAGTTCGTCGGTCTGGACACTGGCCCTGCTGTTTCGCTCTTCATTATGTACATTAGTGCGGACATTCTTGAATTCTCGACACCATTATCTGACTTTTCCTTCAATCATTAAAGCTGGTCTATGAACAAGGCATAGCTCCACTGTCCACTGCTAACACTTCGCAATTAGGGGGATCAACGATTGTCGCGGACATTGCTGATTGTATTCTCTACCTAGCAAACGACAACTGAAACAACACACTAACAATCGTGTCTTCAAAGGTAATCAAAAGGTGACGCTGTATCCGTACAACTTTGTTGTGATCCACCAATATTTAAATATACACAAACGATCCTTACTGTACGACATACGAACATAAAGTAGATTATTTAGATATTAGCTGAAATATAATAAGCACATAAAAATATAAATAACAAATACGTGCTGGGATTATTGAGTATGAAATGGAATAATTATTATCGAATAAAATATGAAGAGCAAAGAGCTTAGCCTGTAATGGTTAGCAAAAAAATGTGGAAATGAGGGTTGTGGGCACCTAGATGAATCCTGAAGGTGGCAGGTGGCTTGCTAGTGCTGCTACTAATTATTATTGTAGCACTATGCAAAACAGGCCAAGTACTCAAAATTAACTGTGTGGCGCACATTAAAAGAGAAAATATCTTACAAACTGGACGCAAAATCTGAGATTTTTAGCTTCAATTCAATATAACCAAAAATCCCCAAATACAACAAATTAATCTTCAAACGGCGAGAGATAAAACATCACTTTCGCCAAAAAGCTGCGCACCGTGATTGAATCTATATTTACATAATCAAAACAGGAATGCTTTTAACCGTCTCTTCTGCACACGAAACTCTATAACACAATAACAACAGGGGAGATATTGAAAGCAAACATTTCGTTCGAAGATACGAATTTATCAGTGAAAACGACAACTGTCCACATGCCATTGTGCTGCTTCACACGAACCCACGGCTGCAACAGTGCAGTACTTTAGTGCACGTTTGAGCTGCAGTCGTATGTTTACCTGCACCGTAGACTTCACGTGCAAGCAGTTAGCGACAAAGACGTAAGCTGGATTTGATATTGAACGGTAATGAATGTAATAGTATTATTTTTATGTTCGCCGATTGTTGTGCGGTTTATCACCCAGATAACGTTTGGACATAAATAACAAAGGAAAAAGGTCAGATGAATTTCAGAACCAAGCGTTTAATAAAAGGAGATATGAGATGTTGTCAATTTATCTTGAAAGGTGTTCGATTTTAAATCTATAAGTGGATCATATTAGATAACGGTGAGTGGTTACATATGTGTACATAAAGGAATGTAAGTTATTGCGTTGTAACGACAAAATGCTATAAAAGCTAGTAGCAATGGTGAACTACTTGTCGTTCAGGACAATTGAATTCTAATAGAAATAACCCTTCCGCTATTATCTTTTCCAGAAATTTCACTTATATACACCAATCCTACAAGTCCACGTAATCTACCCTAAATACATAAATAAAATTAAAATTAGATTATATGAGAGAAGATCATCCCTGAACAGTAATTCTGAAAAGAATTATAACGATTAAACCTATATGGGATATAGGCTAGTAAAAATCCTCACTGGATGATGAAACAGCATATGCATTATCCTAAGAAACTGGGCCAGGATCAAATACGAAATTAAAAAAATATATCACCAACTAGCACTTAAGCTATTATTCTCACTGACTAGGTTATTACAAAGTCGCAGGAAGTCTTCAGTTCGTAAATTCGATATGAGAGTTTATTCAAATGAATAAAATATTACGATTTAGAATTCACATCAAATGACTAGAAACTAGCACCGGTAGAACTGGWTACGTTTTATTGTTGTTTATTTGATAGTTTTCGCAGAAAACCATACAATATAAACACCACACCAGGTCATTTCAAGTATAAAGGAGCAATACAAATCCACCACAAAATCAGTTGGTAACCATTTCAAATAAAACGAAAAAAATATACTTTCAGAGAAATAGGCCGAAGTACAATGACAAAAAATGTGCTAAGAGATGACAAGTAATTAGCAAAAACATCTGTTGAGCACAATTTGTTGGAAAGTTCATATTTACAGAAATAAGCCTACTATTCCATACTTTTCTTAGACATGTATAACATTGCCTAAATTTAAAATACCCGGCTAGGAAATTTTCAGATGACAGATCTTTCTCAAAACGTAATTTTCTATACGAAATGTTTTAATCGTCAGCATTGCGATTTATAACACCAGGCACTATAACCTTCAATTCATAAAAAATATATTAGTTACTATATAAATAGGTCAAGTACTACGTTCTCTGTATATCTCGAGCATCTATATCTTTACTATCTTGGCTAGGTTGCTCTTTACCTTGCACAATATGAGATAAACAGCAATCAGTAATAGAATTAAAACTGTCGCTGTAAAATAAATGTGTTGCATACTTTTGCGAATTGTGTAATAAAAATTAATTCGCAGAGCTGGTTTAAATAACTTGACCAAATAAAACGTAGTTCAGAACATTGCTGTAAACATAATAGACCCCCAAAATTTAACAAGAGTATGTGTCATATAAACTAAAAGATTGAACTTACAGCTATTGTTAAAAAAAATTCGTTTTCGGCCAAAGTCTATTTTGGGTGACCATACAGATAGACAACACAGCATATCAATCCCATTTAGGTATAAAACGCGAGGTATAACCGAGTTCTATAGAAGATTACTTTAATTGAATTCTGACTATATTTACTCGTAGAACGTTTAAACCACAGGAAAACACGCAAAACTAAAAACTATTTGTAACTATTTCAGTTGGAGTTAAGTCCAGTTATGAACAGTTTAGAAGATCTAAGAGAATTCCCTGACAAAGGCAAGAATTCAGCTTCTTAAGTTTCACAAAGTTAAAAGAGGAATGTTCTTTTGTCTGTCAAGCGGGATAATTTCTCCTGTCTTATACTTTTTTGTTTTTTTTTCAGTCTTGGAAGTTTATGTTAGTTCAGTTATAATAAAGTGCGTATGTACGTAACAAATGGTCGGTTTCTTTTTGACGTCGAAATTAAATTAATGAAAACCTGCGGGGCTTTATGTGTATATAAATTGCAGATAGACATTATGCTAAGTGAAATTTTGCAGAAAAAAAAAAACGATTAATTAGGGTACTTTTTATTCCATAACTTATGACCAGTTTTATTAAACCAGTGGTTCCCAAACTGTGAGCCGCAAAATGTTGCAKAAATTTATAAAATTACTCCAGTTTTCAATTCACCCATGACAAGTCTATCTGGAGTAGAGTTGGTATTACTCCAAAACTAAAATAAAGCAACTTTAGTCACTTACCAATCTGCCAGTCTAAACTGTATAGCGTTCTACAAATAAAAGTTTTAAAGTAGAATCTAGTTTTAGTTGGTTGTTTGGTAGTTTCAAGAACAGAGTTGCCCGACTTCATTTAACCGAAGTAGCAAGTCGGCAGTTTGGGCTACTTTTTAAACATGCAAAATCCACGAAAGCAGTATTTTGAAGAAAAAAGTTTGGACGATTAGAACACGTTAATATGGTTGATATCTTGATTTTGTTGGATTATTCTAGACAACCTTTTTAACCTCAAACTTAGATATAATTGATATCATCCTATTTTCTTCCTCGGCAGAAAAATACTTTCAGTTATTAGTTACGTTCGTGGAATATCGGCAAGTTTACATGGATTCAAGATCATGTCAATACATGTACTCCAATTGATTTTACTTCTGCAGAAGAAGATAATCTAATGGTGTTATATGACGACAATACTTTGAAAGTGAAATTTGCGAGCATGGAGTTGGCCAAATTTTGGATTGCAACAAAAGATGAATATACTCTTTTAAACAATAAGGCCGCCGCGACTCCAAAATGTTTATGAATCTCCCATCTAACCTATTGTATTCACTTCAAGAAAAGGACGAGAAAGAAGATATTATGTAACAAATAAAATGGTCATAAGCAATAAAAACTAATTCCAGCGCTTTTCATTTAATACCTAGCATCGTATGAATCCAATAAACGTTTTCCAGGTTTGATGTTATGGTTATAATCATATAACCGCATGTTTCGTCAAAGGTAGTGTGACTTCTGAATACAGTATTTCTGTGAATAACGAGCAAAATATTCTGCGCAATTTATACAAAAAAGCACGTCGTCGCCAACTTATAACAAACAAAATAGACCCTTAGAGGCAGACTTTGTCTTTGTATTCAGCGTGCTGCAAAACAATATGGACACGTTTTGTGGAGTTATTGTTATTATTACCATTGTTGATCATGTTGTTGTTCTTGTTTTGTAGTTGTAGTTTTTTGTAAGTTACAGCGTTATTTAAAAATATATATTACCTACACAATTCTAGAAGCTTCTCGGAATGGGTAATAATTACTTCCACATCCAACGGGGAAGTATTGTATCGCGAAAAAAATTTTCAAAAATTTTTATTTGCTCATTTGCTTTAAAATGGTCGAAAACGCAAAAAAAAATTTGAGCAAAAACAAATTTCTTGTCTGTGTGTCTGTGTGTCTGTGGTATTGTTTGTGGACACGATAACTTTCGAAAGACTTAATATATGAACTTGACATTMGGCAMACGTATAAATCTCAACTACCCAAAGCGACCTGTTGTTTGTGGGGTAAGTAGAGTAMCGGGAAGGGGGCGAAATTGGGGGGTAACTAACCTTTTTGCAAATTTTTATTMTTTTATATTTTTTTCGTTTTAGTATGTGATTAGTAGTATAATTGCGAGTATTATTAGTTCTTATAAATTGTTTAGAAGATATTAGCAAAAAAGCGTCACTTAAAGAAAACGGTTTTTCTTAAATATCTCCGAATATATTTAATATATTCAAAAAATGAAAATGCCATCAGATAGGAAATAAAATTTCTCACAAAAAGTGTCTTAAAAAATTTATCCAAAATTTTGACATTTTCGAAATATTTCCAAAAAACCTATTTTGGACCCTGCTCGTTCGATTTTTTTAAATTTTGGTATTATATAGAAAATCAAATTTCTGATCAGAAAGCGCTCTCGTAATTTTTTTGTTAAGTTAATAATTTTCGATTTTTAAAAATGTATATACTCGTATTTTTGCTAATATCATGAGGACTGTTTGTCTTAGAAAAAATGTGTAAAGAGAAAATATGCTCAAAACCTGATTACTAATCGTATAGTATAAGAAATAAAAACGTAAATGTCATTTTGACAATTGGATGTGGAAGTATTGATTCAATTTGCAGCGGTTTTTTTCACTGAAAAGGCGATCTTTAAAGCATATTACGTTGCCTGTCGTTAAAGCAATCCGTTTTGTACATAAAATATTTGGTTAATACAAAAAAAAATGAATTTCTGAAACTACTCGAAAAATATTTACCACAATATGTATATAGTATTATTTAAAAAAATACTTGCTTAAAGAGTCCATGACCAACTGTGACTTTCATTTAAAAATACAATTTTATGTCGTAACTCAAACAAATAAAGAGTTTAAAATTTTGACTATGCCGAGAGAAAAAGCTGCTTTAAGAATGTTTCATATGTTTTTATATGTCAAAATCTACTGATCCGATAAAGTATGATACTAGATTTTCTCAAAATACATGTCTCTAACTACATTAAAATTCCTTAAATAAAAATTATGTAAAGTTATACAAGCAATCTAATTTTACTTTTAACTCACCATTCCATTAGAATTATTGAAAAAATGATATTTTGTTATTTTCATTATTATTATCTGTCTTGCGGTAAATTTATAAACTTAAAACTACTTTTTAGAAACTCAACATAAGATTGATTTTTTCGTGTGCTTTTACAATAAATCACTTCTGAAATATCAACGCTTAACCTAACACCTGGTATATGGGTAACACAAAAGAAGCGTGCGAACATCAATTAACAGCTTTTTGTGGCTTAATTGAAAGAAGCGCATTCAGACCTTGTATTTAATAGTAAGAACAAAATTAAATCGCTACAAATCAAAATAATAGAACAAAACATAAATCCTAATACTAGTGTTTATTGACAATTTATGACAAAAAATTAATATGACATTTGCAAATTTGATATAAGGATATAAAATGTTCCATCGCTAGAATTATTTGAATGGTAAATGTCATAGTATGAGTGTATGTAATGGTTATATAGTGTTTGTGTTTAAATGATAGTGTTGTAGGTGTTACTCAGTCCTTGTATGTCTGTCATGGGCGTACCCAGCTTTTGGTTTAGGGGGGTGTATAGTGTATAATTCAACACAAATAGAAACGCGCGTTTCTCAAATTAGATTACTTAAGTAACTAATGAAATATTATTTATTAATTAATTATTTTTCAATTATTTTATTAATAATTTTAAACTCACTATTTGTTATTGTCCTCAAGCTACTAAAATCATTTCATGTATTATATTCATCTTGCTGACTGTAATCGAAATGCAAATCAGGCTCAATATCACCAGAAAAATATATTGTTATAAAATTGTACGAAATATCCTTAATTACAGAAATCTGCAGGTATTAGTAGTTAAACGCACAGTACAAATTGTGACAAATGTATGTATTACTTATGAACAGTTAAACTTAGTACGGCAATGTTAGTTATACTTCGATTTATACTTGTACGGAAKTTTTAGGACGTAAAAGTAAATTATGTTTTTAACTTTAATCTGCTATGCATAGTTTAAATGCTTAAAGCTTAAATGCTTAAAGCGTCGATTGACGTAAGAATACGTCAATCAACGCTTAAAGCATCTGAAACTGAAATATGAGCACATGGGTAATACTGAATTAAACTTGGAGATTGGCAAATTTTGGTTTAAAAGCAGTAATCGCATTATTCGGATATTTTAAATAAATCAGTGTTTCAGTTTCTATTATTACATTTTAAGTCGCTTCTCAAGCACTAGCAATTCATGCACATTTTACAGCAAAATACTTTTTTCTTCTGCCTAGCAAAAATAATGACTAGGGCATAAATCAAAAATAATGCTTTTGAGTGAGCGTCGATTATATCAATATCAATGCTAAACACTGAAACATATCATTAAAAGGATAGCATATTTCATCCCAATGTTTGACGACAATTTTGTACACATTATGAGTACTGCGATGTGAAATCTGATTCTGTGTATTCCATATAACGGTATCATGCATAGTTGAACTATCCCTATAGGAAAACATATTAGAAGAGCTGAACAAAGTAAAAATCGTGTTATGACTCCTGACCCACGTAGTCTTATTTAAGACAACGATTCATAACAACAAGAATGTTGCAGTCGCAACTTCAAATCCCACATGGTATCAGTGAGGCTTGGAAACCGTTTGACAACGTCTTATTAGAGAAGACCATTTGTATGGGTCAATTATGAGTTCTGGATGAAAATTGTGTAATACACTTGCCTATAAATTTTACTTCACTTACAATTTTGTAAATAAAACAGTTTTTAGGTGAACACGCATAATTGACCAGCTAAATGTATGGCGGTTAGGAAGGGCCCAGAGTTGGCAGCTGCCCTCCCTTCGGTACGCCCGTGCTTACAGTAACATAACCAAATTTCTGACCTAGCGCCATCCGAAATAAAAGACTTTTATTGTTCGTAGCATTTCCACAAAGCAGCGAAACGTGCGACCCACATTTCAATCCCCCGAACGAATTCACGTCGTAGCGCCCCGCTCTGGTGGCTCGTAAAAAACATAAACAAACAGTTTCATTGAGAAACGTGTCAGCCTGTCCCGATTCAGTGTATGTAAATCTCAATATCCGTTCACCTCGTTACAGGCGTGCAGTGGCTCCGCTTCGGATCCATCGTCACCATAAAGTCGAAGCTCCATGGACAGAACCAGCTGTGCCAGGCGGAGGTCCAGGCCACCAGCCCCCAGCAGGGGAAGCACCTCGACGTCGGAGAGTGGCTGAAGGCGCTCGAGCTCCAACAGTACGAGAAGCTCTTCGACAAGTTCGAGGGGGTCGAGGACCTACTAGATCACTCAGAGGCGGACATCAAGAGCCTGGGTGTGAAGATATCGTCCCACCGCGCTAAAATAATGACCAGCTTAACAGGACTCAGATGTAAATACTACGGTGAGTTACGTTGTCCGGTTCCCACATCTCGAGGTTTGGGCGTCGTGATTCTTCTTTTTGTGGGGATTTTTATTTGCGGTTTTATAACTTGCAATCTCGGCTGGATGATGAATGCTGTGTTTGGCAACAGGTTTCCACAAAAAAAAATTGCAAAGAGCGAGGTAGTATTTGGGAACGCTTGAGAGTTCTTCGCACTGGATGATGTGCCTTCACCGACAGATAAGAATTAAAACGTTTCAGCAATTAAATTGAATTTACGATTCGAGCTACGAAGATATACGCCAGTTAACTACAGAAATTTTTTTCCGTTTGAGTATCCAAACCTTTTAGTCATGCTAAAATTTCCATTTAAAGTAATGCACTCGCTCCATTATTTGTCAATACTAGTGAGTATACAGGGTATTTTTTCCGAGAATTAAATGGGGAAAGATTTGCAGTTTTGTGACCCTAATTTAATGCACCTTTTAGATTTTTGTCAAAGTTCATGGCTTACTGAATATTTTGAAAGGAAAACAAACAAAACAAATTTTAGAAATCCTTTAAAGCATAATAATGTCGAAAAACCAAATTTTTGATGCAACTTTTTAATAAAACATAATCCCTTTTTGAGGTGCTACAAATACATATTTAAAATAAAGGTGGAAACAGAACTGTCTCAAGCTTACCCAGCGACTATAACATAATATTATAGAGGATATGTCACTAAACGCAAATCGGTCTATAATGAAAACATAGTTGAACCTAGAAAAAAATGTTTCGAATAAAAGTAGTACAAAACTAAGCGATTTCTAAGATTAAAATATATTCAAAGATAATGATACCCAAAGTAGACATTAACTTCGTTATTATTACAAGGAACACCTTGTTTATTATCCGGTTTGTTAATTTATTTAATTAATTTTAATTATTAATAACTGAGAATAAATGACTTATTGCTGCACAATTACGAAGTTATTTCACGTGTTGTGCAAAATTTTATTATCGCGGTGTTTGGCGCCATTTTTAAAACAAAACACTGAAAGGGATGTAGTATCCGCATTTCGCACCTGGAACTACTAACGCATTTTGCGTTTCGTAATAGAGCCATTTCGAAACGAAATTTTTTATTTTCCAGTGTTGGTATCACTAAAAAACTCTGGAAAAACGTCAAACTCCACCTCATAACGTCGTAACTGTCATAGGTCTTGTCAAAATTGACACTTAGCCAGCTTAAGCATGGCAGGTTAAATTTCCCTATATTTTTTATTTTTATTAAATCTCACATTTTGTTCTGTAGAAGAGGAAATCACGCAAAATAGAAAAAAATATATAAAAAACCTGTTTCATTAGGCCTTCGGCTCGTTTTGCAAACGTTGGATGCGTGCGACAAAGGGTTTTATGAAACGGGCTATTTAAAATACTATTATGGATAGCAATATTTACTAGTTCATAAATGAAAAACTAATGTTTATTTAATCGAATGCCATATTTTTTCTGACTTCATCGATTGCAGCTTCAAATATCCTTTTTCTTGATATTAAGTTTTGGTAGCGGCCACCAACGGTTTTTGAAAAATTTTGCGTTGTTTTGGAAATTTCAAATAATCACGTGTTATAACGTTAGCCATCAGTGACGTTTGGCGAATTTTCGGTAGTCTTGTCGCAGAAATATAATTTCATTGCCGTATTAACTTGTCGTTTGTGGTGGATTAGTGTTTCTGGTCTGAAATTGGAATGTCTTAGAATATAAATTCGCAACAATAATTAACACGGTTTATTCCTTGGGTAACCTAGAAAGGAAATTTATGAATGTACACGCAAAGCTTTCCAAATTTAGCGGCATTTGCGAATTGAACAAGAAAGCTTGACAGAAGGTACAAAATTTGTGACGCTTGAAGTAAACCACGTTCTAAGAGCAGCTGGTTTTGTCCAGTAGAGATATCAGTCGCGAATTACACTGCATAAAAATAAATTTCGTCTGTATCACGCCTAGTTACTAGTAAATTGGCATCTAAATGGGGATGACTTCAACAATTGATTGCAGTTTTCTGAACGGGTCCTACGCAAACTTCTACACAGACATTACTTTTTTGATAGTGGTCTTTACGGATGAAGCTTACGTTTTATAATAATGCTCTTGTGTTAAGGCGTAACTGCTATTATTAGAGTACGGACAATATTCATTGGATAAGATCCTTGGACAATCAACCTTAGTTACCTGAGGAATTTTTTCAATAGAATTATCAACGGGAACGTGTGCACAGCACAACTTGATTTCCTCTCGTCAGCAGTGGTTGTTGGCAAGACGACGGCACTTGTCTTGCCTGACTTTAGTAAAGCATTTGACACCATTTCGCATTCAATATTCTTAGCTATTCTTTATTATATTGATTTTAATTTTATTGCAAATTCCGTAAGACTATTAGAACACTATTTTGGTGGAAGGTGTCAAGTAGTGCAGGTGAAATGTAATTTATCTACACCTATATCTTTAACTGGAGGTGTTCCACAGGGGTCAATTATATGACAGTTGCTTTTTTAGTTCTACACTTGCAATCTTGAACGACATATCAATACTTGTAGTGTTCACATGTATGCTGACGGCAATCAAATGCATCATCCATTCCACTACAAAGAAACAATGGATGCTGAACTTAGATCTTATAAATATATGTTAGTTTGTAACTACACACTCTGAAGATTAATCCAAGCAAGTTAGGCGATGTTATATTTMTAAATAAAAAGGAATGCATCATGTTATCATCTTGGGCTATTCTTTATTATAAGTTAGTTAGTATTTCCGTTCTTGAGTATGCAAAAAAATCTGGGTCTTATTATTGCTTCTAAGTTAAAAGAACGCTTTAAGGAACACATAGCACAACGTACCCGTAAAGCATACATGGCCTTGAAGAAATTTTATCCACATAGGTCGTATTTTTCAAAAGATATTAAAACTATTTAGTGCGAAAGCCTTGTATTGTCTCATGTTTCGTACTACTGCATTATTTATGGTCCCTGCTCCCTGCTTGGATATAGATACTTCTAATAAAATTGAAAAAGTTGAAAATGCGTGTATACGTCTTATTTTTGGAATTCGTAAGTTTGAGCACATTTCTCACAAGTTTGGCGGGCTAAAATGGCTTAGGATAAAAGAGGGAAGACTGTTGAATATCACATGCGTATCTTATAAAATGGGTCTAGTAAAACAACCACCGTATCTGCTCATTAATGTAAGCTTCAGAAGTGATGTACACAATTTGAATTTAAGCAATGTGGGTTCCGTGCTGACGCCGCCAACTCACCGCACTGCAATTTTCGAGCGATAGTTTTAGTATAATGTTGCCAGAACTTATAATTAATTACCTAATTCTAATTCCTTTTGCAAAGTACAATTCGTTTAAAAGCAAACTTAAAAATTTAATGTGTGTGTTGCAGTGTAAACAATAGGTACGTTTTGAGTTCTGTTCGCTGCTTTGAGCATGTTAGGATTTTTGCTTGGATTTTAACAGAACAATTAAATTTTTTATATTTGTAATTATTTTTGTCTTGTGGTGCCGGAGCTCGGGGTATAATATATTGTCTTCATAACCAAGGTTAAGTGGTAGAACCGGCGTTGCGTACCGTGCGGGTACGTAGCGAGCTGAACTTCTGGTGATTTCTTTTTTGAGTTATGTTTAGACGATGACTTAGAACTTAAATCTTTATTAATAAATTGTAAGTTTTTTAATATGGGTGTTCTGTTAACTGATTTTTGTTTGTTTTGTCTTTTTCGTTCATTTATTTTGAGTTTCGTATTAAACCTCGGATTCTTGATTACTGCTACTACGGCTACTAGTATGACTGCTGCATAGTTAAAGTAGTCAAAGTCAAAATCTAACGCGATACCCCGCGATTATTAGAAATTTCCATCAAAAGCGCATTTTTTTTAAGTCGGTGGCAGATACTGTTAGAGTAAATACAATGTTAAATTAAAGTTTCGAATTTTCAGGAGGCTACAAGAAAAGAGAACCGACAATCAGGCACAGTGTAGCAGTAGACAACTCGCGGACGATACAACAGAAGGACACGTTGTAAGTACACTTTTTATCGAGCTCAATCAAGAACCTGCGTTCGTTGTTATTCTCGTCGGGCTCTGCAAACGTCATTCTTTGATGAAGGTCACAGAGGGCCGAAGGCTCGTTAATTGTTTTTGTTTAAACGAAGTGGGTAAACTTAATTAAGGTCTAAAATAGGCTTTTCCGCCACCGGGGTGCTGTTAAAGTAGATTTATATTTAGAATGAGCTCCGCGTAAGTTTGAGATTCACATCAATTCAGAATTAACCGCAAACTTTATCAACGCCAGTTTTTTATGCAAATATGAGGATAACACTAATTTTCTGTTATTTTGAAGAAAACCGATGACGTGTATTGGTATTTTCTGTTCTTCTATGTATTTACCGTAAAAATTTAAATTTATGTTAAAATGCCGTCGACGGTTCCACGTGAATTACCAACGGGCTTTCGTGAAAACTATAAAAAAGAAATAAAAAGTCGGGAGGTCTTATATACGGTGATTTCTATATGTACTGCAGGCTTTTTATTGCTTGAGATTTTACACCCACTGCGACTACCGGGTTACATTAACACGTGGCTGTCGTTTATTTTCACTCAGTTACGCATGTAGCATGTAATGGTAACCTGTTTTAAAGCAGTTCTTGGTTAAATTTGTCCCACACACAAGATTTCGGTGACTTTTTTAATGAAGAATCCACTATTATTTCCAAATAGAGATAGAAAAAGTATTCTTGTAAGCAGTAATTTCAGTGGAAGAGTCAGTACAAACGACCAGCTATACAATAAAGTAATAGAAAAATATGTAGAAAGAACCTCAATCGACAATGCAAGCACACTATTAGGCTTCTGTATGATACATAACATGTTAGTTATACAACCATAAAGAAGTTCAGAGATAAGCGAAGGAGAAAAAAACAGAAATAAAAGGTCAACAACAAACTACGTAGGAAAATGAATTATAATAACAGTATTAGATATAAGAATAAGATTAGGGCCAACAACTGGAAGTGATACTTACCTTGTCAGAACAAAAATTAGAAATTGCTATATACCAGGGTAGTTTATAAATTATCGCCCGTAACATAGAAGTAAACACCTGAGAAGAACGACATTTAATTTTTTACATAGTGTCTTGAAACGTTTTATTATGCCTATGTGCATAACGGAATTGAAGAGCGTAAACTCCTCAGAAAAGGCTAATGTAGGAGACTGAAAAGAGGTATATCTGAAGCAGAGAAAAATGTTTATGGAACTTTTAACAAAAATAGTAGAAACGGAAACTCTTTTATCGGCAAAAAAGACAAAAGCAAAATGGTATGTAAGTATTGAAGGAAAAAAATTATATAAAACTATGAAAAATGTAAAATAAATCCAATAAATCAAAAATTGAAAAACTAAAGGAAAAGGTGGAATAAGGTCAGAAATGATCAAACATTATGAGTGAAGCGGGATGTGAATTATAAGAAGTTAGAATAAGGCGTGAAAAAAAGAGCAAAAAAGGGCCTTCACTAATCCTGACAACATACAAAAAAGGAAACAGTAAAGGATCTGACAAGTACAGAAGGATAACTACATAGCACAGGAATTAAATTTTTTTAAAAAGATTACAGAAAGTAAAACCCAAACAATGGAATCGATACTAGATTAATGTTAGAGTAGGCTTGGGAAGGGTAAGAGTATATACGAGCACACTACAAAATAAAAACATATACCTAGGATTCACTTACTTAGACGAGGCTTTCGATGGATTAATTAGAAAAAACCCTATAACACTAAGGAAGAGTTCAATAAGAACTTAAACCTAGGTAATTAGGGAGGTCCTTAAAGGAAGAGGAAGGTGACAAATGCAAAGATGCAAATGCAAAAATTGTCAGGGGATACGAAGGAATTGGCGAAATTGAGCAACAAAAGGGGAGTATTAAAACTCAATGAAGCCGCTTTCGAAACGTCTTACGTTTATTGTCACATATTTAGCCAAACATTATACAGAAMGTAGAACAAATGGTGAAATACAACGTATTYAAAATTTGCAGACGCGAGCAAATAAAAGTTGATCTAGTCATTTTTGTATCATAGCAGCATTTGGGAAAAAATAAGAAAGTATTTTCATTGATAACTTTGTAATAATGAAGTTATGTCATATTCCAAACTATCACACATCCTACCTAAAAACCACAAAATTCATTAACCGCAGGCAAGCCAATTTTAAATCATGATTTGGAGTACTTCACATGAGTCACTATAACACACGGATGCAATCGGTTTACCACTAATTTAGAATTAAATGCACCAGTTATTTCCCCGTCAGTTATTCCCCGACTATAATTGAAATCAAAATCAGTTTAAAACGACAGCGCTTTCAGCGTGTATACATTGCTTGGTGCCCTAGAGCAACTTTTTCATTTCACAAACCGCGCAACAACACAATTTGTCCACGACGGTCCCGGGAGAGAGAAATGTAATTTCCTCGGGCATTTATGCTTTGGCGCTACTTGTGCAGCGAGCGGCTGATAAACTAAGCGCTTTAGATAAAGCTAATGTGTTGTTTTTGTTTGCAACACACATCCTAGACGCTGTGGGAACGCTACCGACGGCAACGTGCGTCTTTAATCGCATTTGCATAAGAAAGCAGCGCCCGTTGTATACATTGCGTTATTTGCTTGCAAGTTCAATAAAACATAAATGCATTTAGGATGAATACACTAATATCAACGCTCGGCTATTGTCCTTTCACTGTTTGCGAACTTCAACAAGCGATCTAAGTAAATGTGAATATTTGTTGTTCTGTATTGCTTTAAAAGTGTCGTGTCCCTTTCCTCAAAGGTATGTCCTTCTTGTGAAGAATAGGATTCTTGAGTTATAACATCTATGTACTATTTATTCTGCTACCCCTCTTATCACATGACTGTCACCTCCATTCAATTTTTTCTACTACCCGTTTTAGAAATTTATCGTTGATGATTTTTTGCATCTTTAATATGTCTGTACGTCGGTAAGATTGTTTTTATTGCAGTTACAATTTTGTGTCCACGTGCATGTTATTTTAATTCAAGATAAATCGGTTCAAAATAAATTAACTAGGCGCTCCCATGGTGCACTATGGGCAACCTGCAACAATTTTACGACTAAGTATATACCTAGCTAAATAGTTTGCTCAAAACTAATAAAGAACCACCCAAGATATTTGTTTTAAACTTACATTTCTGATATCTATGTTGGTGCTCCAGAGTAATGTAAATGTAATAGAAAAAGAAGCGTAACTTTATTTACCGCTTTATCTAAAATCACTTGTCGTGACAAAAAATTTATCCCATCAAAAACATAAAATGTACAAAAATGCAAGTCTCGCGGCGTAGCCCTTCCACCTCAAAAAGTTCTTAGATCTCATATAAAACCAAGTCAGTTATTTTAGTTAGTATCTGTAGAGGACCTATTCAACAACTTTGTCATAAACTGTTTCATAATTAGTGACCGTATCAATATTACCAAAACGTTCTGCCAAACACAATGGATGATAATCTTTACGGCGGTATTTCTTTGAACCAAATGCAACAAATGTGGTTCCAGCGCGATAGTGCTTCACCTAATTTTTCTATCGACACCAGGATGCGTTTTGCTTAGCTGAAGTTGCGAATACATTAAGATGATTGTTACACATAAACCCCATTAATAAAACAAAACGTTTTGTGAGTAGTTAAGAAATTTGGTAAAAGCTCGATAGTACATTTTTGTGACGTCTAACATCGTGACTTCATGATAAACACAAAAGTATAATTTTCTTTTTCAGAAGTCTTGGGACAGTAAAGATAGTGTGTTATCAAAATTTTGTATTTCTCGTACTTACATGCTCCATCGGGTGCGAGTATCAAATTTATAAAGATCTAAAGGCCCTTCTCATCAAAATCTAAGAAATATCTATTGACATAACTGTCCACGTCTATACATTCTGGAATAATATGCCTATTCCACAGATTTTATTGTTATCAAATTTTAAATATAAAATCCAGGAAAGAAAGTATGAAAGTTACTTTTGCGGTTGGAATGCGGAAGTAATCCTTCAATGAGTGGCGCTACCTTTACAATGCTAATGCTAGACCGACTACAACCATTGACGCTATTTTGCATCGCTTTATACGGCTATCTTTATCAGTTCTAGTGCGAATTACGATTTCCCTTTCCACTATGGAAACTATTCCGAGTATGAATACGGGTCATGGAAATTACTCGGAGCTTCCGGTACCGCGTGAGACAATTACAACAGCGTCACTCGTCATCAGAGATAAAGCGCAAGGTAAACTTAACAACACATACTCTTGTTTCCACTATCCCATTATCATGATAAGGATCGTTCGCTTGCTCCTGGGGCATCGGAATATTTAATTCGAACATCAACAAGTGACTCGTGACTTATTATCTATTCCCGTTCGCGAAGCCATAGTTCACGGCAGTGAATAATAATCCAGCATTCAGACGACCATGTGGGGTTGTCTTTTCCCACCCCGGGCGATCCATCAAACGAGAACGTTAGCCAAACATAAAAACACGTGCTCTATCACGACGATGTCAGTTGCACACATTTTGGTTTAGAGACGGGTCGTTATTTTAGTAACGTTATTTTGGAACGTTATTATTTAATAACGGAACGTAACGTTTCCAACTGTGCACGGAACTCGTTATATTTTGGAACGTCATAACAGCGCAACGCAGTCACGCAGCAAGCTGACTCAAGGTCGGAAACGACGTGGTACGAAAAACGGCGACCACGAATAATCTGTACTAGTAATTCCGGCAACGGGCATAACGCGGAACGTGGAACGTAGAACCGCACGAGAAACGTGAAAAGAACTAATGGGATAATGGGAAACACAATCGTTAACGACGATACGTAAAGTAACGCGTAAATACATCTAGGTTTGTTCAGCAGCAAGGTTTTTTTTTAAGTAAATTAGGCTACTTATGCAATTGATGATGACTAAAATGTTGAGAAGTGTTTTTTATAGAAAATGATATAATAATTAATAGGGGTCTAGTAGTTATGTATTTGATAGCGTCAGTATTTAATTAATCGAATTGATTAACAAAACCCTCAAGTTCTTTATTTATGTATAAAAATAACAAAATATAAACTTAAGTGTAAACAAATACAAAGCAGAAAATACTAATAAGAATATATAGGTACCTATTGGCAAACGAAAAAGCAACTCTCATTGAAATAACAAAAAATCCGTAAATGCAAAGAACTTTAACTTATAAAATTTAGTTCATAGCGAACTTCTAACACAAGAAATAAAATAAGATGACTATGACTAAATGTAACTGTTTGCACTAACTTATTGTTAACAAACTTATTTTTTTTTGTATTGTGTCCTACAGACAAGATCTGATTGTCTGTACCTGAAACTCATTCCTGCAAAGACCGTTACTAGGCAACTACTTTAGCGTTACCAGATTATATTATATAAAATTGTATGATAAATATAAACAAATCAAAGTGCAATACAATAGATCTAATTTGTTAAATACCCGCCCTTCTCTTTAACTGTGAAAGATTGAGTACAAAACGGGCACGCAAGCACGCAACTGCATAACACTGAGAAAAACATCGTTCCAAAAAATAACGTTATTTTGGAACGTTACATTTCTGGAACGGAACGCTATGGAACGTTCCACACGAGTAACCGTTATTCCCACCTCTATTTTGGTTACGGTTCTGCTACCGACAGCGCACGCGGCTTGGTGCCGGAAGACACACACAATGAAGAGAGAGACGGCAAATCGTTACAAACTCATCTGTAACAATACGAAGTCGTGATATCGACCCCTGCGGGACCCTACGTTTTATTCTCTCTAGTGGTCTAGCACTATAATCAAACGCAGAGTTGTCATATCTATTAAAAATTATAGAAGAACTTTAAAATTCTGCGTTCACAAATACAACATATTACCAAAAACCCGTAAAAGAGGAGGAAGAAAAATATAAGCGTCTAAATTTTTGCATAAAGGTAGGTTATATCTTTTGGATCAATAAATGTTTGATAGGTACACGTAATTATGCTAAAACTCCATGGATCCAGCATAGTTCATATCAAGAGAAAATTGGCTAAAGCATAATTTCAAATTCATGTGTGTGTCGACAAGAAATAAGCAAGAGAATACAAAATGGTATGAGGTGAAGATTCACGAAAGGAACAACGACAGTACTTCAGAAATCGACAAGCTCACATCGTGACTGAAAAGAAGAAGAAAAAGAACAAACAATATAGGAGTCGTAAATCTTTGTGAACGAGTTTTAATATCGCCTTTTAAGAACTATTTTTCAAATGTAAATCTGGTGTAAACTATTCTTGTCTATTCTATTCTATATATTAAAGTCTAAACACATTTAGTTCACAACACTACTGTTTGGCACTACTAATTGACTAAATCACTACTGCTTTCACTAAAAACAGCTGCTTCACTAAGCCTTTCTCTCGCTGGATAACCGGTATTCGAATTCCGAACTGCCCGTGCTCTCTCCATCGGGTTATTTATATCCCAATCGAAAATTCCAGAAACGACACCTTCCAGACGCTAACGAAACTTTGCGAAGGTTCGATTGATAGAATTCTCTGGAAAGTATCGATATTTCCTGCCATCTGTCTGTCGCTAGGATCACTACTTGCAATGTCCTACTACACCGCATCTACATGCCTGTAACTCCAGATGGTGCTGATTCCACAACAATATTTTAAGATCTCCTCTACTTATATACGTGTCATTCAACCTTAAACACCTTTTCGATATTCAATCACAAATATGACGCAAATTTCCTAGATTTACTTACTTCTTTTTAGAATATCGTCATCACTCAAAATGGAAACTGTTGGATTTAGGTAAAGTTAGAAGTAAAATAATCAAGCTTGAAAAACCTTCCTTGGTGGTGGTCGATTAATGAATTTCAATTAAAAATTTTCCAATACATTAATTATAAAATAGGAAATTTAGTTATAACAAATCGATTGAAATTTGTGAGGAAAATGTATCAGAAAGAAAAAAGGACTGTTACAGCAGCGTGCACGAAAAGTCAACATCGAAGTTTACCTAAGGCTAAAGAAATAACAGTATGCGAAGATAGTCAAACAGAATATGACAAAAAAGAAAGTGAGGGGAATATAAATCGTATTTAATAATATTGTAGCAGAATATTAAATAAACTCAGAAATCTCAAATAATGTTCTGAGTTTTTAAATAAAAGGAACAACACTGAGTGACTGCATGACAGCACCAAAAATTGTAAACAAGTTCTAAATTTTGTTATATTCCTAGTTTATTTTTCATTAAACTTTAAGGAATCTATATTTAATGAATAACTAAATAAGTAATCGGTGTCTACACTTTCATAAACTTTTCCGTATATTTTCTGATACCAAGATGGAATAAGCCTAATTTTATGGAGACAGAAGATTTTGAGTTTTTTTAATACCAGTTTATCAAGTATGGTGAGCGTAATAAAAGCTTTCGATGCTTACTTATCTAATTGGGAAGATTATTTCAGTATCAATGAAGAAGGCAAAGGGTGGAGTGACAGAAGAGGAGAACAAAGGACCTCCGACGGCAGAGCATACAAAACACGTGATAAATGGGCTCAAAAACAAGTGCCCAGTTGAAGATGGATTAGAAGCAGAAATACGTAAACATGGATGAAATAGTGTGGATATGGTGCACAAACTAATAAGTGCGGTGTGGAACTAAGAAGAAATGCTAGTCA
This sequence comes from Rhyzopertha dominica, assembly GCA_025024175.1. Classification (NCBI taxonomy): domain Eukaryota; kingdom Metazoa; phylum Arthropoda; class Insecta; order Coleoptera; family Bostrichidae; genus Rhyzopertha; species Rhyzopertha dominica. Next base: position 26,382,750 of record QCXZ01000001.1, read on the forward strand.
CAGGTACTGAGTCTAAAAACTATAGAGGCATCTCACTTGTGAGTTAGGCATATGAAGTGTTAGCCATCTGTATTAAAAGGTTAAATGAGGCCGTGGAACAGATCTTGGAGGATTATAAGGCGGGTTTCGGAAGATTCAGAACGGTGATAGACTATATTTGTGCATCACACGAAATAAGACCCAACGTTATGGTTAAATGGTGTGTGCGTTGTTTGTAGACTTCTACCAAGCATACGATTCAATAATAAAACATATTATACTTGGCTATGGAGGAACTATGAGTAAAGATGAAACTGGTGCGATTGGTGAAAATGACTATATCTAGCGCTCATTGCAGAGTTAGGGTGGGCACATTGAAAATGAGACCATTTAAAGTAGTGATTGGTTTAATACAAAGAGACGCGCTATCGTCAGTATTGTTTAACGTAGCACTAGAGAGAATTATAAGAAACAGAGGATTAAAAAGGAAGCTGTTGCTGTTCTACAAATGCCACCAATATTTGGCGTTTGCAGACGATGTGACACTGATCACACGATAACGCAAGGAGGTACAGAGAGGKGAAGGTCAGCTCTACAGCCCTAAGCACTTAATATGAGTCTGATGGTGAATGAGAACAAGACAAAGTTTATGGTGTGAATGAGAGAGCGGCAGGAGTTAACCGATGTCTAAAAACGAACAAATCGAAGGAACGGTACGTGTTGGACAGTGTCATCTGTTACATAACTCGGGACGTGTTTTGCAGATTGTGGAAGTGTGAAAGAAAAATACAGTCACGATTACTGAAAGAAATTAGAGCCTTGTACAGCACAGAAAAAATGTTTAAGAGCAAGGAGACAAACAAAAGTTTGACTACAAAACTGTTACACGCCCAACGGTTACATATGGCAGTGAAGTCTGAGTGCTCACGAAAGCAGAAATATCCAACTAGCAGTATGGGAAAGAAACGTATTGAGAAAAGTATGCGGTGGCAAGAAAGAAGGGCAGACCTGGCTCCAAAAAAGTGAGTATGAGAAMTACAAAAGGCATTCCAAAAACCAGGATTCACGGAGATGGTAAAAGCGATGGTTGGGAGACATGTTGCGGATGGAGAGGACAAGGAAACCAAGGAAAGTTTTGGAAAGTGAATTGATGCGTGGTACAAGTTAAGACCAGTTAAGGGGTGCCTTTCGGAAGTTGAGGGAGGTCTAAAGTATATGGTGGACAACAGATGAAAGTAGAAAGTGGAAGGTCGACAAGAATGGATAAGAATAACCGAAAAAGTTGCATTCTTATAAAAAGTGCGATCAGAATCGCATCTTCCCTGAAAATAATCCCATGCTTAGAGCAACTTCTTAATCGAAGAATTACCATTAGTCGCAGTGGCAACCCCGCGGCGCACTTTTCAGAAAAAACCGCCAAGACCGCGCGCAATCTTCATCCTCGAAACGAACCGTTTGTTATATCCGCCACCGTCCCCTTCGCTGATGGGGTGTATTTCGCCAGTGGTCGGCGCCCCGTCGCAAAGAGCGGACAAAATCGCGCGTCTTCCCCAAAATCCAGATCGAAGGGCGGCCGTGGTTTAGCGTCGCGGCGGCTGCGCCCCTGCCCAATCAATATTTCCGACCCGGTGGGGGTGTGTCGATTCCACGGGAGACAAAATCCGAAGAGGCCGGGGTCGCGTTCGTCCTGGCGGCGATCGCATTTTGTTTATTAACCGCCACGCTCTCAATTAGTCCGTACGTACCGAACCGAAAGAATGTTCAGTGAACGCGCACGATAACAAGAGCGACGCCGCCTAGTCTTCGGATTTTCCGGCCTTTGTCGTGATTTTTAGTGATCGCCAGCATGGTGCCAGCGCGCGAGTTCATCTCTCGTAAGTAATTAGGGCCGTTTAGAGAGCAGCATAATGTAACTACTGCTCTTAACGCTCGAGTTTTTTTACTGGGGGCCTGCTGGTTTCTTCGTAATTGGTTTTGCGCGGATCGGGGACATGATGAGTTAGCAGGAGTATGCCAAGTGATGCGGATTTCTGTGGTTATGGGTTCGAAGCCGATTAAATTTGCGGCAGCCGTACTGCAAGTATGCTGAATTGTGGTGGTTGTACACGGCATGTGGCCTTGGTAAGTCTGCGTGATTCAAATTTCATTGTGCTGAGCAACGAATTGCATGTAGAGATGTTACAACATCAACAGCAGGCTCTAACGACGTCTAAATGTTATAAATTAATTGGTTCCTAATCCGTTGATGATGAGGAGTTATATGCTTAAAAAACAAAGGCATGTAGCCCGAAACTGATTCAGCAGTTCTTTCTCTGTCAGTGTTAGGTCAGGTCAAAAGGCACCTTAATAGCGCTTTCATATTACTCGTATTGCAAAAGAATTTTGCAGCTTAATTTATAAAATACGGTAATAGCAATCCTGTTGTACCAAGACTCTCGTAATATAAACTCCTTTACCATTTTGTAAAGTTATTAGGTATTAGAAAACTACACCCGTTTTGCAATTATAATAGTAGTCATTGTTAATAGACATTATGTACATAACATGTAATAAAAAAATAAGAAATGAGTATAACTGAAATAGTGGCTAATACCGCTGAAGCAGATTGGAAAATCAGTTTTATCCTCGGTATTAAGGTATTATCAACCTTCAAGGCTAATATATGCAATCCTTCATGTGATGAGTTTATGTCGTAGTTCATTAAGCTGAAGGCGATGTTTATAATAATAAGCGCCAACATCTGATACTCAACCCGACAGTTTTGGAAAACATGGCAGTGCTTTATATACAAATCATCTTGATACAAACATCGCATATTTTTAAGCAGCTTATCAAGTAAACACAATCGTTGTTTGTGCAGAGAATATCCAACGTACAGCACAAAAACTTAACGGTCCTGCTTTGCATATTGTTTTGTTAATATGGGTAGGTACCATACAATAATTTAATTCATGCAACCCAGAATCAACATCACATATACAGAGTGTTGAAAGGAAAGTGTGAAATATTTAAAGGGGTTAATAGTATGGATCAGAATAAACAAAGTAGTTTTAATGTTTTAATAAACATGGGTCCGCAAAGTAACTATTTCGAAGATATATAACTTTATTCTTTTTTACCTCTTTTTCTATTTTGCAAAATCTTGCATTTTTTATCATAGTTAACTAATGTTTTGTGAAAACCAAAAAAAGAGAAAAGAGACAAGGTTATATATCTGATCGCAGGTAGCACCTTCAAAAAGTGTAAACCACCACTGCAAGGATTCAAAATTGCTGCCTAAAATCATTTTATGATATGTGATCTACTTTACTCTTTTGTAAATCTGCTTAAAGAACTGTAGACAGGATATGATATGAGTTTGTAATGGGTCCTGGGTGAGAGCCTTGAGGCATCCCATTATTGCTCTAAAAGAAAAAACATATTTCTATCGACTCTTTCCTTCCAAGAACTCTAGTAAATCTTTAGGTACCHCACCATATCAATAGCGAAATTAGGTATCATCTGCTGCGGTCACCCATCTGGATCCCACGACTTGAGTTTTATATTTACTTGGACTCATCGAGTTAGAATACCGAATATATCGTCGTCAGATATAACTCGCCTACATTTACAGCGGATTGACAACACGTTCTCATAAAATATTGTTTTTAAATTATATGGAAGTAGACAATAGCCCAAATTTTTGTTAACAAAGGGACCTCATTTAAAAATAATGTTAGCAGTTGGTAGCGGATTGTGTCTGCACAGAGCACAAATCGTCGAGGAACAGTTTTTAACAACAATAATTAACGACGAGTTTTTGATCAATTCATAGTGTGTGAAAAGAAGCTTTCAACATATTAGTGATTTGACAACGCAACGGCTAAATCCCGCTGACAAGCGCGCAAAAGGAGTTTTCTGTAGATAGTATTGAGTGTAGTGTACAATTACCATAGTTCCTTAAAAAAAATACAAAATTAGAACGAAAGTAATGACTACGTCATTCGACATTCCTTAATTTCGAACCTGTAGACCATTTGGCATTCTGTATTAGGGTATGGGATCATCGGCCCTTACTTCATGGGATTAGCATCCAATATCGTTACAAACACCTATTATGAATGATAATTTTACCATACACAAAATCTGCAGGTGCAGGCAATGGTTTCGACAGAATGGGACAATGATCTATAGAGCCACAATTCCCCTCTAGTTTCTTCATGAACATTTTCAAAACAGAATCTCGTAAAGCAGATTTCAAGCACGCTTCTGATTCACCTGACCTGACGCCACCTAATGCATACGTTTGTTGCATGTTGAAGGAATCAGCTGCATTTCGGTAAGAAGATGCACGAACAAATTAATAATGGTGCACATTTTGAACATTTAGTTTATAAAATTAAACAAATTTTCGACACAATTAATTTTAGCGAATACTACACATGCGTGTACATACATACATACATTCATACCTAATATCATGACTGCTCATTTGTGAGAACGAATTAATTGACAACCAACATCTGAAACCGTTAGCATTTAGATTATTTCTTAAGATGAATTTATTATTTTTCCGGTGTTACAATAAAAAAAATCATAAAATATTATAGAGTCAGCTAACAAGTGTAAACTTCACCTAAAACAAAAAACTGTGTAAGATACATCGTAAACGTACGAGTATATGTCAACGATAATCTATTAATATATTATATAATTTACTTACTTACCCTGCTATTATAATTTTTATACTTAATTTTAGTAATTTTTTAGTCTACCTTGCCAAGGATGCCTGTCTACGAAAATACCTAATACCACACTTGAAACAGATGATAACAAATTAAAACAGCAGTTAAGAATAAATTGAAAGACTCGCCTTACCTAAAACAAAAAAAAAAGTATTTTCAACTTCCAAAGTCAGGGATGCTGAAACAGCACGCCAATCCTTCATCCTCACTGAAAAAAGAAGGGTTTGTCAAGGTTTATAGGGATAAAACTGCTGATGGTCTCCAGAATTTTATAGCATACTAGAAAGTTTAAGTATTCTATCAATGTTTAAGGATAACAAGAGCAGTTTTTCTTGTGAATATAACGTTGAATAACGTAGTTCAGAATGCAACTTACTTTAAATATACAAAATCTAGTGCAGTATCATAAAAGATGGTTAACTTCTACTTGAGACAATTCTTTTCGAATTCCCTATTGGAAACGCGCTAGAATCTGTCCAGTTAAAAAGGTAAACTTCTCTCATATCTGGAGACCAGGGTGGACAAGTCTTTCGAGTCCATCCTTGTGGAAATGCGATAATCAAGTAGTTACGAATTCTCCTTTTATGGTGAGATGGGGCACCGTCTTGGAGCTTTGGTGTATGCTGAATGGATCTTCTTCAAGTAGTTCGTGTAAGCGATTTTCTAAACAAAAATCCAAATATCTACCGCCATTTAGCGCATTCTCAAAAAAGAAGGACTCTACTACATAAGACTAACCAACTGATTTGGTTCAACATTGGGTCAACACCAGCATACTTCTACCCGCTAGGCCCACGTAAGCTCAGAAAATTGAGCCTAGCCTTACGAAGCCATCAGCCAATAGGAATTTCGCACGGATATGGCGCGAAGACGGGTGTTTAAATGACGACCGAGGCGCTAGTCTGAGAGCTTCTTAGGTAGGACGTAAGTCCGTCGACTCGAATCGGTAATTATCGGTTTCTTTCAGTACTACGTGACGTCATGCTTGTGACAATATATTTTCTATTTTAACATGGAATCTACTGGCATCTTTCATCATCCCGTTAATTTAAGTGTTAAGCAGGGTTGCCAGTGTTATTAGTAAGGTAACAGCAGTGCTTTCTCAGTACCTTCTCAATATGGTTGTGATTTTAATGTCTTCAAGAACCAGTGCTCACTAAGTAGTTTTTTAATAACCAAAGCTATCACTACCTACCATATTTGGAAGCTTATATATCCTTATTTGGCCGGCCTCCGTAGTCCGGGGTGTAGCATGTCTCTGGGTTGAGAGGTTGCAGGTTTGAGTACCGCCCAGAGCATGTATATTGTATATGTATACAATTTAATACCTAATACCTACCGAGTTGCTTAATTGCTATAAGTTGGAAGGGTCATTAATTGAAAAATTAAATTTTAAAACTTGACAGTTGAAAATCGAATACACTAAATGTTATGCGCAAGGTCGATTTCCCCAGGTATCCATTGAGCCTTACCCTTGCAATAAATCACGAGCCGCCACTGAACCATACTTCGTCACTAATAAAAATGAAACACTTTTGGATAATCTAACCAATAAGAGAAAGATGCATGGAAAATCTCAAGAAATTCGCGATTAAATATTGTATAATCAACAAGCTTGTTTAGAACACCCCGGTCCTTTAGAACAAAAGAGCCAAAAAAACCTTTTCGAAATGTCAGTATCACGGCTACTGCGATGTTTTGGCTAAGGTTTCTAATTTCAGTTTTACTCATTTTTTGCATAACCCGACAACGCCGGAAGGTATCTTTATAAAAATCCTCTGGCCCATTACGAAACAGGCTTGTACATTTTAAAAAGGTTCTCGTATATCGCGCTGTATAATGAAAAGTATTTTTAATATATGGTACGTATGTTGCAATTGAAGGTACTTGAAAAATTCTTTAAATATTTCACTTCTTCATGAAGTTAGGTATTTACTTTCTCCACTAACTGACCACCATGTGTAACACCCAATTCAGTGACACCGTTAAGACTTAAAAAGTAATAATCACGCATGCATCTCGTAGGCATTGTTCCCTGAACCATAACGTGTCTTAGTGAGAGGACAATCTGGATAATTCCGTATTAACCTAGTTTACATAAATTCTGACTCACTATTGCAAATTATAACGTAATCAGATGCAGCAGACGTGTCCAACTTGGTGTAAATTGAATTTGCACTAGTGCTTACGGTTGTCAAAACCATCCGGATAGATGATGCATTGCAAGCAATTTATGGAGGCACTTTATTATAAGTTTCATGGTATTATCCTCATGAGAAAAGCTATCATGAATTAATAATAAGCACTTAACGCCAACCTTAAAGTTGTTGCTGAGTACACTATTTTACAAAAAAAACACTTATTATTTGAATGTTTGAATATTACTAAAAACATTGTGATTGTCACAACTTTAATTAAGAAAAGGCTGGAAATTGAGAAGTTCATAGCTCTCGCATTATCTAATGATACTGGATCTGAATATAAGTTCTGTTCGAACGGCATTACCATAACCACTCACAATAGCCAGGATGTTTATAGAAGGATGTTTTTACAAAATATCCTGTGCTTACAGGCATCCTCATGTCTTGCCATTACTTTGCTCTGAAACTGTGTTATATTCTTTGCTTTGTGTGGTTAAACAAAAGCGTTCACTGCATATTGCACTAGATAGCATGGAATTATCAACATTATAATTCTCGCATACACATCGCCTACCTTGACGCATATAAGGGAAGCCAGATTTATCAATTAGAGTTAAGCGATCCGGATCCGGATTATTTGTTCGCACTGATTTTACTTTGATCACATTATATGTCTATGGCTTACCTACTACAAAAAATTATTGTGTTTTAATTTTATTGTCATAAATGGTAAGTACTTTGCTGCAGTAAACTAAAAACAAACAAAATAATAATGATAATCTGGCAAATAACGTCTCAATACAAGCTTATAAAAACGAGATAAATAAACACAAACGTATTTTTGTAAATAAACGGGAATAATAATAATAATAATATACGAACATCCTTCGTATTAATAAAAATATTCCAGTTTAAGATGAATTTAAGTTAAAATAAAGTGTTCAATTATGTGCATTGCAAATATAAACGTACGCAAGTTACGTTTTGATTTAAATATTAAACACTTTAAAAAAATTATATATATATATATATATATATATATATATATATATATATATATATATAATAGATGTATTGAACTGCCTTCTGTGCTGATACGTGATTAAAGAATCTATTACACTTTTAAAATATATTTTTCCTTCGTAGAGATTTTTGTTCAAATTTTTCAAATCTTGTGCCAGAATGCAGTTGTCACAAGATGCAATGTTGTGCTCTTTGATAGTTGGCTTGTATTTTTTCTTTGTTTTCACCAGTCTCCTACGACCTACCCGCCTTCGCACGGGTAGTAGAGCATATGACCATATATTGTGTAGAAACGTACTTCACAAAATACGGATATCATCTGATCATATTTTAGGTTCTGCTCGTAAATTAAGGGCAAACCTTACAATGGGTTGTTCCCGCATTTATAGCTAGAGACTGTGCTCAGTGTTTTATGGAACCCTTGCAACACATTTTTAATCTTATACTGGACACTTCAATATTTCCTGAATGTTGGAAAACTTCAAAAATTTGTCCAGTGTTCAAATGCGGTGATAGAAACAACGTATCGAATTATAGACCAATCGCGATTATTTCAAATTTTAGTAAAATGTTCGAGTCCATCTTATACGACTGTGTTTATAGTCACGTGTTGCCAATGTTACACGATCAGCAGCATGGTTTTATTCGCGGCAAGTCTACAGCAACCAATCTCTGTGAATTCGTTCAACTCGTACCATATACTTTGGATGGCAGAAGTCAAGCCGATGTTGCCTACACAGACTTCTCTAAAGCTTGTGATCGTGTCAATCATTGTGTATTGTTAGATGAACTTTCGCAATATGGCTTCTGCAACCAAATAATAAAGTTATTTGAATCTGTGTTGGTTGGTAGGAAACAATTTGTACAGTACAGTGGCGTTGCATCTAGTACTTTTGAATCGTTTAGTGGAGTGGTTCAAGGATCAAATTTGGGCCCGCTAATGTTTGTCATTTTCATTAACGATATAGTGGATTGCTGTGTATTAAATAATGCAAGTCATTTGTTTTTGTATGCAGATGACTTAAAAATTGTTCAAGTAGTCAATAGTTTAGATGATTGTTACACTTTACAAAAGAACATTGATTCTTTGGCTAATTGGTGTATTGTAAATAAGTTGACTTTAAATATAGATAAGTGCTGCGTTATGTCATTTTCCCGCAAGAAGACTGATGTTGTGTTCGGCTATACTATTGATGATGTGCCACTAAATAGAAAATCTCATGTAAAAGACTTAGGTGTAATTATGGATAATGAATTGTCTTTCTCCCTACATATAAATCACATTTGCAGTCAAGTTTCAAAAACCATGGGTTTTATATTACGCAACACTAGAGACTTTCAGAGTGTCAATTGCATAAAAATGTTGTATTTTGCATATGTTCGTACTAAATTAGAATATTGTTCTGTTGTTTGGCATCCTCACTGTATCACCTATGTTAATGTTTTAGAGAAAATGCAGCGAAAATATTGTAAATATTTATATTTTGTTAAGTACTCAAGGTATCCAGCAAGAAATTGCTCACATAGGTTGTTGCTTGATGAACTTGATTTGCAATCCCTTAATGTAAGACGGCAGCATTCTTCAGTGTTATTTCTTTACAAGTTAATCCATGGTCATATAAATTGTCCCGGCGTGCTGTATCAATTGCAGTTTAACATACCTAAAAATAATGTAAGAAACGCACCTGCTTTGGATTGAATTTCGCTAGAACCAACATTTTACTGTATTCCCCAATTAATAATATGTGTAGGGTATATAATAGTTTGCATTACTGTATTGATTTGTACGACAGATCTCTAAGAAGATTTGTTGTGCAAAGCAGAGCTGCACTAGCTTTGTTAGATAAGGTTATGTAGAGTTATAAACCTACTCATTGTTTCTGGCTTGCATAGACATAGATATTGTATTTGTTTGTATTATTTTGTGCTATTTTTCAAATATATATAAAACTGCGCTTGTGTATTTGGTTTTGTACAATTTAGGATATTATATTTGATTTGCTGATTGTATCCTATTATGGACTTGTGTCTGTTGGATAAATATATATTATTATTATTATTATTATTATTATTATTATTATTATTATTATTATTATTATTATTATTATTATTATTATTATTATTATTATTATTAAAAGATTATAATAATGTGCATGATATGCTTAAGGTAACCAACGTATTTAAGTTGATAAGGATTTATACTATATCTGTCTAACTAGCTTTCCAATTACCGCATTGTATAGGTACGTGACCATTTTCTAGTAGATAGGATAAGTATAATAAGCTATCCTTAAAAGATAGATATACCATATACCATACTTGACTTTTTTGTAGACCTATAAAAGAGGAATATCGCACTATGCATTGTTTTGTTATATCTCAAAGGGATTATATAGGCAGCGTTTTCGATGAATGCTCCCAGGCGGCTTGACTTTTTCCGACACTTCCAACAGTTATCGGTATACTTCAACCAATCTATATACCTAAACCTTCCTCATGAATCACTCTATCTAATGGTAAAATCCATTCAGTAGCGGCGGAGGACTTTGTTTTATAACATGTAGTAATATTAAAGTATTTGATTTAACTACTTTCCTCTGATTTAACAAAAAAGTTGAAACAACTTTTTGAGTTTGGCTGGTACTGAAGACTGATTTTATTTCTGAGATTTTATAATTTTGTTATACATTTGTTTTTTTTTATAAATAAAAAGTTGATTTAATTTTTAATTTCTCTTGCTTTATCTTTTAAAGCTGATATTTTATACAATAACAGGTAGCTGAATGATAATTGAAAAACTTTAACACGATAATTTTATTCACCCCACCTATTACAAAAGTAGCTAATCTATTAGAATTTCTAGGGATTTTAATTTACTAAAAGTTTTGGTGCAGGAACAACACTAAGATTTATACCGTGTTGTCTGCGTTGGGACTATAGCTGTGCTGAGGAGACTTTATAAGCCAAAACAGCTGTCCACAGGTTGTTTTGAGTTTTGACGTAGGCGACATGGCATAGACGTAATTTTGTTATTACAAAGGCGTTCACAGTTCGTCAATCATGACTTAGGTACGAGAAATTTAAATCCGTAATAATCAAATACCAGAAGAAATTTATAACGAATAAACATTAATTCGAATATCCATTTCAGTTCTGTTCAGTTAAGGCAAACGTCATTGGTAAATTTCGTTCATATTGTAAAAAAAAAGTAATGAAATGTTGCTTCGGTTGCAGATTCTACAGAGCTAAGCTAGAGTCAGTATGTTTCAACCGTTACTCATTTAAAGCATGAGTATCAGTTTTTTTAAATAAATATATACGATTTCGACTTAAATTCTATTTTAAAAATTGCATACTAAGTTCCACCGCCCAGCAACTGCTTCATAATTATATGTATTTATAGGTATAGGTTTCTTTTTTGAATCATGTAAGCTGCAATCTGAGCTCACCCCACTGCCTCATTATTTCATTACACAGCTCGCTTGATGCACTTTTTGGCCCAGTGTGTGTTCCCCATTAACATACGATAGCTGCAAACACACTGATGACCCACACACAGCTGTTTACATTTTGATAGCGGCCTTTTCGCAATCGCGCCATAGCTAGCAGTTGACATTTACTAATCGCTCTGCATTAACCCTGGGCTAAACAGTTATTTCTGGCAATGTCAAGTTTATTTTTTTCGAAAATTTTATCCACGTTCGAAACCCGGCATTGTAAATCACCACGTCATATGTAATGTGCGCTCCTTGTAGACGTAGGGGGTGAGTCACTGCGAATGGCCCCATATTTTATGTGCTTTATGACGTACTAAATGAACATAATATTTAAACTCAACAAGGGGCGCAGCTAATTCCGCGGACCCCTTTTTTGTTCTATTGAATTTCATGAGTGATGAATTGAAGGACTGGGGATTGAAAGGTATGAATCAGGATGAACGAAACATGGAAAATGCACATTGCGCTTGCTACTATTTATTTTTTATTTTACCTTTAACTACTTACTTCTAACTCATTTCAGATCACTGATGGTCAAATGCATTTTTACCAGCGTCAAATAATTGTGCATCAGGTGTAAGTTTTTGTGGCTTTGTTATAATATTTATTCTGTAGCCAGGAAAAATATAATTCAGATATTAGTCATCAACCTAATTCCAGTGTTTTGCCGTACAATTGTGAATAATTTTAAAATTTTAATGATACTCCATAGAAAGCTGGAGATTAGATATTAGCTCATCAGACAATAAAGGTTGGTGGTATATGTACATTTTAGATTGTTAAAATACTATATTGTGCGGTAAACAATACCAACGTGAATCCTTTTTTTTTTCGAAGATCATTTGAAACTTTTGACTAACGAGCAAGCAAGCGAGCAAATCACTAAAAAAAAACCTGAGTTTTTGTCGATATCAAACAATCTGTTTAACCTTGTTTAAGAGCGAAGACTTCAGATTGCAGTTCAAGATAATAATTCTTGTTACCTAGTATAAAATGCACACTTGCGATAGTTCACAGTTGATTATGCTATTCTCCCGCTGTACTTTTAAGGCAGTTTTGACTAAATGATCTATTTTTAACGTTAACACCTGCCTACAGCAGTATGCTTGAGAATGGAGGCCATTTTATTGTTGGAATCAAGTATATAAATACAAATTAAAACTGATTGCACCAAATGTGAATTGTGCATCGTCCGAATTTGTACAATTTGTGAAACCCCATTCATGCCAAAATTTTTAACTATTTGCAAAGATATTCTTACATCCCTTCAAACATCAGTGCTCGGTTAGATGTGGGACACTTAAAAAGGTGGGAATGGAAATAAGTAAGCGTGACGTGCGGAACCTCAATCTGCATACTGGTTTTTGAGGGATATGAAGTGAAAAAGAAAAGAACGGTCAGAGCGTAGATCAATAATGGGGTTGTAGCCCTCGATCACAAATCGTTATTGCAACACATTTGTAGGTTTTCCTAGACCCAATGAAGTGAGATACTAGCAACAACTTCACTTTGGCGTATAAATATGGGAAACTTAAATATGAAGTATCTACAATCCATTTATTTATGCTAGGTGACTCGATGATTACTGTATTCCTTGCCTGGGAAATATTATATTTCCTGCTTTTTTTACCTAACAATCCAAAATTTTACCAATGTCTCAATAGTGCTTGTGTGTTTCACGTTGCAGCTCAGACTGTCAGATGAGGCAGATATTATTATCTTAAACCAAGTAAAAAGCAACGAAACATATTTCTGGAAGGAACACAAGCTCGACAACGATATTTTTAACGTTATAGCATAATTGTAGGAAACTAATAATTATTTATGTAAAATAAATAATAAATCCCCTTGTATATCAACAGATTACCCTGTCTTAAAAATTTTAGCGGATTCGATGCGGCAATCTAGCGGAATTTCAATCAGCCCCAGTGGCAACACTGTACAGATACACAAATCTGTTTGTTTACATTTGCGTTTGGCTTGATTTTGCGACTTTGCGAGGATTTTCTTTAACACAAGCGACTTGCTGTTAGTGCTGCATCTACTGAATAGCACCACAATTTTCGTATCAATTTTTCTTCGGGTACACTTAAAAATTTCTTCTCTAGACCAACAATACTAGTATTTGCGCATGTTGGCACAAAACATTTCTTTTCAGCAGCTATTTCGTCCGCGTTTTGAACGATATAATCGTGATCAATAAACAAAAGCAAAAAAACACACGAGGGTTACTGTTACTGAGAGGTTATGAATGATACTCTTCGTCCGTTCGTCGGCAGTTGACAGCGAAAAGCAGGCATAGGCAACTGGAACGCTGAAAATTATTGTGCCCTGGCAACAACACACAGCGGCAGGGTCAACCTACGTCACACATTCAAATATTTAAACTTTACCATTTTTTTGACGTTTATCTAAGCGATTTGGAAAAAAGATAAGTTAACAGGGGTCTATTATTTTTTATGTAGATTCATATTCTGCAATAAAAAAAATATGGTCTACAACCCCATTGGCGACATAGTGCAGACAGACTGTAAAAGCCTTAAATATTACAACGTAAGTGTTGTAAAAGGAATAAATAAATAAAGTTGGGAATTTGACAAATCTGTGACAATATGGTTTACTTCTTCTCACTTTCAAAAAGGAAAAAAATAACACGATACATGTTTTCTTAAAAGGTAGAACCTTGTGTAACTTCCATGAAGAAATTAAGCTGATGAAGGCTAGAGCAATAGGCGAGAGGTCTAAATAAATTCCCAATTTGTTAACGAATGGCGGAAAGTAGAAACCCCACAAATCAACATACCGAAATACGTGCAGCTGTTAGTTGTATAAAGACCGACTTTAAAATTAGCAATAACTGAAACTGGGTTTAAGCTTCTGGATCAGTAACGATCAGTAACTAGTTTAGCCTTAACACACTCATCAAAACGAGAAAGAAGCCACTTTTTAAAATGTTTATAGTTTTTTATGGGTATAGTTAATTGTTAAAATTGTTTATTTGTTACTTTTGGACTATTCTATAACAATTTTTTGTAGTACAAGCTTGTTATAATTTTCTCATATTGCTTCAAAAAAAAGAAAAAAATGTATAATGGGTAACTAGTTGCTTTACTGTTTTATTATAAATGTTATAAAAGCAAAACTTTACAGTTAATAACGAGTATGGCCTCCTCCAACTCATAAGCCTTCCAAATGCGAAGGCATACTTTCAATTAAATTTCTAATGACGTTAAGATACAGCTGCACGCGGGTAATATCGTCTTCTAACAATACCATATGTTAAATGTCAATTTTTGTATCTGCATTATTATTAAAATAAAAGGTGTTTTTGTGCGTTTATTAATTTCTTGCTATGTTTAGAATCGCTGTTAATAAGATAAATACTAATATCGAAGCGAATGCGTATGCATGCGATTAATTGTTTTGGAGAGAAATATCAGCGTCGCGAGGAGATGCAAAAGTAGGCAATGAGTATGGATGTGTCATTTTTGACAGAGAGAAATATTCTTGATTTTGGCTCAGTGAGAGCGAGGTCTTTGGCCATGTTGTGCCTCAGGCAGAGAGAGTAAGGTCTTTGGCCATGATGTGCCTCAGGCAGTTTGAAACCCCTAGAGCAGAGTGCCCGGTTAACAGCTGTGGTTCCTTCGAGTGGAGGACTTGCATTCCGGGGGGTAATGCAGGGTATCTCGAATGACATAGTTCTGGTGGAGAGGGTAGCCTTATTAGGTGCCCCCGATCCGGGCTATTGGAATGCGACCCTATAGGCCTTAGGGTGAGCGTTCGGGGAAGCCTCTACTATTTCAGGTTGACACTAGCTAGTTGTTGAAGAGAGAAAACTAACAAGGTATTCATAACCACCATTGACTAATGATGTAATCTCAGGGATGAAGCCATGGACAGTATAAGGATGATGCCCTGGGGTGAAAACCCCTCTGTGAGTCTTAACTGTATCTTTTTGAGTTTAACGGATGAGTAACTTATGTTTGTTTTTGCATCTCCCGCGCGTATGTGAAACCGCCTTGTCTGTCCACCGGAGTGACCGCATTGTTATGACCCACGGATGAAGGCGGCGATAATGTAAGTTTTTCTTGATTATTCCCGCATTAGTTTTTCTATGTTTTTCATTCAGGTGTGGGGTCAAACAATCGGTTCACAGATTCGGTGAGATGAATTCAAAAAGTTTAAGCACGTTTTATCGCAGCGCAGTGGTTTGACAAATTATAGTTTGTCGTAATTACAATTGGTGATCAAACAATCGGTTCACTGATTCGATGAGATTAATAATAACGTATTCAACATTTTTAGCACGTTTTGTCGCAGCGCAGTGGTATGACAAGTTATCGTTTGTCGTAATTATAATTAGTGGTTAAGCGGCGGCTGACAGTTTTTGTGCAAAATACGTTTATTCAGCAAAGTTCTTGGCCTTAACAGGATCTCTTTTGTTTCGGCGTGATTATTGGTAGATCTAATACCTCTATCATACATGTTTTGCATATTCTTCATGTTCATACAAATATGGGTACCCATCATCAACATCATCATCATCATCATCACCATCATTTTCTTTCATTTCTTGATGTTTAATAACATCCTATGATAACATTATACAGGCAGTTGCCCAATCGTGTAATTATCAAGCCCCGAAGCGCTGTTGACCTTTCTGAAATCTTGCGATGAGAATCAACGAAGTACATTTCCTATTTCTTATTTTCTATTTAAAGATAAGGTAATGCACAGCAAGTAGACGTGATCTAGCGATGCTCAGGTTATTTGTGTTTTAAGTGCCCTGTTTATGTGATTTAAATTTGTATTTTGAAGCCATTGATGACTGTCATCGGGTGGTAAGTGTGAATACTGAAAAAGATCGACCTAGAATCGCCAGATTCTGCTCAGGATAGGCAGCTCATATTCCGCAACAAGAAGTTGTTTAGAGGAACCAATATTTCCATAAGATCATAAGATCTCACGAGGAAGCGCCTAGAATTACTAAAACTCTGTAGCTCTGAATTTGGTGCTTGTAACGTATGGACTTAACAGGGTTAAGTTAAAATAATAGTAAATGGTCGTAAATACTCTGTAAATTCTGTTGACGATGTAGTCAATATACAGAACAGTATTGGTAGCAGTTAATTGGCAACGTTATCTTTTTATTATTTGTGGCGCAGATTTGTTGGTAGCGTAAAATGAAATGCTTTTCCGGGAGCTACTGCCGATTGTTAAGTATTAATTTTGCTTTTCTTTAATTTAACAATTAAACAGATTTCAATACAATTTAGTTTAATTAAGTCAGGTTGTATTTGTTCTCATTTAGAGGTAATAGATATCCTGTATAAGTTTAGCTTATAATTATTATAAAGGTTGCACATCTTAATGTAAGATCGCTCTTAGCACATTTTCAAGATTTTATAATTTAGTTCAAAGTGCAAACTATGATGTTGTTATGGTTGGCGCGAGATGGTTGTGTAATGATGCAGATGTATCTATTTTAGCAATACCTGGTTACAATCTTTGCTATACGCATCGTGCTGAGGGTCGAAGTGGCGGCATATATCAAGTCGACTTTTTGTAACTCGTTAATAGAGTTATATTTTGAGATTAATTCCTTTATTGACTGTTTCTTTTTTAGCATCTGCGTAGGGACTGTAAATTATGCATTCGGCGTATGTTAGCGTCCGCCTAACTCTAGCTTGGGCAATTTTGTTGAAACTCTTGATAATATCTTTGGTTTTGTTTGCGGTATGTATGGATATGTTGTCTGCCTGGGTGATTTCAACATTAATTTCCTAAATATTTCTAACCCTGTGTGTGCATGTTTGGAGGCATACAACTTGGTGCAAGTCTTGGATGAATCGACTATAGTGACTGGTAACTCAAGCTTACTTATTGATCCTTTATTCGTATTCCATTCTCTGAATGTTAGGAGATACGGTTCGAAGAACTGTAACG
This sequence comes from Rhyzopertha dominica, assembly GCA_025024175.1. Lineage (NCBI taxonomy): Eukaryota > Metazoa > Arthropoda > Insecta > Coleoptera > Bostrichidae > Rhyzopertha > Rhyzopertha dominica. Next base: position 26,400,060 of record QCXZ01000001.1, read on the forward strand.
ATATTTCTGACCACAGATTGGTTTATTGTGAATTTAGTTCACCTAAGGTTAAATGTGAGCCCAAATATGTTACTTATGTGTAGATCTTTCAGACGCTTTGATGTCAGTGAGTTTCGAAAAAGTTTGGATTCTATTGAATGGACTGATGTGATACGTGAAACCAATATTGATAAGAAACTTGAAAATTTCAACACCCTAATTATTTCTCTTTGATTGGCATGCCCCGATGGTAACTTCTAGGGTACTAAAGTCCAATGCAATGTGGTGTTACCCTGAACTCAAATGTCTCACGAGTAAACGTGGTGCATCCTTAAAAAATATAAACGAAGTAAACTTCCTGAAAATTTTGCTGTATACAAGAGGTTGAAGAACTTGATTGTGAACTCTGTCAGGATGGAAAAACGTCGTTACATAGGTTCAGTTGCTTATAGTGGAGATATACATACTACTTGGTTGGCCCTGTGCAATTTAAATATTGGTACTAACAAAGTGAGATCTGAACTACCTTCTAATTTGTCTAATAGCAATTTCATTAACGCATATTTTTCACAGTGTTTTTCAATCAAATAATATCGTCTCTAATCATAGAATGCAATATTATGAGAATGCTAGATTCCCATTCTTACAAGAATTTTCCTTGAGAATGGTTACTTTAGAAGAGGTACATTCCGCAGTCTTTAACGCAAAAAAAAATATGATTGTGGCAAAGACAACATCTCGTTGAAAATGTTGCGCTTATATATTCCCATTATTGATTTATACCTATTACACGTCTTCAATTATTGTTGTATGGAAAAAGCTTATTTCCCTACAATGTGGAAGAAAGTCATCGCAATACCTCTGCTTAAAAGGTCTAACCCTGAAAACTAATCGGATTTACCTTTGATTAGCATCTTACCTGCAGCTTCAAAACTGTTTGAATCTCTAGTCTACGAACAGATATCTGACTTTGTCTTTTCTAGGAAAATCATTCAGATGCTCAGTGTGGATTCAGACGCGGTCGTAGCACTCCTACTGCACTAGCTTCAGTCATTGATGATCTCATTTCAGCTTATGATAAGGGTTTAGTCAGTGCTTTGGTTTTGCTCCATTTTTCAAAAGCGTTCGATGCTATTAATCATGGTATGTTATGCGCCAAACTAAAGTCTTGCGGTTTCAGCAGTTTGTCGGTAAAGTTTATTATATCTTACTTGAGCGATAGAACCCAAGTGGTAAAATAAATATAGTGTCTCCTCTGAATTATCAGTTAGATCTGGTGTTCTGCAAGGCTCCATATTAGGACCTCTACTTTTCATAGTATATACATCTGATATAGTGAACTCAGTTCTTCATTGTAAAGTAATAACTTACGCCGACTATACACAGTTGTATTTTAGTTTCGATAAGCATGATTTCGCAAGGGCTGACAAAATTCTGAACAAAGAACTTGAAAAATTAAGAAAATTGTCTGCTGAACATGGCCTTCAATTGAATTTGTCTAAGTCGCAGTTGATGGTCTTTGATTATAAAGGTAGTATAAAATTTCTTATACGGTCTTTTAATATTTATATAGATTGCTCAAGATTAAATTTTGTTGATCATACTTTGATCTCATTATAAACACTCAGATCTGGTTTGAGCTGCATGTAACTAAGTCAATACAAAAATCATTTTAACCTTAAGTTATTTTATGCTTGTAGACATTTTTTTACCGTTAATTTGAAAAGGCAATTATGTGATTTACTCGTTCTCGTCCTCTTTAATTATTGCAATTTTTTATATTACCCCTGTTTGGATTCGGTTGGTAGAAACAGGATTCAGATTGTTTAGAATGCATGGTGTCGCTTATTTTTTGGCTTGCAACGCCGGGACCACGTATCTTACAGGATTAACTCTTTGAACCTGCTACGCATGGATTCCCGCTGGAGTTTTCATTTGAGTTGTTTCGTCCAAGCTTTACTAAATTCTCCTCATGCATGTGATAACTTGAGGTCTAAGCTTGCTCCTCATTCAACTACGCACTCACGTGATACACGAAATAAAGCTAAGTATTCACATACAACGCTGTAAGGCGGTAAGGCTGTAAAGCTGTAAGGCTCACCCTTCGGAGCAAGTTTAAAAAAAAAAAACTAAATATTAACAAATTTAAATTTAAACTAAGACAGTTATTTTTCGATCGTCAGATTTCATGATGACCATGACTTACTTCGTTCGTTCGGACTCGATGAGGTTTCAAGCAATAGCTTACTATCCACAAAGACCACACATGAAGGCTAACCTAAGGAGATAAGACACCTGTTGATAATAATAACTGAAGCGTAAGACGTATAATCAATTAACAATAGGGGTATTCATAAATTATACCATAATATATATAGTTTAAGTTTCTTTTCGAAGGTTAAGTAGAATAGCTTCTGCTAGACTTTGCCTTTATTGATCATGTATTACTCTCAGTATCTGCTCTTGTTTTAATAAAATCTATTTATTATTATCAAATCCATTTATTACATCAGATACCATCGATGAGGACAGTGGCTCAGATGAAGTACCATTGACTAATTTATCCAAATCAAGTAGGGATACCGAATAATTATGTCGTGAGGACACGACCCTGTTAGGTTGGCCGAATGTTAAATGTCAGTTTTTGTATCTGCATTATTATTAAAATAAAAGGTGTTTTTGTGCGTTTATTAATTTCTTGCTATGTTTAGAATCGCTGTTAATAAGATAAATACTAATATCGAAGCGAATGCGTATGCATGCGATTAATTGTTTTGGAGAGAAATATCAGCGTCGCGAGGAGATGCAAAAGTAGGCAATGAGTATGGATGTGTCATTTTTGACAGAGAGAAATATTCTTGATTTTGGCTCAGTGAGAGCGAGGTCTTTGGCCATGTTGTGCCTCAGGCAGAGAGAGTAAGGTCTTTGGCCATGATGTGCCTCAGGCAGTTTGAAACCCCTAGAGCAGAGTGCCCGGTTAACAGCTGTGGTTCCTTCGAGTGGAGGACTTGCATTCCGGGGGGTAATGCAGGGTATCTCGAATGACATAGTTCTGGTGGAGAGGGTAGCCTTATTAGGTGCCCCCGATCCGGGCTATTGGAATGCGACCCTATAGGCCTTAGGGTGAGCGTTCGGGGAAGCCTCTACTATTTCAGGTTGACACTAGCTAGTTGTTGAAGAGAGAAAACTAACAAGGTATTCATAACCACCATTGACTAATGATGTAATCTCAGGGATGAAGCCATGGACAGTATAAGGATGATGCCCTGGGGTGAAAACCCCTCTGTGAGTCTTAACTGTATCTTTTTGAGTTTAACGGATGAGTAACTTATGTTTTGTTTTTGCATCTCCCGCGCGTATGTGAAACCGCCTTGTCTGTCCACCGGAGTGACCGCATTGTTATGACCCACGGATGAAGGCGGCGATAATGTAAGTTTTTCTTGATTATTCCCGCATTAGTTTTTCTATGTTTTTCACATAGATACCGTATCCAATCCCAAATTATGGCGGTACGTATCAAGGTTACTAGATATAGATAGGTTGTCTGGTAACTAACCAATCAGCACGCGGCACCTAATGCGTCATCAGGGGTGCCGGTTCAAATTCTTATGCATTGCAATAGGATAAACCTTTATTAAATATGCCAAATAATAAATGTAACTAAAATTCATGCAATTCTGCAGAGCATTATAATAATAATGTTGCAGTATTTTACAAATTTTCATACAAACACTTTCATAAATTTAAAATGTGGCAGTCTATACCTGGGATAGAAAAACTACATGTACGTTTACGGGTAGCTTTTAACATGGTTAAAGAAAACGTATATTTTAATCTATAATAAAAATAAGTGGAATAAATTGTATCAGCTCCTTTCTTTTATTTATTGATGATCGGTTTTGAGGATAAATGTTACCTCATTATCAGACGAAGGGTATACAAAATAAAAGCATATTATAGGAATATAAGCCCAGAAAACTGTAGTATTTATAAGTTATTTCAATTAGCTGAAGCATTGAGTTTATTATTCCGTTTCCATTCTGGAATATTATAATCAAAGACTCAAAGTACATCATGTTAAAGTAACATTACTGGAATAGAAATTCAAATAAGATATGATTATGTGATTAAGTTTCAGCATAGTAGTATTCTGTAATTTCAACTTCAATAATGATCAAAAGTAACAAACTGTATTAGTAAGCATTATATCTATTACCTAAGGTTATCATTTTTTGTTTTGTTATGCCATTATACTTTGAAATTTTTATATTATTTTATCATATACTGTGTGATTCGTAATTATTAATGTAATCTATTGACAATGAAGTAATTAAGAGAAGACAATGGCAAAAGACACATTGACACTGCATAGTCATTACCAGAATAAATAATCAGATAATTTGGATTAAGACATAAATTATAACCAGGTTTGTCATTAGGAATTTTCTTGTGTGTGCTATTAGTGCTTTTCTACACCCTGGACAGTTGTGTAAATTCCATTAGCTTTCTTGGTTGCAAATTCAATAACCTAGCTTGCATTTCATCCTCGATATCACATAGCTTAAAATGAACACTGCATATCTTCTTATTGTCAGCAGTCCATTTATATTTACGATAACATTTTCTGAACCATCCCCTTTAAATTTTAACATCCTTAGGAAACATAAAAGACATTAAATTTTCTCCTTTTTCTTTTTAGCCTTTTTCTAATTATTCTTGCAGACAGCCACAAGACAAACACTTCCACCAGGCATATCGGTTATTATTTAGGTACTATAATAATAGTTTTAACTTGACTTCTCATTTCACAAAAAAATATGGTAAAAACTTACCTAAATGCTATTTGCAACATACAAATTGTGGCACAAACGTTATTGTTGACCTCTAACAAGAAAAATAGCACGAAGAACAGAAGCACACAAGTATCAGACCACTGAAAGTTTTTGACGCTTGGCATCTGGCACCCTCGATGACGCGCAACCCCCACTCTCAAAAATTTTGCTCTTAGTTATCAGACACCCTATTAAAATCTACTAACCTTGGGTACGTATAACATTTAAGATACGGGCTAGGTACTTGTCGTCTTGAATGATCCTCTAGAATTAATTGACAACTTGAGCAATCTCAATTTCTTCAGTTACAATTGCAGCAGATTTAAAGAAATAAGTTAATAAATGCATTTATCTTTTGGTATTAAATCACATTTTCACTTTATATTGTTTGAAAATTTGCTGCAGACTTGCAAAATGGCTCTCGAATCTAATTGACCTTATATTTTTAAGTAACAAACAAAATTTAATATAAGACACAAGTGACTCATTTTCGTTTAGATTAGTTTATATAGAAAAGATCTTATATCGCGTATTACTTGCTTGATATGAGGCTTGAACCGGAAATCCTTGGTGGTGTAAAGTAAAGCAGGCACAAGCACAAGGCACAAGGTCTTGGGTTTTATTTCCGACGAAAGCTAGCAATATATATGGCCTGTCTCCCAATCAACTAAGAAAACTTTGTGTTAAAACAGTAGCAACCCCACTAAAATCAACTATTAAAACTACTTCAAAATAGTATTTTAAGATTTTTAATCGACCATACAAAATAATCAAAAATTTTTGTCGTACACTGTTTACGAAAATTTTAGAATGGAGATTTATTTTATGCTAGCAGTACATGCGCAAATCTATAAATAACGACGCTCAATATTTATGACCGCATAATGGTATGTTAACCGTTTGTATTTAATCCAGCGCCGTTCCCATCTTCTATCTTAATGACGCAGCTGATTTGTCATGTAATCCACGGAACATTTCATATCGGATTGACATGCAATAAGGTAATTAGCGTTGGCGTCGGCCCGTATGTAAAGTAAAATGCGTTCAACATGTAAATCGGTTCTGGTAGCTGAAATGCTAGATTGCGTTCGCCGCGTAATCACTGTGGGATTACTTCGCACAATATAAATCATGTTGTAAACGAAAAAATGACTAAGCGTGGCAAATTGGAAATTGGTATTAGACAGTTATATGCAAAACCAATCGGGGCGACTGCCCGACCCTTTCACTTTGAAATTTTTGTTGTCGTTGCCGATAATCTGCACCCACAATGTTGGATATAGGTGAACACGGAAAATGCGCCAGTTAATTTGGTTTTAATCATATCTAGACTAAAGATAATGTCACAGATATGGCATGTAACTTGTGTGCAACTTTGCACGTCATGTAACAATTACTCGATGGGTGCATTTTTTGTAGGTAACAATATTGCTAGTGAATTTCCTATGGTTTACACCGAACAGAAATCTATATGGCTATCCCATAATGTGATTCGTCTCACATAACATTAAAAATTGAACAGTACTAAAATAAAATTAATGTGTTTGATCTCGCACCTCTAATAACACGTGCGCCTCCACCATTTCTAAGAAAGATTTAAAGTATCTTCAAACTTTTTGTAGAACAGCGAATGTTCTTCCAAATCGGATTAATAAGGCTTGACTCCCTTGAATTATTTTTCTAAACAGWGAATAATGAATCGCAATCGAGAACAAAAATGTGGAGAATGTATATAATACGAATATAGCTATAGTGACAATATTGTACCGTGTCCAAGATATTGTAAACTGCGCTAAACACGTCCCCCATTTATCACATAAAATAAATAGTACGATATATATTAATTGAAGTAGTGGTAAATTATAGAATAGGTCGGATGAATGGGTCTCGTCCCCTACATTCATAATAAACTGATTTCGGCTGTCGTAGAGATCAGCTATAATGTATTTATTTATTCTACTTAAGTTCTTTTCTCTTAAACTTTCACAGTGGCGCACGCAATTTTTCTAAATTTCAGGCGTAATTGTTAAAAGAGCTTCGCTCCTCATTTCTTTCACTGCTCGTTACCTAACCCGTTTTGTTCAATGTTTCTGTCGTAACAATAAATTTTTGGCAATTGTCCGCACTTGTTAAATCAGATTGCATGTATAGTGGTAAGGTGGTATACATAGTATACCGAATGCCAGCCGCGTTTTTTTGCAAATGCATTTTTCAATTCCGTGGCGGCCATATTGCAATGATAAGTTTCCGATTTATTTCTACATCTTCATGTATCTTCACTTCCAATTTTGACAAACCCCCTCCTCCTACGTGTAAAATGATGTATCTTTTCTCATCACCGCTATTTAAACATCTATAAGAAACTACAGAGTCATCGTGCCATGTGCATTTGTATTTCCTGCTTTTGGAAAAATCCAATCTTCGTCCAGAAAACAAAAAATTGTATAAAAATGGTTGATGTTTATGCTTATGATCTTAATCAGAAAATCGTATTTAGAATAAAGGTGGTAATTTGGATATTGTTAAATGTACCGAGCATGGTGCAGGTGGCTAAGAGCGTTTTGAAGATAAGTATGTGGAAACACTGATATTCAAAGAGTTTTAGCTCCCTTAGGAATCAATTTTATATTTAGGTGCTAAATTAGTTTAAAATCGTCTGTATAGTATGAGGTTTTGTTTGGCTCGAATTCTTCTATAAATACAACCACTACATTTATGCGACAACGTTTGAAGAAGCTGGCAGACTTTATCCTTCGCCGTTGCTATGCTAAATATCTGCTTTGTAAAACTTTGTTGAGAAACGACTTGCGAGCTTATGTATTGTTGACGGTGGAAGTAAATCGTAATCCACGACATCCTCATGAATGTTTCATGTATTCCAAAACCGATAATGCAGGAACAAGTTGAGTGTCTCTGTCGCATACGTAAATATGTGTGAAAATAATCAGTCCTATATTCGCGCGTTTTGTAATATTCCCGATCGTCCGGCAAACACATACTCGATCATTATCTTAACCAAGCCCATTTAACATTGACCATTTAATAACGAGTTTCAAGGAGCTTTGTTTCTAAAAAAGAATCACGCCCAGCAACTTTGTTATTTGCGTTTTCGATCACGACCACGAATTCTTCGTACAGTTAGCAGATTAACACGCAGTAAAAGATATCCCATTTAATGCCTTTTGGTAACATCCAGACCAGTTTTTCGTTGTGCCATTTGAAACTTTTTTAAAGAGAGATGAAGCGGAAATTTGCAATGGAAATTTGAGTGTGTTGGCGGTCTCTTGTTATCGTGTGATTCAAAATTTATGATGAAAATAAAAGCTGATTTATGGAAAGTAGTAATGGCGGGATCAGGATACAACCTTGATAAAATGCTGTAAAGCACGTGCAACTTACATGTCAATAAACCGGAATATATTAGGTATGATGTTGAAAAGAACAAATGTTTACCCTACTTTGCATGTGTCAAATAAATTAGATACTATTACCAATACAAAATACGTAGTCGTTCAACTAGGTTTCGCGTTGCGTACAGCAAGAATACAAAAGGCACTTTGCCTTATAGTCTTGTTTCTATTTTCTGCACATATATAGAAGAATACATACATACATACAGTGTGATTCCTTTGGGCGCGGTGATGTAACCTGGTGTAAAATACTTGTTGGCATATATGGTAATGGTACATTTTGTTGTAGTTCAGACGCCAAATTTTAAATTAAAATACAGTAATTTTTAGTGGTGCATAATAGTTATATACCTCATATTGCACATAATATTTTCACCATTCTGCTATTTATCTATCCGAGTGATTCCTTTGTTGCTGTTTTTTAGCTTAAATCTAGATTAATATTATTTTAACACATTTTTATTCATACCCTTAGAAACTTTCCTTCCCATGCCAGCGTCTAATTTTCATCTTTTGTGTCTAAATCCATTCTTGACTTGAATATGTAACCGTTGGTTTAATTACTACCTTATATAATGTTAACTTTATTTTTCTTGACACACAGCTCTATCGGAAGATTTTTTCTGCCCTGCTATGAATTTATCCCTTTTCAATAATCTTACTTCTATTTCTTGGTGTTCAGCATAGTTCTCTGATATCCTGACTCCTAAAAATACAGAGCTTTTTACTCTCTCATACTCCATCACTTTCGTATTGTTACACATTTTGGTTCTTTTTCACATTAATAATCTTACCTGCCTATTTTTCCATTTTAATAACCTTCCCAATAATAATAATTGCAATTATTTCTTTGATCTTGTTAACAAAGTGTGTATCGTGACACTTTTTATTGCACTTTTTATCTTTTTCACCATTATACTAGATAATGCTACTGATACAGATGATCTCCCTGTCATAAACCTCCTTCGTGTTTGAAAGTGATTGACAATATTCTTATTCTCTGCTTCCGTTAGAGTACTCTCATAAATCTACCAGTTTTCTTGGCAAACTTAGCTTTGTCAAAGCTTCATACAATTTTTCGCTCTCGACCGGGTCATACTTTCGAAGTTTATAAATAGCAGGTGCATCACTATCTTATACCAGTGTCCAAGTTCTTCTTTTAATATTTGGTCTATCGTGGAGCTCCATTTTTTGAAACCACACTGATCTATGCCAACTCTTTTATTATTTCAGTAAAAAAGCTTGCAAAAACCATGTAATGTAATCAAGTAATGCAGTACCTCTACTGTTTTCTCTTTTTTTATATAATTTAGGACTAGTGTATCATTTGCCCACATCTTTGGCATCTTTTCATTTCTTATACTTCGTCGATCAGTTCATACATTTTTCTATGTATATCTGCTTTGCATACTTGATTATTTCTGTTGTTAACTGGTTTTCCCTCGAGCCTTTGTTGTTCTTTAGGTTTGCTATGGTTCTCTTATTTTTTTTAAACGGAGTCATGGTTCTTCATTAATTTATTGTAAATACAGGATATTATCACTAATTTCACATGTGTTACTTTCCTGCAATACGCTACTACTTAACATTTCCATAAAATTTGGCTTCCATCTCTCTATTTGCTTCTCTTTGCTTTTTATCAGTGCGCCTTCTTTAACTAATGCTAAAAGTTTCTTATATCCTTTATTCTTGTATTTTTGCTCTACTCTGCTTATGTATTCCTCCATATATTTACTTCTTGCACATCTTACTAGATACTTTGCTCTCCTTCTACATTACTGGTATGGCTGCTCATCATTTTCCATTTCTATCAGTAACATTTTCATGCTTGCATCGTTTCTTAATCTTATTACTTTTTGACCTTTCTAAATTTTGGGCGCAGTAGGATAGTGTAACTTGCAGGTTTCAATTTTTTTATATTGTAGGTATTATATATGAAATTGCGTTGCTCAGAATTTGAAAACCCAAACCTATATACAATTCCAGTTCATCCGAGGCAGACAAGTAATGCAGCCGAACTAAGCCACCATCAAACACAGAAGCATATAGCATATATACATTAGTTGGGTACACCCTGAAAACCTTCCCATTCCAATCCTCTTCTTTTTGTATTCTACGTTTGTATTTACACTTTTACTTCCTTTGATTGTTATTCCCACCATAAAACGATCAGGTTCAGAATCTTGATCCACATCGCTATAACTTCTTATATTAGTTAGTTTACTTGCATATCGACAGAACTTTGAGAACTGTTGCCTGGTAACAGTTCGACAATAAAAGTTCTGGATAATTATTTTCTAATTTATTATCACTCTCGTGTGGTATTCGATAGATTATTTTTTGACGCGACAAGACAGACGTCAAGCCAACAATTTTTGTTGCCATGGAAAACCTATACCTTACATTATTCCAGCGAGAATTTGCTCTTGTGAAAATTCCCACTATAATAGTGTTTTGATTAGTTGAAAATGACATAATTGACCGAAATTTTAGAAACGTCAATAAATAATCACAAAAATTTTATATAAATAGGTGCCATTTAGAACCTGGTCTAATGGAACATGAAAACTAGTATTACCTTTTATTTGGTTTCTTTTTCGTGCTGTGGGTACAAAAAAAGCACAAGTCTTTTTACTTCGCAAATTTGTTTCTTTAAGCAATGAGGAATTATTTTTTCCTGGCTGTCATTCATTATGCTCACTTTTGACAACAATGTGCACAAAGGACATGCACACACAAAGAGTTCGTTAATTTTAACTCAGGGCCTCCGGAGACCTTTCAAATGATGATAATGGTTATCCGATGTGCAAGTGCAGAGCTTCCCTTGATCACGCTCGCGTACCGTTATTCTTATGAAAAGCAATTGTGCTCTGTGCTTTCATCTTCCATGGCGGAACTAAACCGCACCGCACGTGTTTTAATTTCGAACTAAAATCCTCATCTGAGACAGGAGCGTTCCCTTAGCACGGCAGCGGCGTTGTAATTTAAGTTGTCGTAGGTCATCCAATTAACTCCGTGGAGATTACTAATGAAACACATTATGGGCACGGTTTGTTTTTTAAGATGTAGCCTAATAAGGGCTAAAGTATTTTTTGATAATTTCAGATAATGAATGATAATAAATCTTTAAAGTACTTAAGTTAATTATTTTTGATAAAAAAATTCCTGGTACAATCAGGCAGGATTTGAAAATGATGTACTTCATGAAATGATCGCTTTCATCGACGAATGGGACTGTTGATTCATAAAACATTTTGCTTGGACATTATGTTTTTCTATTATAGATTGCGGAGTGACGTCAGGTATAGTGCGATGTCCCTTTACTTACACACTATAACTGCCCAAAACGTGTATCACATTTGACAACAGCAGTCGCACTTCGCACCACGTGACGTCATCGGTAGACATTAATGTTGAAAAGGTATTATTGGTTGCGATATCATCGATTAATTTAAGAATTAAAATTACTATGTTTTATAATAGGCATGCAATATATTAATTAATAACAAATTAACGTAATGAGTAATAATTAAATTTTTAGTAATATTAGGCAGTGATCTGTATTAATTGAATGAGACTTTCTCGTTCTATAGTAAGCTTTTCGAAACTTATTTTATTCATTCCTCGATGTTATTTCGTTTATTCATTCCTCGATGTTATTTCGTAAATAAATAAATTAAAAGAGCTTGACGAAGTTGACCAAAAAGTTGTCACAAAAATAAAAAAAATCAATTTATCCTGGGTGCTACCCCATTATAATTAATGATTTAACATCAATTATCCATAATTATGGCAGCTAGGTGACTTTATTATTTATTATGGCATGGCCATCTAATTTTTTATTTACCTACATCACATATATAGGCAAAACCACTTCTATGCCATGCTGTCCGCTCTAGACCTAAACTGCACTGATGAGCTATTATAATATTGAAATAAATATATCTGGAGTTGGTAGCAGTGCAGATAGCATAGTATATACATGCATTTTAATTTCTACCATTTTGTACCAAGTGGCCAGAGACATGACTACTTAAAATTATTAATTTTGCAAGTCTGGTCGTCAAGAACGAACGAAATGCTGATTTTATTATTATAAAATTTTATTATTATAAAATCAGCATTTCGTTCTTATCATTTACTTTGTACAAGACATATTTTATAAAATGTTCGTTACAGCGAAACATTTGTTTCAGATCGGACCTGAAAACAGTAACGGAAGCAATCCAAAGTAAAAGTTTGAACAACCTGATAATGGTAAGTACCGAGTTGCACTTCCACTCCCTGTCCTTTCAAGTCGTAATATACATATAATTACACGTACCTACTGCTTAGGTAATGCAACGATAAACGCGATAATTCCATTTGCATAATTTCAATTATTCAAGTACAGGGACTTCCTATCCGAAAACAAACAGGTTACATTAAATTTGATATTGGCAATACCAGTCGCAACTGACAACAGCAACGGTTAGATTGTCAATTAAAATTAAGGCCAATAAGTGTTTCAGTTCAGTGCTTTACGCCGTATGATTATAAATTCCAACCATGCGCATATGTTTTAGTCCTAAACGAATCACAAACAGTCCGAGAGTAAACCAGGTAGGATAATTTAAGTTATATGTTTATTTAAATTACATTGGAATTTTTGTCATTGTCTGTTCTGAAATTTTGTTTTCTTCATATACATAAATCTGTAAAACGCTGCCCCAAGTGCTGCTGCTGGAATATCGGCCACCCAGTATTTCTGAAACATAACACTTGTCATAAATAGGATCAGAGAGAATATTATGTGTTGGAACTTGTCATACTTAACGAATAAAGCATGGACGGGCGCCAAATCAGATTAGCGGCAAAGTGATGAAATGATAGGGATGATTACAATTTCAACTAACCAAAGAAATACCACATGAAATGATAAAAGAGATGCTTTAATAGGCGGTTCCTTTAACGTCTGCATTGGATTACATCTAGGTATTGCGGTAAAAAATCCCTAACGAGTCGCGTTTGCTTGGTAAAAATCGATTTTAAGCACTTGTAGCTTCTTTTACTAAATATGGCGGCCTAGCTGCCTAAATTCTAAATTATTGTGGTTGAGCTTTTTATATATCATTTAGATCTTAATCAAACCACACTCAGCTCGCACTTTATTCAAGCCTAAATGCAACTGAATTTAACTGATATAGTCATCACTGGATAACAGTAAGGTGGAAAATTTGTCATTGCAAAACGAGAGTATTTTTGCCCGATTGGATGTTCATCTCCAATTTCATTATTGGCTAATATTAATTAAAAAGCCATGGATAAGGAAATTTATTGAAATGCAGAAATTTTCACGAATATAGAAAATAAATTCTCTACGATCTTAGTTTATTGCAGAATGTACAGATCCCAAGAAAGTTGACACAAGGTTTTGGCTTTGATCGTCGGCAAAATGCATGGTATTTGCAATTATTCTGTGATGCTAGTCAAAATGCAAAATTTCACCTAAAAAGAAAAAACATTTCCAAATGATTCAACTTGTGCTAGTTTGTTGAATTCTACTAATAGAAGGATTATTATTGGTCTGATTCAAGTGTAGTTTAACATGGATCGAAAATGAAGATAAATGGAAGCCATTTCTATAGAGGATTCAAGAGATTAGAAATGTTATTAAAAAGATGATTGACACTATTCCTGGCAGAGGCTGTGATACGATAAAACTTATAGATTCAAAATCGTGGAGGGCTCTTGTTGGTTGCGCCATACACTTTCTCAGCTGAAATCACTGCCTCTAGGCAGACTTCTTGGTATTAAAAGAAAGAATGAAGTCTCTACAGCATTTTGTAATCAAGCCCAGAATTATCATTGGCATGAGAAAAATTTAGCGGATTTAGTCGCTTAGTCATAATCATGAAGTTTATTGTCAACTGTGGTCCCTATAAGAATACAAACCGATGAATATAGAATACCCTTCTATATAAGAATATATCGATAAGTGCAACACACAAAGAATTGCCCGCAGCCGAGAAAAATACATCCTAGTTGATAAAAACGGAAATTTTTCAGGTTTTTATAATTCTCTCTCGTTATTTCGTGTCTTGGTTGACCAGAAATGGGTTATTGTGAGTTCGAAGAAATATTTTGACAAGAAAAAATTAAAACGAGTTTTATATCCTGGGGTACAAACTCTTGCGAATATTTTGCGAGAAAGATATTGAATCATCAAAACCAGACGAACTGTTAAGGATGTTGTTTCCAAATGCATGATATGTCTTAGAAGCACTGATCATCTTCAGTTGAATCGAATGGAAGAGTGACAGTTTTCGAGATATTTCAAGTGAACTTGGTAGGCCCATTATGTGTAAAAGAAAACCCAACAGTTTGGATCACAACTGTTCCCACTTGCGCCGTTTAGCGGAGTAATTGGGTATTTGCCATGTATTTATATTTTATTAAATTGCATATTAATGGGTAGCGTTTAATACACAAAACAGCTGTGGCAGCTTATAAAATCGAAAAAGAATGGATCGTAATGTGTATTTTTGATGTTAAAATGTGAATATTTAAAGGGACCGCCAAAACGCGAATATATTGGCCGTGACGTCAGGTGTCTTGTAAATGGCCGCTTGTTTACATCTGGGATCAGCGCGTCACGCGTTAGCCTCAGCCTTAGTCCGTCAATTTATCAGTTTGTTGTGTGCGTTCATTTTGTGACAAGCGAATTAAAATACGCCAAGAAAAAGTAAAGTACTTATGAGTTATGACTTCTGAAGGCATGTTCATTGTTATGGAATTTGTGAACAGCGACGAGCGGTTCAACGCAGCGGAGATAAGGAACGTAAAAGCAACAGCATAAGTGAACTTTTTATCAAATTAACGTAGCATTGAAAATTTGATCGCAATGGGTTGTTGGAAACATGCTATTTGTAAACGTAAGAATATAAGAATCAAAAATGTACTCTAAACTTGACCTTTATTTTAGAGGTCAGAATAAATATAAATTGCCATTTATTCTCGGGGCTCTTCCGGCTCATTTTCGGTCTAGCTAACAGTCGAATATATGGGGAACAACGTCTTTCTTTATTATAACATTTCCCTCTATTAACTTAAAACGCATATAATTTTCCACATCCTCTATAAGCTATAACAAAATGGAAACTGAATGGTAAACACCTATAACCCCAAAAAGAATAGTAAAACTTACACTAAGAATTAAGATGATCTTCACAACAGAAAAACAAACTTTGCGATTTCGGCATATCACGCATAGCGGCTTTAAACCTTTTTTTCATACGTTGATAATCTCGAGGAATGGCTACAAAAATTTTGTTAGCGGTACTGACTGAAGTACTCTTACAGTCATGTACAAAACAACACTTTTGTTTTCCATACATAATAAATGCCTGTAAACTATACAAATCACTTTTTGATGCGAGCTCTTACACTGTCCATTCAAAAAACATCACACAAAAGCTTTTCTAATACAAGAATGACACTACACCATTAAAAAGCACGCTCCTTGGTAATGTTTACATGACACTTGACGTCACGAGTTGAATAACCATGGATAGAAGCGTTTTGGCGGTGACTCCTAGGATTCGAATTTCAGACCTGAAATTCTCTACCTACAAATACTTTTTTTGTTTTTTTTAACGTGGCTTACAATATATATGCACTTCAAGATTCATTATACGTAATTTTCTAAAAAAAAGTGATAATACCCAATTTAGAACCCTCTTCAGCGCAGCGCTGCTACAGAATGTTTTTTACAAATCTTGAAGGAATTTATTTCATGAAGATTAATATTACCCAAGCAACTAGTTTGTCTGAAAATGTAAAACGGGGTGATATACTGAAATTCAGTTCAAGTAAGATCCAATTTTCTCCTCGGTCTGCAGCCTATTGGGGTGGATGGTGGGAGAGATTGGCACAAATTTTGACGCAACTACTAAAGAAAAAGTTAGCGCACAGCACTAAATTATGAAGAAAATTCCACGGTGCTGTGTGAGTGCGAAAACTTGGAACCTTTAACAATGAATTTATTTATTAAGAAATAGGCGTCCCTGGATCGTATAGATATTAGTAGTTTAAGGTGACATATTAGATACKGACAGAAAATTTAAGATAACGTTTTAGAAATGATTATCTAGGTACATTGAAAGAGTATCGTGAAAGATAAAGTCAAGCAGTTTTAATAGAAGTTTTTAACAGGAAAAGAAATGATTGGATGCTGGCGAAGGTGGAAATGTTAATCCCGTTCGAAATTTTTTGTATGCTTCATGCAAGCGAAGTCGAGACAAATGAAAACGAAAAGAATAATGCATAATAACATCTCACTATGTTTGGATTATTGATCGTCCTGATAGATATCGTTCAGTCTGACGTTTTGTTTTGTCACTTTGGCGATTGTGATAAGGTGAAAGCATGTTAGAATTTGAAGAGATACTGCAATTTCTCCATTGAATAAAATTAATTTTCAGTTGCCCTTTTATTATTTTATAGAGAGATTCATAAACGAAAAGAAGGCACCGGAATCTAGATTTATATTTTGACGATCAGTAAGTCAATATGTTACCAGAGAACATTGCTAATTGGTTCTGTTTGCAACACACTAAACTTATTACCCAGTGGTCTTCCCAATCGTTGTTCCACAGTGCCGGGCCGAAGCTCCTAGCGGGGTTCATAACTCCTCCGGAGAGCGGACCCTTCAAACGTAATAAATTTTCATTCGCCCCATCGATTTTATCGCTGATAAACTTACGGCTACCAGTATTAACACCCCCACGATGAAACCAAACCTGATGGAAACGGAATCGCCCTTTTCTGAGTTGACCGGGTCGAACGCAGAGCAAATCGCGAACGTCAGGATCAGAGTTATCACTATCTCGATGACGATCACCTAAAATGGAGCTCGGCAATCAAGAGTAGGTATGTTGTTGAGGGGGCGAAGAGACAACAGGGGTTTTAATGTTTGGCAGGATCGAATTGGTTTTGTTTGGTCGGTGTTTTTTTTTTAATCGTAATGCCTTTGTCAGATATAATCTTAGAATATATGATCAAATTTACTAAGCAGGCGGAGAAATAAAATGAAAACAAGGTTATACACATTGAGTTATTATTTCCATACACGAGAACGTGTTTTTCTAATAATAAGAGAGTTTCTCCTTAAGATGGAAAAGCTTCCGATTGGAAATCTCAAGAATTAGTCCAAATAGAATAACAGTTAGGTAAATAAAGTAACATTTGCGTTTCTGCAGAAGCAGTAACTTTAAGTGCAAGAAACTGGCATTTTTTCATATTATGAACTTATCATGTTTTATAACACTACGTTTTGAATAACTCTTTATTATATTAAAAAAGATTTCAAAACAGAAAGATAATTAATTTTATTCAAACTCAATTCCCATATAAGTATCTGTAATTAAAAACGGCTCATATATAAAATAGTCTAAATATTTAATTGTAATCGGAATAGGCTTGCAGTTGCTAATCAGATTGAAAAATACCTCGCATAAAATATGCTAAAATCTAACAGTTGATAAAATGAATCGATTATGGCTTTTGGGCATTTCTTCGCATTTGCACAATTTTTAAGATGTTCAAAATAACAAACAAATAGGTAATTTTCCAACTTGTTCTTGGTGTTTCTAAACTATTCAGATATTATTCTAACAGAATACAGCCAATAGCAAAAATATATTAATAAATGGGCGAGCTAACATGAAATTTATTCTATCAATTCAGATGTTGTCTACTTCTTGGCCACGTTCAATTCATTATTAAGAGTTCTAATAAACATGGCAATGGCAAAGCTTTTAGTTCAAGAAAGAAATTAATGACATATGTAGTTATTTCCATTGTAAATGAGCTACTCTACCATCTACTTCAGTTTTGACCATCACTTTTGCGACACTCTGAATATGATATAAATTATTCCTGTCAAAAATGTATTTTTAAAGTTATTACTTCGGTTAATGCCAAGTTTTGAACAAGGATAAGGATAAATCATATTTTTTTTACATACAGTAATAGCAATGACTCAAAAGTTTGTGTTTAGTTACTAATACCTACATCTTCATCTTTTAACTGTCTGGAAGACCTTGGTATACTTAACAATAGTGCCGTGCAAAGTATAAAAAGKAAGAACACGCCATTCTTGTCAAAAATTCGGCGCGCTCTTTAAATTTATCTTTACATCACGTACTACTCGTGAGCAGCATCCTGCCAAACATCAAAATTCCCTCGTCCGTTATTTTATCCAAGCTGATCGGGTTAAAGGAACGGCGAGGGCGCTTTATCAGGATGTCGGACCTGTAACGTCGTGAGCTCGCCTGAAGGAAATGTCACGCACACCCCGTGGGTTCCGTTAGCGCCAGAAGTCGGAAAATGCTTTTCCGGCGTCACCATCTGAAATACAAATCAAGCTGACGTTAGCCACGGCTCAATAAAGGGACGAAAAGGTCTACTTGTTCCGCCTGAATGCGTGTCAAAGTCGGCCCCACCCCAACTGATATGTGAAATCCTTTCTTTGAGAGGAATAAATAGCACTACATGTATATACAGACGGACAGGAAAAAAGCACGAAAAAAGCCTTCGCGCAATTCTATTTTATTGGTGGAAGTGACCCATTTAAACTACTTTTAGATAGGAACACGGCCAACTTTTGTCCGAATATCTTTTGTAGAAAAACTTCAAAAATATTCCTTCATCAATAAATGGAAGCACAAGTTTTCATACTGCTCTGCAATACTGTTTGTTTCTATTCAGCGTGTTGCTAAAAAGTCCGACCAGAATATTTTTTTTCTATTACTGTGTTCGTGTTACCACTTAATACTAGCGCTGAGCAGTTAGGATATACTTATATCAAGTACCGATACCTTTACCAGTATCCAGTATGTGTATGGATAATATAAGCATGTCGTTGTATTCAAGGTATCGACGTATCGAAACAATTTAAGCATGATTGACCACGAAAGTAATGGCAACATTCAAATTACTGGTGAAATCGAAATCTCAAACGTTGAATTAGTTGAAGTTATCAATACATTATAGGCATCAGTTATGTTCGTACATTTTTCTACTCCTTTATTAGTAAATCGCTCCTTACGCACTGCATACTTGATTAGTAAATTCGTTATTACACACAGGGCCCGTTGCACAAAGCGTGGTTAACCAGACCCCCTGGTTAACACGCGGTTAACCAGCCGTTGCCATAGGCAGCACCAATGAAGACCGCTTAAAAAGAACCGTTTCCATGACAATTGCCCGTTGACCGCGTGTTAACCAGGGGGTCTGGTTAACCACGCTTTGTGCAACGGGGCCACAGTGTTACATAATGACTAGAACGTATTTTTTTTATTACGATACAGTTTCAAATTCAGTATTGCGTTCATGTCAGTTAATTGTTAAAAATATCACAATAAATAGTTAATATTTGTAAAACATTGTCATGAAAGTGCAGACTTGCTTGATGATTTCGCCTTTTGAAAGGTATTTATGTTATATCTAAATAACATTAAATTAGAACTAAAACGTTTCAATTATTGTAAGCAGTGGTAAGTGATTATATCTGATGAACCCTATTCTCCAAGTCAATCTGACGTTGTCAATATTTTGTTGTGACTGTCATTTACTGCCATACTTACTGTCATTATCCTATTACTTTTTGCTGAAGAAGGGCAATATAAAGTTGTAAAAATATAGACGTAGAAAAAGTATAGTACATTACTCGAGTTGTAAGTCAATTACGCACATATGGAAATGCTTTACTCGCCGCTACGCGGCTCGTTCACTAACTTTCCACTCCTGCGTAATATGCGTCTTACAACTCTCGTTATGTAATTATACTATTTCATAATTCCTTTACAGAACATGAACTTAGCAAAACCTTAAATAGTGATCAGTGCCAAAAATCACGTTACGATACGAAAGCCGACAGATGAAACTGATGCTGATACAACAATTCGGGATTGATTTTGATAACATTAAGAAATAGAGCACTCATAAACATATAACTACAAAAAACAAAACAGAATGTCATCTCCTTTAGCGACAGATCATTTATTTGAAACTGGGTTCATAAGTAACCATCAACAGAAAGATGTACACAAGGTGTTTCTCGAGTGATAAGGAGCCCGACGGAACTGAATTGCAACCCATAATACATTTTCAAAACCAATGTGGGTATTTTATCTAAGGTATTATTTAAAAAATAAATTGGGAACTCATGACGGCTATATTGTCAGTCACTGTATTTATTAAAACTAAAAATATTCAAATAAGGAAAACATCGGATATTATTTTAATTTATGATTAATACAATTAAAATGCTTCTGTTGCTGCCCTTGTATACTAGAAAGGTTTTCCAAATAGGAAAGCTCCTGTTCACACAATTTTGAACTGACTTGACTTGAAAGAAAGAATGACAAGAGGCCCTGGCTATAAAAGTTTTGGAAATGATCAATCAAATTTGTCATACCAGTCAAAACAACTGTATTTATTTATTTATTGACAAGAAATAGTGATAATATTTCCTATTAACGCTATATATCATCAATATTATACATTAAGCCTAAGCGGACTACAGATTTGCGTCTGCCATTCTCCGCCGAAAGGAGTTTACGTTTGGCGCCTCCACCGTCCCAGCATAAATTTTGGCGTCGTCAGCAAGGAAGCTGCATTTGGAACGTAAAACGATTGGTAAGTCAGACGAGTATGCGAGAAACATGATGGGACCCGACACTGATCCCCGGGGCACACCGCTCAACACTTTTTTGGAAGTGAAAAAGTCGCTGCCAATACGTACTCTGAAAGATCTATCACGTAGAAATAAAGACATCCATGACAGCAGGTTGCCGCGGACGCCGATGTGTTCAAGCTTGAGGATGAGTCTGCTGTGTGGTACTTTGTCGAAAGCTCGTGAGAAGTCTAAGTTAATATAGCATCGGTGGGTTGATTTTTGCCGATGTTTTTTGGACATATTTTACGGATACTTTTTGATACTGTGAATTTACAAGGGAAACAAGATCTACGGTTCCAAGAAGATGGGGCACCAGCGCATTACCACGGAAGCGAAATCATCCCGTTTGGTTTTAAAGGTTTTACATAACTGATGGATAGAAAAAGGCGAGGAGGTTCAATTAATCTTTGGCCACTGAGAGACCCAGATCTTTATCCCCAGGATTTTTTTCTATTGAGAACGGCAAATTGACTAATTGATAGTGCAGAATATTTAGATGATAAGATACGTGATGCAAGAAGATCTGTAACCCGAGAAGTGGTTATACGTGTTAAAAGGACAAAGGCCGTTTTGCAATTTCAGTTTAATTAAAGGAAATAAGTAATGATATTTATGTCAAAATTTACKAATGACAAAGCCCTCTATGTTCCATGTTTTTTTTTTTTAGAGGCAAATAACAATTATCCTTTTTACCGTTGTAAATGTATTTTGGGTTGCCATTCGTAAAACAGCCTGTATATAATATAAGATCCTTTAAATTGACGGAAATTAAACTCAAGTAGTTTATCAAATTTTATTGTCCCTAAGTAATAAAATGAGCCTCAAATTCTTTTGATAGCTTGATACCTATATGTTCTATTTTTATGTATTATGCTGCACAGAGTAATCCTGAACATACAGCCAATCGGAATCTGTAAGCCAAGTAGATGAAATATTGTATTGTGAAACTTTTTTCAACAAGATATATTGCTTTTAGGTATTCAACCATAAATATAGGACCAAAAACGTCCTTTGTCAAAAATATATTTTATACTGCTGATGTCTGTGTGTCTGTGGTTTTGTTTGTGGACACGATAACTTTCGAAAGACTTAATATATGAACTTAAAATTTGGCAAACGTATAGATCTCAACTACCCAAAGCGACCTATTGTTTTTGGGGTAAGTAGGGTATCGGGAAGGGGGCGAAATTGGGGGTAACTACCTTTTCTGCAAATTTTAATTTTTTTATTTTTGTTTTCGTTTTAGTATGTGATTAGTAGTATAACTGCGAGTGTTATTCGCCCTTATAAATTTTCGGTGCAGCAAATTGTTTAGAAGATAGCAAAAAAACGTCACTCAAAGAAAACGGTTTTTCCTAAATATCTCCGAATATATTTAATATATTCAAAAAATTAAAATACCATCAGATAGGAAATAAAATTTCTCACAAAAAGTGTCTTAGAAAATTTATCCAAAATTTTGACATTTTCGAAATATTTCCAAGAAAACGTATTTTAAATTTTGGTATTATATAGGAAATCAAATTTCTGATCGGAAAGCACTCTTATATTTTTTTTGCTAAGTTGATACTTTTCGAGTATTTGGAAAAAAAACAAATTTTAAAAATTATGTATTTTTGCTAATATCACGAGGACCGTTTGTCTTAGAAAAAATGTGTAGAGAGAAAAAATGCTCATAACCTGATTACTAATCGTATAGTATAAGAAATAAAAACGTAAATGTCATTTTGACAATTGTATGTGGAAGTATTGATTCAATTTGCAGCGGTTTTTACTTCGGTTTTCATAGTCCAAGAAATTATGTATATTATAAAACTAACATTATAATTATTTAAATTACTTACTTATATCGTATGTGCCTAATGTGCAAATAAATGTAATATTTATATAAAGTTCAGTTTGTTTTTACCACTGACATAAAGCAGTAACAATGAGTTTTTAAAATGTTTCTACTTTTAATACTTTCGAGTGTCGAATATCGATACGTATTTAATAGTACCAACCCATCCCCACTGACTACAAGAAAATATTAATAAAAATAGAATACCTAAATATATGAAACATTTACATTTTTGAATGCTTAAAAAGAGACTGACTTAATAATAAATAATAATAAAATAAATTAAATAATATAGAGCCCAGCGTAACATTTATTATTATCCTTTTGTGAATAGCGTCGACTAAACATCATATGCATGTTCTAGAATAATGGAAATTCATAAACCTGAATACAGAGCGAAAAGAAATAGTGTAAATGACGCCATCATATTCAAGTACACATTGAGGAGTGTTTAATTTAACGTTGAACGTGAATGAATTCCTCACAAATCTTTCTTATTTCGTTCATCCTTCGATAAGTTCTTAAGAAAAATATTAGAAAATCGTCGTTTTCTGTACGGTTAATTTAAAAGCAAAGTGCGTGTGATTAACAGTCTGACCCACATTTGTATGAGCTTGTTTTAAAATGGACGACCGCTAATACATCAACAAAGCTATCTGTTCTCTGTAAAAAAATAGGTCTGTYACCATGCAAGCAAAACAGTTTTAGTGGTTTTGCATCTATTCAGCAATCTACCGATCGTAGTAGTATAGCAAAGTTTAAATAAAGTTTGCCTCACATTAAAAGGTAAAAGGTTGTTAATAATAATAATAATCAAACGGTTAGTAAGGTCTAAAATTGTATATAGTAATCTGCACATCTAAACCAGAACTACTTGACTTCATCATGCGGGTTTTTTAAATTTTAAAGTTATTTATAACAATGATGCTTGTAGGAATTTTTTTCAAAATAATTTAATAGAATAACTATAAGCTTCTACAATAATAAGGAAGTCCTTTTTGGGGTTATTCACAATATTGTTTGATTAAATAACAAGTTAAATTCTTAAGTATTTTATATTTCACTAAACCTTTTCCAATATTTCTAACACGACCACTCCCAAAATATTAAATATCCGAGGGGAATGAAAATACAGTCGCAATTGTGTGTACTTAAGCAGTTTGAAGACACATTTTAAATAAGCTTAATTACCTTTAATAAACCATATCCCATTGCAGCTCCCGAAAACTGCCCAATAAAATACGCTGGCAAAAGTATCAACGGTGTCTCTCCGATTACGCAAGCTGCTACAGTAGTCACTGGATTAATGTGTGCTCCAGAGATATGTGCAAATGTTTGAAACAAGCACTTTTTACACTACGCATAAATAATCTTCCATACTTACGTGAATCCCCGTTAAAATTGCCATTCCAGCGACGGTACTACTTTGAAAAGCCGATATATAACTACCGGAGAACTCCTGGAGACATCCCATGCAACCAACAAAAAGATACGTGGCCATAGTAATAAATTCTGCAGTTCCTACGAGAATGGACTTCTGTACACAGTCCTTCCTGTTCTCGAGGAAATTTTCTCCTGGAATCTACGTTATGGCCACACATTTAATTGAACCAACCCGAACTTACCCTCCATTTCGAATTTCGATATTCTAACCGAATCTTGCACCATCACTGCACTTCACTCATAAAACTATACTGCGTATAACTGCTTAGCGATGTGACCGATGCGTCGTTGATGATTCCAGGAGCTAACATCGTTTCTCGCTTAAAAAATTGTCTAAATATTTGCGATTCCTTTTAAATAAAGGCCAGGGAGGTATAAATTCCCCTTATTACTACAATTATCATAAATTCTATACGTAATCAGTTAATACAAGCACCGATATGGACACGATTTATGCGGTAGGTAAATGAATATTTGCCTGATTTACTGTGTTTGGATAAAACATTAGAATTCGTTAATTACGTCTTCTTTGAACCGGATAAAAGCGGATGCCTGCATATGCAATGATATGCATCTAATTATAAAGTATGTTTGGAAACGAAATGTTCATTTTTTAATGTAACACATTCACTATGTGTGCTAAAATAACACACTAAGCAATATTTTAGTCTACAGGAATTTAATTACTAATGGAGTAGAGTAAGGCGAAATACTAATTAATTAAATATGCTTGTTCAAAATTATCATTTGACCGTACACATCCATCTAATAGTTGAGCTCAAAGAAAATTATAAATTTTACAACAGCGACCTGTTATTTTCATTTAATCCTGAAACGTACTGACAATAATTTATATTGTAAAAATAACTGCGACAAGTGAGCATCGGAATGCACCGGCTGGCATTAAAATAGCTTCGTGTAAGGCAATTAGGCGACAAGCAAAAACGAAAATAAATGAAGCGGCAAAAAGTTAGTAAATGAAAATGAAGCTGAGCAAGTCCTTTAACATGGGCAGATGACAGATGGGCAAACAGGATACTACACCGGTGACGAAGAAATGAGCAAAGAAATGACTGGATGGCCGCCAAGGAATTTACTATAAAGCTTTACATTATAGGCGGTTGGCAGTCGAGCAAGGAAAAGAAAACCTATAAAAACTGAAAACATCTATTACTGTTTTACAGTAAAGCGTAGATTTTCGATTATAATTATGATATTTTCTCTCACAAAATTATTATCTATTTTTTATGTTTTATTTCAATTATTTTATCTACGATGATACGGGAGATACGTTTTTTGGCTATTAATAGAAAGGTGTATTTGCTGAAATAACCTCAACAGATTCGTATTTATTTTACAACAACGGATAACAAATCAGGTACAGCATAATAATAATAATAACAAAATTACGTCTATGCCATGTCGCTTGCGTCGAAACAATCTGTGGACAGCTGTTTCGACTTATAAAGCCTCCTCAGCACAGCTATACTCCCAATGCAGACAACACGGCATAGGCCACAGTATTATAAAGGAACCAGTAAAATCACTCCCCACTTTTCTTGGGGTTAAATTTATACAACGACTGATCAGTAAGAGCAGAATGCAGGCATACTATTGGTTGTTCTCCGTGTGGGGACTTGCTCGTTACCCTAGCAACGTACGCGCACGTTTTTAGCATAGTGTAAACAAAAACATATGTTCTGTGCATACTGCTTGCCTATACAGGGGTAGCGAGAACGTTACGTTAACGGTGATTGAGGTTAAATCCATTTTGATGGGATTTTTCTAATTACTTTATGATTGTTGCAATAGTTTTGAATATAGAAATGCACCAAATGATAAATATGGTTTAGCATAGAGGAATATAAACCTCCTTGGTTAGAAAGAAACAATAAAATGTGTAGATATCCATTTTGATGGTTCACTTCAAATACTATTGAATTCTGGAATGCAGGTACTCAAAGTAGGTGTATAGTGTTGAGGTCAAAAGGTTCAAAAAGAAATAATATAACTTTTAAAACTAATCATACATACAAAATTGGTTTTCATATTAACCTATGCACAAGCCAAAGTGGAATAAATATTTGTCACTAAGTGCTGTAACATGTTTATGGAACAGAAACATCAGTTATATTTGGATTAGGCAACTACAGACGCGTTGACGCGTACAACTACAACCACTTCCATATAACCGCCAACGTCAACTACCAACGATCAGGATTGCCACGTTGCCAGATGTATTGGCGTATTTGTCCGTAATATACATCATGTAGACTGCTCACAGTAGGTAGTCACTAATTCTTTATTGCAATTTAATGCTCTATGAATAGTAATTACTACATAACAGGTGCGTAAAATTATAAAACTAGTAATAATAATAATAATCACAATATACCGTGCGTAACAGCAACAAATACAGATAACGCTGAAGTAAAACTGTTCATGCTGGCAATAGCGCAGAATTTACTGTTTATTGTAAACAAAGCGTGGGGCAATTGCTCAGACCAATCAGAACGCAGAGCTCTGCCAAGCTTGAAAACGTTTATTGGAAATCTGAGCCCCCTCGAGATCAAAGGTGCCGACAAAGAGTGAACATACTGGTTCTTTAGTATACTGTGACATAGGCCCACAACATAGTGAGCTGCCGTTTAGATTAGTTCTCCACAGAGACGAGTGGATGATGCCGTATTGCCACTAAATGGCATGGTGTCATCCACACTGTAATTCTCGCATCAGGTAAAGCAGTTTTAGATTTTAGATTAGTTTTTAAACAAAGTAGCTTAATGCCCAATGTCACTACCTATTTGAAGAATAAATAGATATATAAACAAATGTGGAATCTACCGCGAAAAAGAAAAAACTTGTGCAGTTTGTGAAGACCTAGGTCGGAGCATTCGACAGGCTTACGAGCCTGGAACTTTATCTCATCTACTGCCATGACGTCACACTAGTAACCGAGTAATATGAACAAACCCTTTTGGGCCAGTATGCAAATTATTAAGAAATTAAATGAGACAACACTGAAAATTTTGAAGTTTATGCTAAAGCGAATCAAAATTTCAATTTTTACTTAAGTCTCATATACTAATAACTCTTATTAATTGAAAATATCTCCATATGCAGGAAATCCCACAGAACGATACCAAAACAAAAATTTTGCATTTGATATTCCGTGTTTGTAATTTTTTTTCAGCTTGCCACAAAACATCAACTAATTTTCAGACAGCATAGCATTTTACCTTACCTAGGTGTTTATACAGACAAGACCAACCTAATATGGGTCGTAGACCATCGTTTGAATTTTAAGGCAGTAATTTAACATTAATGCTAGCACCAAAAGAAACCTCCCTACCAAAATAGGCATTTCCTCCTCGCTTCTGATGTCAGAAATTTAAGCGGGCGTTTTAAAATAGTTCAGCATTGATTTACGTTTCCATATACATACTTAGATCCACTGTTCTAATAAACCAACACAGCGAACTTGTTTTATGTATTAAAAGGAACAAACCCGATAATGTCTAATCCTGCAATTTTTATTACATTCAAATACTTATTTGAAGTCAACTCAATTGGTCAAAGCCCATTGTAAATACATTTCAGCCAAAACTGTTAAGCTTCGCAAATCTGCTTTCTCGGCAAGCTTTACCGGCATAACCGCCAGTTGCTAAATCTGCAAAATCTGCAATGTCCTTTCCAAATACCGGGACCGGCAGGGTTCTAGAAAATATTCGGGAAACCGCTGGATCCGATCGATCCCCGGGCCTGCTCTCACCCCCGAATTAATTTTTATTCGCAAACGGGACTTTAAAGTTCCCGTATAAATTATCCAGTCGGGCTTCCTGAAAGCTCCCGCGAATATTTCATCTGCCTCCAAGGTGGAATTTTTGTCTGAGGGCACGACGTTCGGAACGTCTCGTTGTTCATCATTGAAGTGGAAAATAAATTGGGTGCGTCAATCACCGGAGTTTAATTAAGCGGAGGACCACGGGCCCGTGGCATTTGAACGGAGAAAACGAGCAGTCAATTAAATTAAGTTCATGTTTTGGGGGTACGACAAGCACGGAGAGATCAACCACCACACAATATTATAATCAAAGTGGATACAGTCGAACTTTTTCAATGCTGCAGTGTATTTACGTCGACCAAGAAAAGAACTCAGATAGTACCATGCAAAAGCTTTTTAAATTATTGTAAGGCATTCTATCGTAAGGTATTGATAGTTAAGGTCAATAGAAAAGTTACAGAAACATAGATAAGATTGTAAATTAATAATCATTTGCTCTGGTCTATCTATTCAGACCCCACAACTAGTTTCATTTTCGTCCTTGTTTGGGCTCCTCAGGTACGGATACAGAGTACATTAGTTCATTTGTATATCGACTAATGCAGACTACCGCCTTAACCGCAGCTTGTAGTATAGATGGAAGTGAGAGCCAAGGCCCTCAGCGCTATCTAGGCGGAACACTGCATACTAGCCACCTATGACAACCATTTACGACCAAGTGCAGGCTCCTATGTAAGGCACCTGAGAAACATCTCCGTGAGCGATGTATGTAAATTAATAATCATCAGATCTGGTCAATCTACTCGGACCCCATAAATAGTTTCGCACTTGTTTGGGCTTCTCAGTTCTCAGGTAGGGATACTGAGTACATTGACCAAAGTAGACTGACGCCTAGATAGCGCTAAGAGCCTCTACTCTCACTTAGGTACATCTACACCACACGCTGCGGTTAAGGCAAGGCGGCAGTCTGCTTTGGTCAATGTACTCGGTATCGGGTATTCCTGAGAAGCCCAAACAAGGGCGAAACTAGTTGTGGGGTCCGAGTAGATTAACCAGAACAGATGATTAATTTACATACATCGCTCACGGAAACTCATCTCCGGTGCCATCGATAGGACCTGCACTAGGACTTAAATGGTTGCCATAGTTGCGATCCACCTAGTATACAGTGTTCCACCTAGATGGCGCTGATGGCCTCTCACTTACATTGATAAGATTATTCACGTATTTATATTTATACACAATGCATAAAATTCAAAACAAGCTTGCTCAAAGATATAGCAAACTTAAAATGGATTGATAAATAATTTTATTTAGAATGTTACCTCAACATGTAACCTACTTCTACTTTAGCATTAAGTTCCATTCATGCATTCGTGCATATAAAGCGCCTGGGTTTAAGAACTTAGTAAAATGTTTGCAGCATAACATGTAAATCCTCATCTTAATAATATTATTACTTCCAAATGAATAACGCATTCAATTTCTATTTCTTTTGCCTGACTTTTCAAGAGCTTCCTTTTTTTCCTATATCGCTATTTCTCTTTCCAGGAGCCATGTGCAGATCCATCAATGGACGCAGCAGCCCTGAAGAAAGCTTTAGAATGGGAGCTATCCCTGGACAGCCGAGACCTTCGCTCCCACGCCTGGTATCACGGCGCTATACCCCGGCACCGCGCAGAGGACATCGTCCGGGAAGAAGGTGGCTTCCTGGTGCGCGATCACACAACTCAACCCGGCAACTACGTCCTCACCTGTCGTACCAAGATCCAGCCCCTTCACTTTGTCATAAACAAACTCATACTGCAACCCGACACCGTATACGAGAGAGTTCAATATCAATTCGAAGACGACACTTTCGATACCATTCCCGATTTGATTACGTTCTACGTGGGCTCGGGGAAGCCAATCACAGCGGCTTCTGGAGCAAAAATCAGGATTCCTAAGAATCGACTATACCCTCTTTCATTTTACGCCATCAAGTATCCAACTCCCATGCTAAATCAGAGTAGGCTGATTTCGCCAGCGACCACACCAGTAGGAAGCGGTCAATTTAGATACAATACTTGCAGTCCCTTACCTAGAGAACTTCCTCCACGGTTACCGTCCAAAAAACAAAGGTCACAATCGCTAACGCCATCCGAAGTCAATCGAATGGCGCAGCAGGAGAAATGCAACAGCGCCGATGGAGTGATACAATCCCCACTCATGACCAGATCAGCAGGGGCTGATGGCATCAATCCGTCTTCGAGATTTTCTACGCATTCGCTTCCTAGAGGCACCTGCGCCAAGCTGACGTTATCTCCGAGCTCCAACACGCTGGGACGGAACGGTAAACCGATCCACAGGATAACCAGCGACCCTACCCTGTCTCCTTGCGCGGAAAGGAGATTCTTCGGCGGTGACGAAGACGCGCCCGCTCCAGATTCTCCTCCACCAAAGCCATCAAGATTACCGTCAATAATGCGATCAGAATCGAAAGAATCCGACGAATGCAAGCACGTCCAAGACGGAAACTTCGTGCCCCATGGCAGCCTGCAGCGGGTCTCCTCATATCATGCTTCCGGTTCAGATTCCGGAAACGGTTCCGGAGATTCCGCTCTCAGTTCAGCCGCAGGGGATACCGTCGAACCTAATCACCGAAACTCAGGTGTCGTAATAAAAAACCCCAGGTACCACATCACGACTTCCGACTCGACAATGACTTTGAAGAATTTTGTTTTCGATTACGCCGAGGCCGAGAAGAAACTGATGGAGATGCCAACCATAGAATTAGATACTTCCAGTAGGATCGATTTGGATAACTTTCATACATTGTTGTTACCAGTTAGTGAGAATAAACCGCTAGACGCCCAAGCTTTGCGTAGTGTTAAGATGATGCTGAAGGACTCAGGTTCGAGGATCCTGGCAAACCARTTAACAAGGGCCGATTTCGATCTAGTCTTTGGCAAAAGATATGGAGGGCGAAAGCAAATTTGGACGTGGCATTGAGCTGTGCACTCTTCCGCATGGGCATCAATTTAGGCTAGATTTAATAGAAAGGTATGTATAAATAATTTCCGATTCATTTATTTGTCGTTAATGCCCGGTAACTTCTATTGCAGGACTGAATGTCTGAAACTTTTGGTGGCTGTGACAATATTGACCTGCCAGAAATGAATCCGACAGGGCAGAAATGCTGAATAAGTGGATAGAAGTTGCAATTGATACCAAAACGGCTTTAGGAAATCTTTTTGGATTTTGTGGAATCATGCTGGGCCTTTGCCTGCCACAAGTAAGTATTTGTTAACAATAATTAAGGAATCAAGAATAGATGAATTCCTAAATATTACAAAAAAGTAAAAGAAATAGCAGTCATGTTTTGAGTTTGATGCCGTGTGCAGATCAAGCACCCGATTATACTGTCACTGCGAAATAAAAATGTTTGCCAATTAATAACCACTCGATATCAACAATACATATCTATCAACAAATTAACATTTTCAAATGGAGTGTTTTTCATTAATTCTACCCAACTACCTATATTGAGCATAACATTCCCATGCAAAATTACCTTAATCATACTCCAGATGCATTGTGAACATAAAGTCCAATGATACTGTAGGTAATGGGTATATACCTACATTTTCAAAACTAAGTAGTTCTAAAAAAAACAAACATTGAATTTCCCAACTATATCTAAATATGTACATACAAGTATATTACAATCACATATTTTTATTACATTTGTTAATGTATGTGATTACAATCGACAAAAAAATAGTATACTAGGTCTATGCTCTATGGCATACCATGCATGAGGTAAATTGAAACTGCGCACGGGGCACGAGGGTATTTGGACTTGCGCACACAGATATTTCAGAAATGAAACCACACAGGGTTGCCAGAAGCGGCTGGATAGTCGTCGCCACCAACAGCCAAAAATGTCGCTAACTACTAAAACGAGATTATTAGCTCTAATATCATCACACATCACGTGATTTTTTGGGAAGCTATTCTTTACAATATAGACATCAATGTACTTTTGATATAATTTGTAATCAAACAGTCAAACCCCTTCCAGTTTCAAATCGACTCAAAAAATGCCATAGTTTCGTATCATTCCGTTGTTATTCTCTATTCAGGAATCCGAATTGCAATAGACGACCGACATATATTTTGTCGCTTTAATAGAATAATAATTTTACCCATCCCGTTTCCTGTCGCCACTTGCAAAAATTTTGTCGCAAATTAAGTTTCCAACACGCCCCAATTTGGAATAAGTTGCCCAATCTAGCAACCCTGCCTTCAGCGCCATTTAGTCCCTCTGTTGACCAGTTTGTCCACTGAAATTTCATCTAATCTGCAAGTCCAAATACCCCTCAGCTGAGCGACTATGGACCTTATGTGTTGGTTTAATTTGTGGCACTTTCACCGCGCATCCCATAATGCTATTCTCATCTATTTAGAAAGAGTAAAAGATATCTATGCAAACAGGCGGCGTCGGGGGTTGCCAGATTTTGCTATTTGTCGCAATTTGTATACATTTACTGCCCGTTTGGCATCACTCTTTGTGATTTGGCAACATTGCCCAAATTTAATTCCTTTCTTGTAAAGGTGACTAATAGGGGCAGTTTTTCGGCGCCAAAGCCTTCCTTGCTTCAACGGTTTGCATTCACACACTGGCATGGCGCATGGCTCATCAGAGTAATTTGGTGTTTTTTGTTATTCATATTGCCTGTCAGACCCACTTCTATAGGAAGGAGGTATCAGGGCACGAAACAGTTACATGTTAAATAATAAAAGCCCATACATAGCTTAATTAAATACTGAAATACTGTTAGCATTATAATAAATGTTTGTGCATTGATTTTTAGTATGAAACCGGAAAATAAGTTTAGGTACCATAACTCTAATGCATTCATTTTATTTGATATGAATCCAGTGTCTGTTTCTATGATTCATGCATCCACAACACAAAACACAACACAACCATTGCTTTGACGTAACTTGTCATCTGTCGATTGCTGAATTATTTGATATATTTTGATATGAGAAAACGCTTGGGAGTGTGTATTTTCAACATTTTCTGTAGTGTTTTGTGGGATAATCAACCTTAAGGTTGCAGAAAGCTCACATTTAGGAGCTGTGGGGCGACATGGTTTTGTATAACTTTTAGGTTATGTATCGTATTTGTGACGTTGTGACTACAGTAAGCCTACTATTCATTATTATACAGTAAGCCTGTTAAATAATTTTACTATGATGGACTGAAAGATGTTTTTAGCCTCCCGCAATGGTAAAATTCACAAACTTAGTGGTAGTAACGTTAGCGGCACTACACAAAAGGTTACCACAAGCCTACTATAGCAATAATTATTGTTATTTTTTACCTTTGAAAGAAAAATAGAACCGCAAATTGTTGGAAAATCTTTTTAAAGCCATCAATTTCGCGACTGTAACTGATCTGCAACCTTCAGTACTATCGTGCTCACTGATGTTGAGTTACAAAAAGCCGGCACAAAGAATTCACAAATCAAGGCCGCCCGTGTTGCATGAATCATTTATAGAAACCCTGTATATTTTAGGGCGATATCCACCCAGGAAACTATGATGACAAAAATTACCATTTAAGACGCCAATAGTTAAGCAGATTAACACATTTGTGTATTTTCACAATTTCTGTGTAGTGGAAGGGGCAAATGTATATGGCTTTAAAGGCATATCACTTATTTTGAAAATGTTATTTGAAGCAATTGCATAAATAACAATACTTTCAAAATTGAAAAATTCCCGCGTAAAACAGCATCTTGCGGTTGCGCAATCGTGTGACGTAGTTTGTCGTATTTGGCAATAGCAACAATGACGATTTGAGGGTTAATATACATTTAATTGGTTTTACCAATTTCAAAATGAAATGAACACCCAACATACGTCACATCCGTTTTCGATACTGCTTGTTTTTGGGCATTTTTCATATGAGCATTGCTTAATAAATACGTAAGAATAATCACGGCAGTGGTAGCATACTTATTTATGTATGCATTGCTTTGTATAGTTTTGTAGCGGAGCTGACTTTTCTATATGGCAATATGATGGAATAATAATTACTCCATCACCTTCTATCGCCTAACCTTAAAGGTGGTGATGTATAAAAGCTGTTTTTCAAATTGTCTGACCAACAACCTGATCAAATATATTTTTATAGTATACATATGGTATATAGTGTTGGCTGATTGTTGCCTTTAACTACAGTTTATGCATAATGAAGTCAACTGTAAAGATAATTCTTTATTAACGAAAATAATTTAATAGTAATAATAATTTATTCCATATAGAAGATACCTAAGGGTAAGTCAATAATTCATACATGCATAATTGTAGTGCCATTTGAGGAGCTGTGTAACAGACCCTAGACAAGTACATATGATAGAGAAATTGAAATAAGTTTGCAAAATAATAAAGTGATTATTCTTTAGGTAAGGAATAAAAGTATTATACATAAAGGCTTTTAGGGATTACAAACTGGGCGAGAGCTGACACACTACCATAAATAAAATTGTTCTCTCCGCAGTTCATTACAGTGCTGACGCTGACAACATACCATAGACATGCATTTTATTTTGAGCTGATAGTTCAAGCGTGTGATACAAATTTCTTACGTGTGACCACAGGCAGTATGCGACAATAAATAAATTAAAAGAATCATTATAAAATATTTGGTGTGATTTAGAACCAGCAAAGATTTTTTAAAATCAAGTTTCGTTAGTTTTTATTTGGTTGATCTATAGAAAAATGGTGGCTCAATTCATTACCTGTTATTACAGTATATACCATAAAATGTTAATTATCTTACACTTAAATATTTCTCAAGTCATCATTAAGCTGCCGTTAATAAGTGGTGCCACAGTTGTGATGTTGAGTTTAAAACAATGGCTATACTTGATAGTATCTTTTTATATCGCCTTTCCTAGCTTTATTACTTATAACGTTATTGTTTGAGTATTCAAATAAGAGAAAGAACTTAAATTAAGTTTCCATGAAAAAATAATCCGTTCATTAGATAAAGGCAAAAAGGGTCAGATAACTCATTGACTTGGTACTATAAGATCTATGGAAAAAACCAATTATAACCGTCATACATGTGAACACAAAGTTTTTGGTATGCTTCTCTACATAAGAGCAGTACTCATACTTCATTTTGATTGTTTTACTGTTTATATTATCTTCACAAGCAATCATTTTGTTTTTCCAAAGTAAATTACTTTTTTATTTAACCCTCCCATTTCGTTTATGCCTTTGTAGAAACGACTAACACTTCTCTACTTTTCCAGATTGAGCAACTGAACACCACCTGGCACATGCTACGTCAGAAACACACAGACTCTGCTTTCAATTTTGAAGCGAAGCTACGACCAACACTTAAGAGTATGAATAGTTGCTCAAACCCTCAAGCACCAAACACCACTATACCGCACTTAGCACCGCTAGCTCTATTGCTAGAAAGATGCTTAGAAGACTTCCTGCAACCTACAGGTCAAACATCACTGTCAACTATGTGCCTCAGTGCTTGGGAAGCCAACACGCAAGACTTTGGCCTTAGTACTTTATTAGCGCATCTCGACTGCGCCAGAAAGTCGCTCAATCTCAGTGCAACGTACCAACGAAATGCGGCAATCGTGCTGGGAGAGGCAAGACTGGAAGAACTGATTTCGGATATGTTCAGAACTGAGTTTATGTTAAAGTTTTTGTGGGGGAGCAAGGGAGCAACAGCTCCTAGTTTAGAGAGACATATGAAATTTGAACAGATTCTAAATGTTATGTCGACAAGTAAACATGCTGGAGAATAAATATTATGCAACGAAATATATATGTTGCAACTTTAAAACTAAATGTGATCCAAATGTACATAATGTGTAATGTGTATGTTAATTTATAGAATTTTTTGTTTAATACATGCTTAAGCAATTAAACATTGTAGCACCTGCCATAATTTAAAACAATTTTTTAACAGCATTACAGCATCAAAGCTGGCAACAATGAACTAAGCACAGGATTATACCCAACTACTGCAACTTTGAGTACTAAAAGCTGCTACAGAAGGCTTACTTAATTTTATTGTCTGATGACATGCTACAAGGAGCAAGTTTATTAAAAGGCTCTTCTATCATAAATTAATGTTCCTGAATGAAATGATACAACTTAAACCACATGTCATAGATTTAAATTTTAAAAAAATCAAATACAACTTGAAAGAATCTGATGGTAAAATTACTGAGCTGATTATCCTCTTGTAAGAACAGCTGAAAATAACATCTTCCAAAAAGAATGCTCATGTTATATTGTTTATTCATGTATCAATTTACATATCAATCAAAATTCAATGTGTAAGATAAAATATTTGTTTCTAAATTTCATGGGACAACCAAACATAACCTCGTTAACACCAAATTGAATGGTTATACAAAATTTAAGAGATGTAAAAAACTATAAGCTTTAAATACGGGTAGATTTAGCAAGTATACTGAAGGTGCTCACATGGTACATATAAGAACATACATAAGTAGTGTAATTACTACAAATTAAATAGTTTTTTCTGAGTTATGTACATTTACTCGACAATACGCGAAGACTGCCAAATAACTAAATTTTAGTGATTAATATTGCGTTATACATTTGCTACAGTATATTATCTTGTGGCTGTCAGCACCGCAAAACTTCCGTGTTTATTAAGATTTGTGATTCGTGTTTTAAAGTTACACTTTATAAAATATTATATAATGTACAATAGAGAAAAGTGTAACAGCTTAGAATAGTAAAAGTAATTTATTAATGGTCTTATGTATAGTAATCATTATTTAGAGTAAGAAAATATTTATTGTAGTTCTGTGTATTTCACAGTGTAAAGAAGTGACTCCTATAGAAGCACGTAAAAAATAAAAGTAATACAAAAGCTGTTTTAAAATCCTATTTATTTATAGCATTCCTAAAAAGCTCTTCTTTCACATGTTTTGGTATCCGAACTTTCTTACGTTTAGGTTTATTCTCCATATCTGTCTTTACTATTTTATTCTGATTAACTTTCACTTTTTTCTTTTTCAGGCAACTTAAAGGATTAGGTCCTTTCTTTTTCTTCTTCGGCTTTATTTCTTCTTGCGCTATCCCATATTTACTTTTTAATTTCTCCAGTGTCTGTTGCTCAGTTTCTGTTAATGAGCTTACTTTACTATTTGCAAAAGCAAGACTAGCTTCTGTTGGCTGTTCTAAAACAGGAGCTTTCTGATGTAAATATAACAATGGCACACCGGGAACAAATCTAAGCTTCTTTTGCAGATCATGGTCCTGTGTAGCAATAATATAGTGCTTCTTGTTCTTTTTCCCAACCATAGATAACAGACAATCAGCTCCAGGTATTGGACTTCGTTCGTGCCCACATTTGTGGATACTATACTGCTTCAGAATTAATAAGGCACCAAATACTTTTGGACCTAAGCTTTCAGTTTCTATCACTACGCACTGTGTCGTTAGCAGTTTTACTTCTGCTTGCAGATATCTCGGAATATTGTCGGCTATATTTATTTGATTCTAAGAACAATTGTATATTTTGGATTTGGTTTAGGATGAAAGATACAACTTACATTTAAAGCAGAAAAGCAAAATGTTCCATCCACCAGCACTTGATACGGTGCCCGAAATGAAAAGTTGTTTATGTAGAAATTTATGTGTTTATTCACCTTTTTATACCTTTTTATTTTCATCTTCTGTGGTTTAAATTCAACTTGAACTCAACTTTGACATAACCAAACTCTTAAGGCTGTAACAATCGATCTACTGTCAGATCCATGGCTGTATATGGCTGTATGGTGTATGCTGTATAACAGGCGCAGGCGGTAAGGTCGTAAGCAGTTGACAGTTGACGTATGATGCGGTATGATGTTTGACTTTGAGGTCTCGTCACTACGTGCACCTACGTACAAATTAATTGTAAACATGTAAATGTAAATTAATACTGTGCTGCTGTACATGCTTATGGAGTTATTTATCTGCTACAGCGTATATAACAAATATTAATAAAGAATGTACATTTTTTGTATATACAATGCGTTTCTTGCCTTGAAGGTTTCTGTTTACGGGTATGTAACCTTATCCACTCGCGGTCCAGAACGTCAATAGATTTAAATTAACACCATAGGAGACCATAGATAAAGGAGGTATGTACCAGAGGTCTCTGTCAGAGGTACATAGATGAGCAAGTCACTTTTTTTATAACTACAGCAGCGTCCTACAACGGGTGTAATCCACGGAATTATATTGAATCCGAAACTTTCGGCTCGACAACGTTGTCATATATGAATTTCTAACTAGATTTAATGCATTTTTAGCGTAGTACGCTGTTGTCTTATAGGTATTATCTACAGTCACTAACTAGAATTCTATTTAGTGACTGTAGTATTATCTATCTATTTCATCATTTTTTATGACATAATATTGCATTAACAGTTTGCATACTCACCATTTTTGCTTTACATATTAAAAATTCACCACAAAATTAAAAAAAACTGGAAAACCAAGTTATTTTTCTTTTTTCAATAAGAATCTACTGCAGGAACAAAAGTAGCAAATTGTAAATGCACACGTTATATTAATGTGCTGAAATCTTAAAGCAATAATGCAGCTTAATAATATACTCATTTATTATGGAGGACAATACAATATATTATATAATAGTAATAATTGTTTAGCAGATACGGTGAGTGTTATGAATAATAGATTGTACTGAACGCAATTTATCACTCTGACTATCAACTAATCAACATACATGTTTATTGTTTCAATTACTTTTGATGTACAAGCAGGTAAATACTTATACTAACATTAACTAACATTATAAAAAAAGAATCAGGTCCCAAATGTAAATCCGTTCAACTACCTTGAGGGGAATTAATAAAATTTTTATGTAGTGAAAAAAGCAAACTTGATTTAGTCATCTGTGTCGTATAACATGTGTTTAAAATAACTTAATATGATAAGTTATTCCTCCGTAAAATAAAGTCTTCATTCAATCTCTACTCTGATTCCTTATTTGACCTACCTACCATAAAATGAATAAACATAATGAAGTATGGCATTAGGTTTCAGATTCCTCTTTCATGACTGTTGCGTACGTTCCGAATTGGTATATATGCGAAAAGTTCCTTTATCTTACAGTAGGCTGTAGAAGTTTGAAGGCTGAATCTGAGGTTGCGACACCGAGTTAGTTAATGTAACTTCTTGTTTAAATGTTAGTCCAGGCCGTCCAGGGTTTAAATGATCGATATTAGGTACCTACCTTACCTTCGCGTCGTTTATCTTCCATTGTTAGACCTATGGTTAGAACAAGCAAATACACTAGAAATATAGAACAGACTGAATCCAAAATAATAAATTACGAAAATAAGATGAATTATTATCACACCTTTCAGATTTAACAGATAGAGTTTATCAAAATTATCATGGATACTCCTGTTAATTTAAAATTTCGTGGAATTTTGGATTTGTGTCTAAAATAGGCTTGCGGATTACTTCAGATTACACTCGTTGTATGGCGCCACTCTAGTTGACCAATTTTTATTATAATAACTCGCATCTCTATTTCACTTTCTTCTTCTTCTTCTTCTTCTTCTTCTTCTTCTTCTCCTCACTGATTAGTGCTGGTTTGCCGATTGGAGGGGGGGAGGGTAATTTGTTCTTCACTTGTGGGTAAAATGTAGGCAATTTGTAAAAAGTGCTGGCGCAGGTACGTTATTGATACTTCCTTTCTCCAGTGTTAGTCTTGAATGTTTATTTAGTGTGTATAACAATATAAAAACAGATAATAGGAATAAACTACATACACAACAAGGCTTTAAAGGGATTGAAACATTTGAACAACATAAACGTTTGGAAAAAAGTAAATGAAGACTCATAAAATTTTGTATATGTATGTGTTTTCTTGAGTAGGACGTAGGAAAATGGAGACACATAACACGTAAATTTATCTATGGCCTTAACAAAAAATTTGTGGGTAAAAGCGGGTATTTTTCATTGCATGGGAGGGTATTACAAGAAATTTGATTGGCAAGTGGCAACCCTGGATTAGTGAATGGTGATTAACATTTGACGCTTGACATTGACGTTTTGTTTATGTCGAAATGTGATTTTGCAATGTGAAAGTAATTTTGGCATTATTAATAGTGCGCTAAACTTTAAATAGTGAAAACGAAAAGTTCACGTTTCTTACCAACGTCGGTGTTTTATTGTTTGAACGGTTGAAGAATGTCTTTAACGTTTGCTCAGCGTGGTGCGAGACCGCCGCCAAATCCTGCTCAAATACAAAAAATGTTAGACGAAAATGGTCATCTCATACAAACCATACAGGACTATCAAAGCAAAGGAAAAGCACAAGAAGTACTGCAATATCAGCAAATTTTACACAGAAACCTTGTATACTTGGCCAGCATTGCAGATGCATCACAAAATGTCCATTCTCTTCTTCCTGTAAGTATTGCATGAGTAAAGATTTGTGCTTGTTTTACGTTATTATGAATAAGTGTAGGGCATATGTGTAGTAAAACAAGTATAAATCTGCAACGTGAGAGGATTCTATTAAAAATTGACATGATTCTTATTTATAGATGTTACAGAATCCACAGAGTTCCCAACCTGTACACAACCAACCGCCTAACCCAGAACAACAACATATGAGCGGCTTTGGTCACCAGCAGCAGCCAAATTATCGACAGCCTCCAGTTCCAACAAGACCAGGTGCTCCTCCACAATCTTATCCACAGCGTTCTTACCAGCAAGGTAGCCAATATCCTGCTCAGTATCCACCACAAGGTACTTCTTATCCACAGCAAGGTCAATACCCTCCGAGCCAACCCCCAGGTTACCCAGCCAACACGCAGGGAAATTACGGTCAGCCTCCGACTACAACAACACATAGTAACTACCCTCAACCTGGTTACGGAACTCCTCCACCTCCAACTGCTGCACCCCCCCAACCCTATCCACCTCCAGCGGGACCACAGAGTCAGCCTGCTGGATACGGTGCTCCCCCAAGTAATCCCGCTTATCCTAATGCAAATCCTCCCCAGACTTATCCACAGCAAGGTTATCCACCTCAGCAAGCTTACCCTCCCGCTCCTGCA
Source organism: Rhyzopertha dominica (assembly GCA_025024175.1). Taxonomy (NCBI): domain Eukaryota; kingdom Metazoa; phylum Arthropoda; class Insecta; order Coleoptera; family Bostrichidae; genus Rhyzopertha; species Rhyzopertha dominica. The sequence continues at coordinate 26,441,217 of QCXZ01000001.1, forward strand.
AATCAGCCACAGGGGGCGCCAGTTTACGCAAGTCAACCTAGTCCTGGTCCCGCAAATTATGGCCCCACCAATGCTCAATCTCCACCATTCTCAGCACCTCCTAGTAACACACAGAGTCCCGCTGTGACATCTGCCCCGCCGCCTACGTCACAACCATATCAACCACCGTATCCACCTAATTCTCAACCACCCAATGCTGGGTACACTCCCCCACCTAACCAAGGCTACCCACCTGCGGCACCTACAAACAGTTATGGTTACCCACCTCAACCAGGGTATCCACCACAGCCACAATACGGAGCTCAGCCGCAAGGTTACCAATATCCTAGACCCCCTCCTGCTCAACCTCCACCGCCACAAGGACAGTATGGATATAATTACCCTCCACAGCCTCCTCCCCAATKAATAAGTTCTTGAGTGCAGGATGAAAAGGCATGAACGATGAAATTAATATTTCAAATGTGCTTGACACGTTGACTACTGATGTTCACTATAAGCAGTATACATATGTTTCCTTGTGGACAAATTAACTAAATGACCTATACTTGTATTTATGCGTGGTCTGAAAGTAGTTTATTTGTCTCTCTATAGAGTGCATTTCCAATTGTTTTGCCATCTTATAGAAAACAATATGTAGTCATAACAAAAGAAGAGTTTAGTGTCTCTAGACCTCTGGAAACCCAGAAGTCTAACTTTTATAAAGTACTGTTCATTGAGAATCCTATTTTTGGTAGAACTACCCCGTCGCTATACAAACATTTTTATGTCCTAAAATGCCAGGCGTTTTTTAACTTTGTGGCATAATTTTGTAAGAAAGTGCTAGTCAGGTCAGAAGAAGATGAAAATTGTACTGTTTMCTGTTTTCGAGATGTAGGGTGCTCAAGTGATACGAGTTCAGTTTTTCTTTCATTACATTTAAAAAACTAATAGATATTCGTATAAATATTCACATGGGAACCGAGATTATGCTAGCTACAATCAAACTTTCATAACTCAAACGTCCAAAACTCACCAAAATATCAAAATACTGAAAATTTAAGTTATAGAATTCGAAAAAGAACACAGTATTATTTGAAAATAGGTATCACTTAAAGTCACATGATCTAAATGCTGTATATTCTACAGGGATTTTCACTAGTATTTTAAAATATCTATTATGGAGCCCTAGTCTAGACTTATAGTTAACATCATAAGTAATTTGATCATTCACATAGGACAAAATCTATAATCGCTTTCATTTTTATCAGAAAGTAGGTTACATTTTATCATTGCTATCATGCTTTAAAGTTTAACATGCTTTAGTGCACACAAAAAGTCATCATAACAAGTTAATGGTATCGAAAACTACAGGAGTGCAAGTTTTAAACATCTACAGTATCTTGTTAAGCGCTATTGCAAAAACTTGTTAAGCTGAATAGTTAAATGTAAATTCATATAGCTAGAAAAAGAAAAGTATATCTGTACACAAAKAAAATKAATTATTTTTCACATTTTTCTTAAACAATTAGCAAAAACTTTTACAGCAATTACATAAATTAATTGCTCTGAAAATTGGATTCTTGCATATTTATTGTCTTTTGTAAATCGGGTCTAAAAGGATTATTTTCTTATATTATAACCATGTATTTCATTACTTGATATATTGATATTGCACTTTATCTGAGTGTGATAATATGGAGTATATAAGTTTTGACTGTCCCATCTTTCTTATTGTTCCTGTAGMCTTGTGCAGTAGGTGTCAAATACAATCCATATTACATAAAATCTTATTAATCATATTCTGCAGCCTATTCCTATTTTTCAGGTACTGAAATACTTTTCACCAGCATACAATTAAATATCACAACTGACAGTGACATTGTTAAGATCATTACTACTTCAGTCATTAACCACACCAGTTATAGATAGTATTCTATGTATTACTAGTTCATTGTCTACACAGAGACCCCTCGCTTAGAATCATTTGTTTCAGTTTCAAAATGGATAGCTATTTTTCTGAATGATTGCTACTTAAATGATAATTAGTGCTAATTCAGTTTTTTTTTGTGATAAAGCAACTGATTTGTCTGTATACAATGACAATATAAATGCTGCCTATTAGCTGTTTTGTGAAAACTCTTCTTTTAGATAAAATTTATTGGGAACACTTACATTCTAAAAATTTCCTACTCAACAAATAGTTATTGCATTTTACCAAAAGGTGGGGCATATCCTTAGTTGAAGGTGGGACTGGGAGTGTACTGCTTTTCTTCTTCATCTGATGGTGAATAGTTATATTTGGCTCGTTATTGTGTTGCCCAATCTTGGCTTCATTGGGTAGCCACCGACAATCAAACCATCCTCAATATTTAAATATTCTTCGACTCCACCTCTGCTTTTATTTTGTGGTACATATTAAAGATTTTGATTTCTAATAATGGAGTATCATTTTCTCTCTGGAAATCATTCTGTACTGCCCTTTTGAATCCCAAGCCTTGGAGATGTGTGAAATTATTGCTTTCAACAATGTTACCTTTAAAACACCATCTTACATAGATCCTAGTTTTTGGTAATGTTGCTTCAGATTATTCATATTCGGTGGGAAGAGAATAACACGACCGACTCTTAACTCCTGAGCAATGTTTAGGTGGTTGGGTATATTCATAAAAAGTAGAGTTTTACACATGCAAATCTATTATTCGTAAATTTATTTTGTCATGTAGGGTTTTTACTGCTTTGGTTCGTCATTGATAAAAAAAAACATCTTTCGGATTAAAGAATTTGGATTTTATTGATTTTCCAGTAATGAGTAATTTCATTTTTCTGTCCCATACATGTTTGCTGTCACCATAACTGTAGTTCTGTCTTTATTATGTTTACCATCATTTGTTAAAAAATTTTGTTTAACAGACATTTAAGGAACAAAGCAAAGCATGAAAAGCATTTTTACTGTAAGGTCCTACAAGCTTGATATCACATTTTGGTGCCAATTCTCACACTCGTCTTTCACCTCAAATTTTTTTGTACCATGTTCATGCACCAACGTTTGCATTGAAATTCTGAAAACCCAATAATTTAGCAAAATTGACAGCTTTCTCATAGATTAAGGAGCCTGACGTTAGCATTATTTAATGGCAGTATCATTGTAAATGTTGAAAACTTTGTTTCTGTTCATTACTCACAACTGTTCTGTGCATTTAGGTTAGTAGTTTACATGTAGACTGAAGTCAACTCTGCCGCCACATATTTTTTGCCTTTATCAACTTCCAGTATCAGTTTTAATTTATCTGATAATGGCTATGTATTCAACCTTGACCTCAAATAATACATGAATGCAGTGTTCTATTTAAATTACTAATCTGCAGTTTTATATCAACTGGAATTTTCAGGAGCAGGAGCTGTCAAAAGCAAAACCCTGCCAGACTCTCCCACTTTGACTTACGGAGCTTAGCCAATACAAAGTTTGGGATGGAAAAATTTAAATGGGCCTGTTCACGAAATTTTAATTTTGTGATAGATGTACTCATATTGGTTATAGAATCCTACTGGCGCTAACAAAACAGAAGAATTTCAAATAGATTACAAAGTTTCAGTACAGAGGCTAGAAGTCGGTTCCTCACGAATGGTTGGCTTGTGACAGAAGTTCATAGGTTGTCATAAAAAATCCATGCTAAAAACAAAATTATTTATTTTTAAGACATTAAAACATGCAACAGTTGCTTTCAGCTTATAAAATGTGATGACAAGGGTCAATTTCACTTGAAACTACTTGATTCATTTAAGGGGTTGGTATGTATGGTTAAAACCAACACTTTAAAAAATTCTGAACAGCCCTATTAGGGAGACGAATTTTTGTGTATAAAGTCGTACTGTGAAGTCCAAAAATGAAGTATGACTTGCACAGAAATTTGCTTTGTGGTTATAGTTGTTTCTATATTATGCACCACATTTTGCAGTCTATCATATCCTATAAAAAGCTTTACTTCTACGTCTAACTTGATTAACAATCTCCTAAAATTATGCCATCAAGATTATGAACGCCTTATATATCACTTCGTCATGTTAACTTCTAATTTTTCAGCGTTAATTAAAACACACCACTGCTCTGCAGAGCAAGGTCTATTTCTTGAGGCGATGACAGGTTTGATGTGAAAAAAAGAGCAGTTATAGGATATGCCAATATGGTGCTTGCTTTGATGAACTGCTTGTAGTTCCAGGCAAATAGATAGCATTTCAGCATCAGTAATTAACATGTTAGTAGGTGCTAAATGTTTTAATAATTCTTGCAGTTCTCAAAGTAATCTGTTTATAAAGTCATCCTGTGGACTGTAAGTTCAGCTACATGCATTTGAAGTTGTTTTTAATTAAGACGTGTTCATGATTTTTGCATCCTGTTAAATTTTGACTTACATACTAGTGTCCTAATTTTAAGATTGGTGATTGTGTAAATTGATGGATACTTTCTTATCTTGAGCAGCTTGTAATGTGTAATTCAAATAAATAAAGCAGAAATTGTATAATAAAAATGCCATTTATTCACTATTTTGCCTTACATTAAGCCGGGTGCTTAAATTAAAATTCGCTAAAGTCATGGGGAAATTTGTCTATAGATGCCACTTTCAGAGGTTCCTCATCATATACGTCAAAGTTGCTAGCATCTGCTTCACTTTTACAGTTAGGTTTGTATGGTGCATCTATTTGTCGTTCATAAAGCGATTTCCAACTAACATCTTTATACCAAGGATGGTGCTTAATGTCATACACACCATTTTTTAAATTTCCATACCTTAAATATTAATGCATTAATTTTTTTATCTATAAAATATATTTATTAAAGAGCAAGTAAATAGGAACACTGTACGTAGTCGGTGTTACAAATATGACTCTTTTGTAACCTTGGTAATGCGAACTGACATTAAACCAGACAATTTCATCGAGATGTACATAGACATAAAGTTGCACGGTTCTTTTTTTGTTCACAGGCTGACATTTTGACCTTATAGTGGCATAGCATGGACCGCCATTGTTTGACTGTTTTGTTTCATTGTGAAAATTATGTTTCTCTATTTCTAAATCACTAGATTTTGGAACATCACGAAGGCTCCTTCTATGTACATCTCAACGAAATACGCTCTAGCTTCATTTAATGTTAAGTCGAACATAATACCTATTATTATCCCTCTGCTACTAACATGCAGGTTGGGGATAAAAAGGACAAAAAAAACTTAATTTCTATTACATATCATCTGATCTTACATTAATGTATAATGAATGAAAACCAACCAAAGCTATATCTGTTATTTATTATGCTCCAAATACATGTACTGATTTTTGGCAGGTACAAAAATAAGTTATTTTTATTAAAATATAGTAGTAGGATAACCCATGCAGCAAAATCACGGCTTTTACAGATATTCAAAGTTATGAAAAAAACAGCCACAAAAAAAATACTCTAATGCATGAGACATTGATATTGCTTTTGAAGATGAAAGTATGTTAATCTGCCGGTCTGCATAGTAAGGGTGACTGTACACAAGTGTTAAAAAAATATGACACGCTCGAGTGTGTATTAGATATTCAGAGGGGATGATGGTTCGGATGTGTTTTTATACAGATGATTCAGGTTGATATCCTGACCAACCTGATCCATAATCTGACTGTTTAAAATTGTTGAATTGTGACAAACACAAAATATACAAATAATATCTCAAAAGGCATAAGTTAAACCCCTAAGTAAGCTAACAAAATCACCTTAAAATTTAATAAGGAAACAAAATATGAAAAATAAAATAAAAAAGTTGATGTCGACTTCTGGTATAACCCCATAATGGAAAATAATTTTAAATGATGCAGAATTTGATTTCGTGAATCTTTTATTCACTATCACCGTTCCTCCAAGTGGGTGCATGGAAATCATTGAATTGTGACAAATACAAACAAAATATACAAATAATAAAATTTTTAGAAAATGTTTTTTTTTTACAAAATGTCTTAAAAGGCATAAGCTAAACCCCTAAATATGTTAAAAAATCACCTTAAAATTTCATAAGGAAACAAAATATGGAATAATAATATACAGAGTGTTCCATTTAAAATAGAAAAGGTGATGTCAACTTCGGGTATAACCGCATAATGGAGAATAATTTTAAATGGTGCAGAATTTGATTTCGTGAATCTTTTATTCACTATCACCATTCTTCTGAGCAGAAATCGTCAGATTATAATATTTTCTCACCATCCTTGAATTATTTCCTTCAAAATAAAAAAAACTGATCAAAGAATGCCAAAGTGGCATTTTTTCACGGGTTCTTGACCCTCCTACATCCTTAAGTCACGCTGAAATCATCAGATTTTTAAAATTCACTCTTAATTAGGTAATCAACCCACAGCGCTTGAGTATGCTCGAAAAATGCCTTCCTGGGTTCCCCTACTAGTAATACCACTGTTGGAAGTGTTGCCAGATTAATTTTAAATAAATATATTGGGTGACATGGTGAATTATGTGTGTCTGAAAAAAAGTATATGGCTAAATTTTGAGTTTTATGTGTGAAATTGTCATTTTTCTAATGAGTTTTTAAACCTGCACAATGTTGTGTAATTTTTTCTTTCCTTCTCATAACATGAATTTGTTTTTGGATATAGGAAAAAAATCTACTTACAAAATGTGTGTTCTGACACTATAAAGCAGTATAAGGTATGATAATGATACACAATAAAAAAATATTGAAGAAAATTATTATTATCATTATTAAAATTTATAGACGAAAGTTAGCAATGCTCAGTTATTTGTAGCCAGGTTGGTATCTAAGGGTCTTAGAAATTATTAATTATAGCTTAAGCTACTTGAAGWTAATACCTCCTTGTTAAATCWACTTGTAAAATATTCCGTATAAGATCCTTTAGTTCATTAGAAAAATGATTAGCATATTTGTATCGCCCAGCAACAATTTTCTCATAAATTTTCATGGGCTCATTGGCGGCAAATGGTGAATATCCTGCACACATTTCATAAATCAGAACTCCATATGACCACCAATCAACGCTCTTTCCATATCCCTTGCTTAAAATAATCTCTGGTGCCAGATACTCGGGTGTTCCACATAACGTCCATGTCCTTCCTTTGATTAGCTGAGAACAACATTATAAAAGATATATAATCTTTTAGAGACATGTCAATTAACACATGAATCTGGATTTTCTATGTAATATTAATATTTGAAAAATTTTTAGGAAGTTTGTGTTGCTCAACTGCAGAAAGCTTAAGCCCAGACGAAAGGAAGCTGACACAGTTACATGATTGGTTTTCTTTAATTTTTCAATATGTTCTTTATCAAGTATTTGCACAATTCATATGAAATCTGACATTGTCGGGAACTAGTATAAGACAATCTCTTCACAAAAAAATAGGTTGAAAAACATATGCTTTTTGAGGGCGTAATTTGTAACAAACGCTACAATCTTAAAATTGATAGGCAGAAATTAATGTTAGTCCTGTTTTCCAGGAGTATGGTGGGTCAGCAGTTGTCGTCCCCTAAAAATTCTTTAGAAAAAAGGATGCATTTTGAGGTTCATTAGTGTTTGTTTTACATAAAAGACATAAATCTTAAAATTAGTAGTCAAAATAATGTTAAGGTTGTTCCCCAGAGGAATGGGATTCTAGGGGTCCTTCCACAGAAATTTTTTTTTAAATAAGGATTCTTAAGAATGCATTTCGTGGCTTATTAGTCTTTCTTTATCGATATGTCAAAGATTGAAACAAACACTAAATTCTTTAAATTGGTAGTTAGAAATACTGGTTTTCCTAGGTGAAAGGAGTGTCAAGGGTCCTTCTCCAGCAAAATTTTTAAAATGTAAAAGACTGTGAGCTGTATTATATACACAGGGTGTCCTCGAAATACACCGACAACGTTAGACAGGTGATAGAAAACACAATTTAAAAATTTTTTCGAAAACGCTGTTTTTAAATTTTAAAAATTATTTTTTAGGACTATATTCCTGAACTATAAAAGATATCAATTTCAAATTTGGTTGGAATCATAACGACATAAAAGGTACAATAAAAAAATAGCACCAGTGGCGTGCGCTGGGGTAATACACCCCCTCCCCTTATTTAAATAGAACTTCAGTTTTGTAATTTCTAGTTAATTCTAAATAAAACATCTCTTTGAAGTTTGCAGTAAAATGACTCATTCGTTCCTAAAAATTGATTTTCTTATTGAAAACACTATACCGCCATTATTTTGTGAAATCACAAAAATGTTATTGAAACTCACAACGCTTGAAAAGTGGTAGAAAATGTAATTTTAAAAAAAATTTTCCAATAAAAAAATTTCCGAAAAAGCTTTGTTTTTGATATAGTGTTAAAATTGAATGTAAAAAAATGATCTTTTAAAATTCAGTTTCAACACCCTGTATATCAGAAACAAAGCGTTTACGGAATTTTTTTATACGAAAAGTTTTTAAAATTGCGTTCTCCATCAATTTTCAAGTGTTGTCAGTTTCAATAAGACAATTGTGATTTCACGTTTTACGGCAAACTTTAGACATGTTTTATTTAGAATTAACTAGAGATTACAAAACTGAAGTTCTATTAAAAATGGGGGATGTACATTACCCCAACGCACGCCTCTGGTGCTTTAGAATCCCCCCGATTACTTTTTTTTGTTGTAACTTATGCCGTTTATGATTCCCACCACAGTCTTAAAAAATCATTTTTAAAAATTCAATTTCAACATTATGTATATAAAAAACAAAGCTTTTTCGGAAATTTATTTATTCAAAAAAAGTTTTTAAAATTGCATTTTCTATTACCTTTCAAACGTTGTCGGTGTATTTCGAGGACACCCTGTATATATACTACTACAGTAACATTTCTTCGCAAAAAAGTTATAAAATATGTACTTTCATAAGTTACACCTGAATAGTTATAAATCATTAAAAAATTAAACACTTATTATTTAGTTTCGTTCTTTTTGAAGGTAAAACTTGATGGTAAAAAAACTCAAATATAGGAGGTGAATAAATGGAACAACCAAATGCACTTAAATCAACATTGAATTTACAAAATTTGTAAACAGACAAATTGAACAACAATGTACTAAGTAAATAAAAACAAAACTTTAATGCGTCCTCCGTTCTCAAACCAAAACGTAAACAAAGGTACAAAGGCACAGAACATACGCGTGTTCAACAGCGACAAAGGTGTCAAGCATGCAACAGGGCATCTGGCGCATTGGCGCAATAGCGGAGTGCGTCTCCAGGAACGGTGACGTATCACGAAATATTTGAATTTGGCGGTAAACTTTTAAAGGTAAAAATAAGATACAAAAACATTAAAAATATTTTTTCTATTGCCAGTTTCTAACTTCATTAGGTCCACGCAAAGACGCACATGTGTTATAATAAGGATTTATTGTCAAGGGCAACAACCCCATTGTGGATAATTTTACATTTCTATAAGGTGCGACTTCATTCCTGGTGCGTACTTTACCTACCAGAGCCTTTAGTAAATATTAAAATTTAATTTAGCGCTAAAAGCTATTTATAAATAAAAATATATGTACCTACCTTACAAAATCCAAAGTCTGTTATCTTCACATAACCAGCGCAGTCGATAAGCAAATTTTCTGGTTTCAGGTCTCTATAAACTAAATCTAAATAATGAAGATATTCCAGTCCTAAACACACCTGGGCACCATAAAACCGTGCGAGCTTTTCATCAAATCTGCCCAATCTAAGTATGTAAAAGATATTTAATCAAATGTTAAGCGACCGTCGTAGAATAAAACATACTTTCTTAAATGACTAAACATTTCGCCTCCATTTACAAACGGCATTACGAAATACACATAGCTATTGTCCTTAAACGAAAATTCCATGTTTACTACGAAAGGAAAATGAAGGCTTTGCAGAATTTTCTTCTCGTAGAGCGTGTGAGCTACTTGTTTCATTTTAACAACTTTCGCTTTTTCCAGTATTTTCATGGCATAATACCGATTATTGTCTTTGCTCCTCACCAAAATCTAAAGAATACTCTTATTTATTGGAATAAAGCTATTTAAAAAAAATGTTATTACGACACGTCCGAAGGAACCAGTGCCCAAGGTGCGGTATCTTTCAAAGTCGTTAATATTTACGTTGGTGTAATACGGTTTTCTGTACCTATCTTCAAAATCACTTTTTAATTTGTCTAAAATATGGGAATACTCGACATCTTCACGTGTTCTGCCAATCTGTAGCAAATTAGTAAATTATCTTTAAAGATCAATTATTAATTTTTAGGTACGTTAATCGACGTACCATCTTTAGAGTAAGACATTGGTCTGAATCAATGCCGAAGAAAGATATAAGAGAAGACCTCACGCTTCTTACAATCTCTTCCACGCTTGACATTGATGTCATTGATAAACTGACAGCTTTGTTTGCAAAATTTTTATTTAAGCTAGCCGCGGTTTTTTAAATTTACGCCGAATCTTGAATCAGAAGGAAACCTATCAGTAGCTAATTATTAAGCTTACGCGTTCGTGATGACCMGCGTCTCCCGTTTTCAATTCAGTCATTATTTTAGGATAAACTCTTCTAACATTTCMTTCTTTGTAAATCGTCGACATCTTGAAACCTTTCAAAACTGTCAAGAAGCACTACCTTTCAAATTCATTTTGCATAACAGTACTGACCAGTAACTATAGTGATTTGATATGTACCCAAAAACTAAAAATATAGAATAGCCCGGACAAGAGAGATAAGCCATAACCTACATCAACCTACATAACGAAGGTTGTTGCTAAGCACTGATCTCTAAATAACTGGATGTCGCATAAAGCACCGTTCACAGAACGCCGAAGTGTCGCTGGCGACATACCCCCACTTAACACATGGGCGACAGCGCGACAGTCGCTACTACCGCAAAAAGCCCGCGCCCGACACAATTCTTTGAAATCAAGGTACCGTTAAATTACTAAATATCAAAGATGATATATACTTATATAACTCACGAAGTATATTATTAAATTGCTAGCAAGAGTAAAGCTTAAGGCAAATAACAACTTTCGGTTGTACTATGGTGGTGTATTGTGTAAAAAAACGAAATATGCAAAAAGTCGTAAAAAATAAAAGCAGGTATATTAGGTATTTGAGTAGGTACACACCAATGTAGAAATTTTGGTTTTTTATGCAGAATTTGGGTACGACCAATCTTACGACAAAACATACTTGATATACCTATTTGGTACTGGTAACAGTTTTGTTTGTCAAATGCGACTTGATGATGAATTAAAATACAAATTAACTTTTTTCGAATGGGACCAAAGGCTTTTGAGAAAGTGCTTGGTTTAGTCGGTCTTCTCATTGAAAAGGTGGATCTGTCAAGAGAACCAATACCTCCTGCAAAAAGGACTAGCCCGAACTAGCTACATCATTGAAATTTTGCGCACCTCTAGAAAATAACCTCCTGAATACCAATTTGAAATTAGCTTGTTGCGGTCGCGTTTAGTTTTTAAAAAATGAGTGTACGTGTAACTTCCTCCTTATAATGTGCAGTGTTGCATGCTCCGATCCAAGAGTCCTACGATATGGCCTTTTTCGCCGCTTTTAGATATATTGAAATAGTTATTACCAAACAAATTACCTTTTTGAGCAATTCTAATTTCATTACAAGTTGAATTCATGTTAAATTTAACTCCCGTGTTGTGCACTAAAGTGCAACTCTGCGTTTGCGACATACCTAATTTGAATTCAAATGAAACCGTCCTAGTCCTAACCTCAAAAAAACTAGCGACACTTTACTGTAGTTCGCAAATTCAAACTTSACGGGCGACAGCAGATAGTCGCCAGCGACAGAGGGGAATACGCACGAAGACGAAACGCTATTGGTCGGCGAAGTGTCGCCAGCGACACGTCGACGTTCTGTGAACGCGGCTTTAGTCATTCAAAACTGTGATAAGTAGCCACCATGCCGCTGGTACTCGTACTATCAATTAGGCTTTTTAGAACACGTGACTTTTGAGCGACTGCCAGGGGGCAAATTTCAAAACGATGCAGCTTCTAGCGCGCTGTCATAGAAACCCCATTACTTAATGCCAACGTCAGTCGCTAGAGCTGGGACATGCGATTAAATTCAAATCGTTCAATCAATCGCGTAGATTCAGATCATTCAAGTCGTTCATAAGGATCGTGAATTGAAAGTGACAGCGGTGTCTCCTGTCTCGCCACAGCATATAAATATGCTGTCATGCTGTTTTCTCGTCGTGTGCTGTCGTCAGCCGTTAACCATGTACGACGCACGAACGACGCTGATTCATTAGCTGTGAGCCAAATCAAGGCATGAGTCATTCAATTTGAACGACTTGGTCATGAAGGACCCAACTCTATCAGCCACGCGTCCGTTTCCAGGGTTTCGCAGGCGCGTCCCATGCGTGCGCTTTTTGCCCCCTGGACGTAATCTTAAAAAGCCTAATTTAACGGCGCGTTCAAATTTTAGGTTAGATCCTTAATATGGTTATGAGTAAGCGTAACACAAGAGTCTAGGGAGAGACGGTCTACTTTGGCTCCCGAGCTTGCACATGCGCATCATTACCAACAAATGCGTTACGAAGCGAGATTAATTCAAATTCGAAGCAGACAAAGCACACTAAAACAGATCCATTGTTACGGTTCATTTTTCGAATATCAGGTTTATTGTTTAAATTAGCGGTTTGGCAATCGTCGTCTACATAATATTCAAACGCCATGTTAAACAGCTGGTTTGGTTTTCACAAATGTTTATTTTCATCTAGAAGCATTTGCCGGCCTTCCATTGGTTTCCATGGTGGTTTAATTTCGAGTCGTAAACGTCATAAGACGGATTTATTATAAGTGTAGCCCTTGTTTTCTGCAATTTTGGTGGCAATAAACGTTTCCTGGTCTGTTTATTGAACCAAGCCACTTGTGGGATATCGTGGAAGCAGTTGAGTTACACACATTCTCCATTCTAAGCGATAATCACCATTGTATCGCCAATCCACATAAGGCCGCATAACATCCGAAGGTATGCCTTTGTATTCATTTCAATTCCAACCTAATGTGCGTTTTATTTTATTGTAGGCCTTTTTTTTTGTACCTGTACGTTTCCTTTTACTTTTCCTGTTGGTCCCCTATCTTATATTTGGGTTGTACCTTGCTTATCCTGGTCGTTACGTTGAAACCGCCGATCTACGGTATCTTTGAGACTGACCCACCATCTGACAGCAGTAGTAGAGGCTTTGGTTTACCATTTGCACGACGTCAAGGGGGTTGTGAGCCGATCTACCTTACCGTTGGAACGACACCGCCTGGTCAGCTATGTAACAGCAGCCTTGTGACGCAGCCGATCGGACAACCAGATAAGAATTTAATATTTATAATAGCTTACTGGTTCATACCTACCGTTCTATACTTGGGTAAATGCGTGTCGTAGTTTGGGGTTTATCTATAAACCAAGGGTAAAATCTTGTACGCCTCGTATAGCTATACCTGGTACCAAAGTATACTTTAATATTGTCTGTGTCTCATACAAAATTGTATTCCGTATTTAAATGGCATGTATTATTTATTTTAGTTTTCCAATTATAATCAATAGTCTTGAGTGAAGCAGTAAGTGTTGTTTAATTATCCCACTTTAAGCTACTGTATTTCCCGCTTTATTTAAATATCTGTTGCTGAGCGGTTGTGAGAAAGCGGGTGGCGTCCTTTGCTCTGGTACATTCTGTTATATGGTTATTTAACCCACCCCCCTCTACGCTGTGTTAGTGGGTGCTGTTTAGCAACTTGTCTTTCGTGTGCGGATTAATTTCAAACTGCCCAGCTCATTGATCTTTTATTTTTTTCTTTACCCCTTTTTGTTGCGCGACATTGGGGATTGCTACAAACCGTTTTGTGTCGCGTAACAAAAATTTGGCGCCCCAACGTGTTCATGGTAAGGTATACTGACGTTTTTGTATACTTACCTATATAGTACCATTGCTGTCTCTGTCCTTTTTGCTATTACCTTTTGTTTGTACTGTAACTGTGGTCTTTATCGTTTTCACTCTTTTGTAGGGGAGAGTGGGGACCAGTAATTACTCGTTACTTGTTTACATTCAGAATTAATTTGTCCTTTTTTTTTATCGTTTGAGTTAATAGAGCTAATAATTGACGATGGAAGTTAATCGTTTGTTATGCGATGAAGTTACTTATGAGCTTGAAATTCGTGGTTTACCCACAGATAAAAATTTGAATCAAAAACGGAGTATGTTAAGTGGCGCTTTACGTTGTGAAAAATTGGGTAATCTTGCGCCAATATGTTATGTAGAGCTAGTTACCGAGTCGGAATTTGAGATATGTAATAAAAAGTTAACCGATTTGCAGCATGATATCGATAATTTTAATTCCGAAAATCGAATTAATGATTTTAAGCGCATAAATTCGCGACTTCTTCATTTATTAGGTCGACTAAAAAGAATACCGATTGACGCGAATTCTGCGAGTCAAAGAAACGAACTTCTGGGATTGTGCCTTCAATTAGTTGATGAATTGAATGTTGTTTTTGAAAATCAAGATAACGGTCAGGATAATCAGGTATCTTTGATGGATCAACCTTTGCAACGGAACCCACACTATTCAATTTTGGACGAGACAGATCCCTTAGAGCCAGAAATTTTGCACAAGAGTATCCCGGCAGATAAAGGTGGAAGTCTTATTGATATTGAAGAGCCTGGACCGTCTAGATCTGTGAGAATCTCTCCACTACCGGAGCGGTATGACGCCTCAGATGGAAAGAAAACTTTGAGTGGCGTTGTTAACTTTGGAAGAGGGCCTAACTTGCCTAATTATTTAGATGGAGCTGTAAGACACACGTCATCTCCGCGCAAGGAAATATGTAGTACAACTTCAATTAGTCACAACTGTAGTGGACCTGGTTGGGATGTTTCGCGATTGAGAATCCAATATAACGGGATATCAAGCGTAACTAGCTTTCTAGAGCGAATTGAGGAAATACGATGTTCTCGGGGAATTTCGAAAGAAACTTTATTGAGAGCTGCTCCAGAACTTTTTACCGGAGATGCACTGTTATGGTTTCGTACCAACAAGTTTACGTCGTGGGACGATCTTACTGAAAAACTTCGAAGCAGTTTTCAACCTTACGATTACGAATTTGAACTTTGGGATGAGATACGAAGACGTACGCAGGGTACACACGAAAAAGTGATTAATTATGTGTCTGTTATGCAAAATCTGTTCAATAAATTAACAAATAGTCCGTCCGAATGCACCAGAGTTTCAATTATACGTAGAAATTTACTTCCCTATATTCAAACTCCACTAGCATTACAGCATATTGATAATGTATCCCAATTAATTCATTTTAGTCGCGCTATAGAAGAAACTGAATACAGAACAAGATCGTTTTGTCCACCGCCGACAAATTATAAACAGTTGATTGAACCGGAGCTCGCGTATCATAAACCAGTTTCATCTCATTTAAACTCTCAGTGTAACGTAATGTCAGACACGGAAACAGTCCTAGAAACTTCTCTTGATACACTCAAAATTCGGGATCAGGGGCTAAGAGCTGAGCAAAGCGTTCTTTGCTGGAACTGTAAGAATTATGGGCATCGGTTTAGGGATTGTAATCAGTCAAGACGCGTATTCTGCTATCGATGTGGTCAAGATAACGTGACGGTAAAGACTTGCGCATATTGTCAAAAAAACGGACCAAGAGGTCAGTAGAAAGCCGTCTACTAGACTCTTCTACATTAAAATCGGCTAATAGCGGTCAAGAAATTCTTTTAAATTTTATCCTGTCTCATGCGAAGGACGACTGTCGTCCATACCTGAAGATTTCGATTTATGGCATAGAATTTTTAGGCCTTTTAGACTCGGGTGCTTCTAGAACTGTAATTGGCCTTCATGCCTGGAACTTATTGAAACCATATTGTCAAATAAATACCGATCAACAACGTAAATGCACGGTTGCAAGTGGTGATCAACACTTAGCATTGGGAGTGGTAGCTTTGCCCATTAACTTGCAAGACAGAGTTAAAATTATCGAGGCTTTAGTAGTTCCGTCTTTTCCACAATCCATAATCCTGGGTATGGATTTTTGGGTTCGAATGGAAATTGTACCCCATATGCACTCTGATGAGTGGAAATTCGTAAAGGACAATTCAACAGAACATTTTGCTATAAACAGTATAAACGATAAAGGCTCCCTCTCGGTTGAACAAAGATGTGATCTGGAAAAGTTATTGGATGAAGTGTTTGCTAAAATGGGAACTCGACTTGGGTGTACGAACGTTGTACAGCATGACATCAAAACTGATCACCCTCCGATTAAACAAAGGCATTATCCACTGTCACCTGCTTTGCAGCTACATGTTAACAAAGAATTGGAGAAGATGTTAGCTGAAGGGATTATAGAACCTTCGAATTCCCCATGGGCTTCACCTATAGTAATGGTAAAGAAACCTGATGGAAGCTACAGATTCTGTGTGGACTACCGACAACTTAATAGGGTTAGCATTCCTGACGCTTATCCACTACCATTTGTTAGTGCCACTTTGGATAAACTTCGCGATGCGCGTTATTTAACAACTTTAGATGTTAAGTCAGCCTACTGGCAAATCCCACTATCACCTTCGTCAAAACCATTAACTGCTTTTGTCATTCCAAATCGTGGTTTATATCATTTCAATCGTATGCCGTTTGGATTACAAAATGCCCCCGCAACTTGGCAAAGATTTATAGATCGAGTAATCGGAGTCGATTTGGAAAAATACGTTTTTGTTTATCTCGACGACGTTATAATCTGCACGCCAACATTTGAACTACATTTAGAAATTTTGAGTAAAGTTTTGAACCGTATTATCGATGCTGGTCTTACGCTTAACCGTGAAAAGTGTCATTTTTGCAAACAAGAACTTAGATACTTAGGTTACATCGTAAATTCTTCAGGTTTACTTGTTGATCCGTCAAAGGTGGAAGCAATTGTGAATCTTCCTACCCCGCGTAATGTAACTGAAGTACGTAGAATAGTTGGACTCGCGTCTTGGTACCGACGTTTTATCCCTAAATTTTCATCCATCGCTGCCCCGTTAACAAATTTGTTGCGCAAAAATCAGAAATTTATCTGGGATGATTCGTGTGAAAATTCGTTAAAAACAATTAAGGAACATTTAATATCCGCTCCGGTATTATCCTGTCCAAATTATGAACTGCCGTTTATAATTCAAACAGATGCATCGGATTATGGATTAGGAGCTGTTCTAACACAGAATCACAACGACGGAGAAAAAGTAGTCGCATATTTAAGTCGTTCTCTAACAAAAGCGGAACGCAAATATAGTACAACGGAAAAAGAATGTCTTGCAGTTTTGTTCGCCATCGAGAAATTTCGTCCATATGTTGAAGGAACTAGGTTCACGGTTATTACAGACCACTACAGCCTGCTTTGGTTACAGAAAATCAAAGATCCCATCGGAAGGATAGCCAGATGGAATTTACGCCTTCAGCAATACGATTTTGAGATCGTCCATAGGAAAGGAAAGCTTCATTGTGTACCTGACGCTCTTTCTAGAGCTGTACCTGCAGTTGACTTTGTTGAAAATGTTGCCGTATCCAACCAGAAAGGACCCGTGGCTGATAATTGGTATCTAAAGATGAAGGACATCGTGGTGAAATCACCTAAACAGTACCCGTTGTGGAGAGTGGAAAATGATAAGCTCTACAAACACGGCATACAGAAATACGCGGAGCTGAACGATTTAGATCAATGGTTGTTGGTGGTACCGAAACATGACCGTTCGAGTATTATCCAAGACCATCATAATCCGCCGACCTGTGGTCATCTTGGGATATCGAAAACTGTTGAGCGAATTTCTCGCGGATATTATTGGCCAAAACTGAAACATGATGTTGCTAAATTTATTAGGCAGTGTAAAATTTGTTTGGAAACAAAGCCAGAGCAAAAGAAAGCGGCAGGTTACATGCTTAGCAAGGTTCCAACTACGTCCCGACCATGGCAGTTGATAAGTATGGACATTGTCGGTCCACTGCCACGATCTACTGCAGGGAACAGTTACATATTATCAGTATGTGATTGCTTCAGTAAATTTACTCTCTTGTTTCCTTTAAGAACAGCCAATGCTGCTACCATCGTAAAATTGTTGGAAGATCATGTTATTTTAATATTTGGCGCACCAAATAAAGCTATCGTTGATAACGGAGTCCAGTTTAGATCCCATGTTTTTAAAGACTTAATGAGTACGTATGATATAGACATATGTTACACAGCACTTTATCACCCTCAGTGTAATCCTGTTGAGAGGATTCACCGCGTGGTTAAAACTATGCTCTCTGCCTATGTCAAAGATAATCATAAAATTTGGGACCGATATTTGTCTAAAGTTGCGTTTGCTATTAGATCAGCACGTCATGATGTTACAGGACTTACACCCAATTTTATAAATTTTGGTCGAGAAGTAACTGTTTCTGGAAAAAGTCTTGCGACCGTGAAGGAACCAATAAATTTTGACCGCGACGATCAAAACATCTTACGAAAGTCGGAGGTATTATCTAAAGTGTTCGAGGACGTAACGAAACGTTTAAAATACGCTTACAATCGCGAAAAGAAGGTGTATAACCTGCGTCGTCGAGCTGATCAGTTTAGTATCAACCAAACCGTATGGAAACGTAACTACGTTATTTCAGATGGTACTAATAAGTTTACTGCAAAACTAGCACCAAAATTCATAGGTCCATTAAAAATAATTAAAGTGGTTTCGCCCTGGTCATATGAACTTGCTGATAACCTAGGAAATAGTCGGGGAATTTGGCATGCAAAAGACTTAAAGGCACATCCGCCCGATTCAGACAAATAACGCGATATCCCTACTTTTTCCCGATCAGAGCTAGTCTACCGGATTTGACAAAAGGTTATTTAGTTACTCCAACCTACGTTAGTTAGTTTTTCTTTGCTGTTAAAGTTTTGTGGTCAAAACTTTTTTTTTTGGGTAAGGGGGGAGTTGTTACGGTTCATTTTTCGAATATCAGGTTTATTGTTTAAATTAGTGGTTTGGCAATCGTCGTCTACATAATATTCAAACGCCATGTTAAACAGCTGGTTTGGTTTTCACAAATGTTTATTTTCATCTAGAAGCATTTGCCGGCCTTCCATTGGTTTCCATGGTGGTTTAATTTCGAGTCGTAAACGTCATAAGACGGATTTATTATAAGTGTAGCCCTTGTTTTCTGCAATTTTGGTGGCAATAAACGTTTCCTGGTCTGTTTATTGAACCAAGCCACTTGTGGGATATCGTGGAAGCAGTTGAGTTACACACATTCTCCATTCTAAGCGATAATCACCATTGTATCGCCAATCCACATAAGGCCGCATAACATCCGAAGGTATGCCTTTGTATTCATTTCAATTCCAACCTAATGTGCGTTTTATTTTTATTGTAGGCCTTTTTTTTGTACCTGTACGTTTCCTTTTACTTTTCCTGTTGGTCCCCTATCTTATATTTGGGTTGTACCTTGCTTATCCTGGTCGTTACGTTGAAACCGCCGATCTACGGTATCTTTGAGACTGACCCACCATCTGACAGCAGTAGTAGAGGCTTTGGTTTACCATTTGCACGACGTCAAGGGGGTTGTGAGCCGATCTACCTTACCGTTGGAACGACACCGCCTGGTCAGCTATGTAACAGCAGCCTTGTGACGCAGCCGATCGGACAACCAGATAAGAATTTAATATTTATAATAGCTTACTGGTTCATACCTACCGTTCTATACTTGGGTAAATGCGTGTCGTAGTTTGGGGTTTATCTATAAACCAAGGGTAAAATCTTGTACGCCTCGTATAGCTATACCTGGTACCAAAGTATACTTTAATATTGTCTGTGTCTCATACAAAATTGTATTCCGTATTTAAATGGCATGTATTATTTATTTTAGTTTTCCAATTATAATCAATAGTCTTGAGTGAAGCAGTAAGTGTTGTTTAATTATCCCACTTTAAGCTACTGTATTTCCCGCTTTATTTAAATATCTGTTGCTGAGCGGTTGTGAGAAAGCGGGTGGCGTCCTTTGCTCTGGTACATTCTGTTATATGGTTATTTAACCCACCCCCCTCTACGCTGTGTTAGTGGGTGCTGTTTAGCAACTTGTCTTTCGTGTGCGGATTAATTTCAAACTGCCCAGCTCATTGATCTTTTATTTTTTTCTTTACCCCTTTTTGTTGCGCGACATTGGGGATTGCTACAAACCGTTTTGTGTCGCGTAACACCATATTACATAGTTAGCATATTACCAATGTACAGGGTGATCAATTAAGAGATGTTATCGATCTTATACCATATACGATAAGTTCTAGAGCTTTGGGGGAAATAATCAACTTAAATGGCAAAGCGAAATTAATAGAAATTATTTTCGGATTCGTAAAACCACCAAAAAATTAATAAATGTATGCAACAATTAATATTAAAAGATGATCTCAATGAAACTGTCATTTTTGTACAGAAAGTTTTTTCAAATAGTAAGCAAAACTGTCTATCTTGAAAACAAACATTGTAAACAATTATAATTCAGTCAGGTAAATATTATATTTTAAATTCAATAATTTGCAACCTTAATTCCTATATATTTAATCTATTGCCAATTAAAAATGAAATGTTGTTTCTAATGCATATTATGTGGCAATTATCAACATATCCTATACATATAAATGACCAATATTGTTAGAAAAAAAGTAAGTCTTCTAAGTTACACATTGGAACTCCTTATCATAGGATGTGAAATTAAAGTGAAACCGATCACTAATTATTCGGATGAATTGTAAAAGTAAAACCCATTATGGCTATTGACAAATAAATACCACGAAGATGTGGCATCATGCGCACGCGCAAGCTTTTTTTTATTTGTCAATAGTCATGATGGGTTTTACTTTTACAATTCATCCGAATAATTAGTGTTCAGTTTTACTTTAATTTCACATCCTATGATAAGGAGTTCAAATGTGTAACTTAAAACACTTACGTTTTTCTAACAATATTGGCCATTTATATGTATTGATAATTGTCACATAATATGCATTAGAAACACCATTTTTAATTGGCAAAAGATTAAATATATAGGTATTAAGGTTCCAAATTATTGAATTTAAAATCTAATTTTTACCTGACTGAATTATGATTGTTTACAATGCCTGTTTTCAAGACTGACAGTTTTGCTTACTATTTGAAAAAAATTCCGTACAAAAGTGACAGTTTCGTTGAGATAATCTTTTAATATTAATTGCTGCATACATTTATTACATTTTTTGGTGGTTTTACGAATCCGAAAATAATTTCTACCAATTTCGCTTTGCCACTTAAGTTGATTATTTTTCCCCAAAGCTCTAAAACTTATCGTATATGGTATAAGATCGGTCACATCTCTTAATTGATCACCCTGTACATTGGTAATATGCTAACTATGTACATGTTTCTTACTCAAACACTACAACGATCAACTTTTGGAAATCTGCAGACAGATGATGATTTCACGATTTTAACCGTCAATCATTAACGTTATATTTACTGCAGAAGCGAACCTTTGCCAAAATTTTAGTACAAGGACCAGCGGCTAGCCGCTAAAGTGGCGTAAATCTACCACACAATTTACATGCATTTTGGTATGTAAGCGACATCCAGTTATTTAGAGATCAGGATAAGCCCAGGGCATCAAAAACCAATAAATGGCTTTATGAAAGCTTGTCGAAAATTGTCGATGTAGGTACTCATATTAACTCTAGAAACCCACTGGCGCAAAGTAAAGGGAAAAAATCAAATAGATTTTAAGGCTGGGATCCTGGAGAGAAAGATCCATCGGAGATAACGATAGAAAGATAACCACAATTATTTTACAAAAAATGGGGTTGTTGCCCTTGACAGTAAATCGTTATTATAACACATGTACGACTTTGCTTGGACCTAATGAAGTTGGAAGCTGGCAATAGAAAAAATATTTTTAATATTTTTGTATCCTATTTTTACCTTTAAAGGTTTACCGCCAAATTCAAATATTTCGTGATACGTCACCGTTCCTGGAGACGCACTCCGCTATTGCGCCGATGCGCCGGATGCCCTGTTGCATGCTTGACTACTTTGTCGCTGTTGAACACGCATATGTTCTGTGGTTTTGGTTTTGTGCCTTTGTACCTTTGTTTACGTTTTGATTTGAGAACAGAGGACGCGTTAAAGTTTTGTTTTTATTTACTTAGTACGTTGTTGTTCAAACATAGACTGTGCAAGATTATGTGAAGGGATCTTCGGACAATTTACCAAAAATTGACTTACACATGATTGACGAATTTTACATGAATGGAAACTCGTGTGGCCAGATCGTTCGATTTTTCGCAAATTAGGCGATTTTGCTATTGAAAGGTTGCGACTTGAATAAAGTGATGTAATGGCTGCTATACATGCTGCAACTCAGGTTTAAACAAGTTTACCTACTTAATAAATAGTGTTCCAGTTTTAATATCACTTGACATATGAACTTATCCTTCGGCTGCCATAAAATGAATTCTGTTTGCGATATATCCGCTGCAAGTTATAATTTTAATTTAATATATTTTACGTTTTAATATTTACAGTAAAAACGACTAACAACGAATCGCGTTTAACACATCCATTCGCGTGTAGGTTTTTATAATTCATAATTACAATTGCGAGTTTGGAATAAAATGGCAACGCTGCTGCGACTTCGATTTCAGAAACTTCATCTCGGCCGACAGGGGCCCTAGTCTTGAAGTCAGACGAGTAGAAAGTCGAGAGAAAGTGGGCGGAGTTCTCTTAAAATTTCACCCGACCGTATTCTCGAAATCGAGAGAGCGTTCCGCTCCTACGAAACTTGGGAGAACGCCGTTCTCCTGGGTTCTCGCGGAGGAACACCGAGAGAACATCTGTAAGCGCAAGCGCGTAACATATCCCGCTGTTAATAGACTTATTAAGACTCAAGACTGTTCTAAACATTTGAGGTTCTATCGGGCGTAGTTGGTGATTTCTGTGGTGCAAAATAAAAGCTTTAAAACTTCTTGGTGTTTACTAGGGGATAACTGAATCTATAATATTTTCAAATCAGCATCAGCAGATCCATCAATGAAGTTGCAAATGTCCTGAATTCACAGGAAGTATAGGTGCCGGCAACATTACATAAATTTACAAGAAATGGACCTAAGGCAACGGTTTTCTTAAGCTTCGACGGTTGCTGTGGATAATAAATCCAATATCCGAATGTCTATGTCGTCCATTTTTGCACTAAGGGATGGAGTGCTAGGACCTCCACCTGCTCCACTGCAATATTTTTTTGGTTTACATGTTTGGCCTTTGATTTTTTTAATCCTAACAAGTCGTGTGCGTAATTGTAACACATGAATAATAAAAAAAAACTAATAAATATGTCTTTAAATAAATGCTGCACCAGGTATCTCATTTGATTGGGTTGTAATGTCTTGCCAAAGTTTTTGAGCAGTTTTAAAGGAAAACTCATTAGAAAATTTACCACTTTTTCGTAATTGTGGATTATTTTCCATGAAATCTGTCAACAATCTCTTCTGCTCTGAATTAATACAACCACCTCGCCTTTTTCCATGTTCAGGCTGACACTGCGAAACGCAAATTCTAAGTGACGCTTTGAAAAATAAGAATTGCCCGTGAAAATATTTGGCGAGCGTCCCGTATGTTTTAAATTGGGTGGGAAACGGTAAATTTATTCTGCGCTTTTATTGGTTGACGCACGTGTTGAACACTTGCAACACTGTTTTGCACGGCAAATTATACCGCCTACCKCCACTTCGTTCTCTTGCCGTTCAAGAATACGGAATTTGCCCACCGAGAGAAGAGCGTGTGATGGGAGTAAAACGATCGTGTAGGAACGGCGCTCACATCGTGCGACTTCAAGAATAAGCCCCCAGGAATGCCAGGATCTGAAAATGGCGTGGGCAACACCAGTTACACCGCACCAGAGAAATATAGTAGGGAGAACACGCATAGGCCGACTGCGCATCCCAATTCAGCTGGGACACTGTAATGGTCGCCACATTGTCCACAGAAACGTCAAAAATCAGACAGTGTTGTCAAATAGCAGAACTTTTCTTGAATTAAAAGTACTTTATGTATACCTATAAAAATGAAAAATTATTGTAAACTTATTTTGCAGTGTAAATGGTACTAGGTATTATTTAAAAATATACAATTATTATAACAAATAATTACTGCAAGAAATTAATTAAGGATTATAATTTTAACTTATGCAGGGAGACATCTTGCGACTTCGTTCGTTTATTCGATGTACACTCTTTAACTATACAACTCATAACTAAAATTAAAGAAACTACCAAATAAAACTAAGACATAAGTCGTGCAAGCAGAGAACAAAATCACAATCACAATAGCTAACGCCACGGGCCACGCAATGTAAACAAAACAATGCTTCGAGCATAGAATAACATGTGTCAACGTGGGTCTGGGAGCGTTGTTTATGTGCTGTGTAACTGATGACAGTTGATTGACGACAGACATTATCCGTATTAAATTAGCCATGTAATTGATATTTATAGAATATTTCAAGAACAAGTCAAATTGATTTTAATATTTCAACACTGCTACATCAAATTGGTTCACATTTACCCTATTTTTAAGTGAAATTGTTGCACAAGATGTCATTATTTAAAGTAACTGCCAAAAGTTTGACGTTCTCGTGGACAATATGGCAGCCCCCTTGTTTACTAGCATTCGCGCAGATCCATGAGCGTTCTCCCCACTCTAATTCTCTGCACCACACTAAGCGCGCCAGGGAACGCTGACGTCAGAGATTCAAACTTTAAACATAAACAATCTTTTTTTAAGCATTAACTAAGCTCTTTGAAAAAAATAAAAATAACAGGGGTCTATATTTTTTCATGTAGATTCATATTCTGCAATAAAAAAAATGGGGGCAACAGGCCCATTACTGCACCGATATTTTTGAAAATGGTCTTATTCGAAAGTACGTAAACGACATTTTCAAGTAAGCTATTTTTATGTGCAGAATAAGTGGTGCAATAACCAAAATTCGTAAAAGTGTAGGCTAAAAATGATCTGAAAGGTAGACCTCGCAATTAGCAATCATTTTAGCAACAAATACTAAGTATATTTAAAATGCATGTCTATGTTGTTCTGTCTGCACCACAACCAACTGCAGATAGATCTATTTCGCTATCATTATAGCTCATCAGCGCAGTTTAGGTCTAGTGCAGACAGCACGCCATAGAACTGGTTTTACAAAGCAATGCAATGGTATGATGTAAGTAAGAATTTAGATGGCTGTCAAATTGAAGTATGCAGGTGCATGCGAATTTGTCAGGCTACAGGTCACTTCCATTAGGAAGTAGTACCCGTTAGGTGGCTTTGTCATCATGTCAGTGTAATGCTGACAGATGGCATTGCCATCCTAAATTCTTACATATTTGATTATTATGTCGTTCATTTCGCATAAACACCCGTGTCACTTTACATACGTTTGAATTTGTATTTATACCCCACATTTGTCTGTTCAATCCACCAGAGGTCTCTGAACGCAGGGTCGTGCACGCTTCCTATAGAAGGCACCACAGCATAGGGAAACCAGTAAGCTTACTCAAACGGCGCCACTTTGATCTTAGTAAGTGTAGTTTTGCGATATATGGTGGGGTTGTAGTAGGGATGAGTACCCGCCCGCGTGCCGATTGCCTGACCAGGTCCGGATTTAAAAATTTGTTGTCGGATGAAAATAATAAAATAGACAACAACTGTACGTTTAAATAATGTTTAATTTAAATTCACGAGTTTCTATATTCACATTCATTGCACTACACGGTGGACCTCGGCATAAAAAACTCCTGTGCTTGAACCACGAATAAAATTTCCGCAATCCGGCCCTGGAATATCGATGCMTACGCGACGGCTGCAGGAAGGATACTGACCAGGGTTGCCAATCAGATTTCTAGTAATACCCTCCTATGCGTTGAAAAATACCCGCTTTTACCCGCAAATTTTTGTTACCTCATAGGTTTATGTATCCCCATTTTCTTACGTCCTACTCAAGAAAACMCTTACATTTACATCGTCTTTATTTACTTTTTTTCTAAATATTTATGTTGTATATATCAGCTAGTGGTTCAAGTGTTTCAATCCCTTGTTTTATATGCATCAATGCAGTTATGGTCTCTGTGCTAAGTTTATTCCTATTATTTGTTTTTACATTGCTATAGGCAAATTTACAATAGTGACACGACATCTGGCGGCAGATAGATAAAATATTAAGAACAGTACTTTAATGCTGGAAAAAGGCGGGATTGTTGTTTAATAGGGCTGTTTTTGTTATATTGTATTTTCATTTTTAAATTGTGGACAGTGAATATTATCAAGAAAAAGAGGATAAATGTAAATACAAAAAGCATGTGTGATATTATATTGTAATAGTAAGATGAGGTTAAGCGGTTATCACATAGGTTACTGTCATGAGTGTGTTGTGGTTACCATTACCAGTTCCTTTGTAATAATTATATTGAATATACTCGTTTGCGAACCCATCTGTGTTTCATTACGCGATACAGACGAGTATATTATAATAGTAAGTACTGTTTATTTCCGCCACATGCAAAGCCACACTAGCGCCACCAACGGTCAATAAACTCTCCTATACGCACTAAATAAACGTTCAAAGGCTAACGTTGGAGAAGGGAAGTATGAATAACTTAGCTAGCACCAGCATTTTTTCAAATTACCCGCGTTTTACCCGCACCAAATTTTTACCCCCAAGTGAAGAACAAATACCCGCATTTCGGGTAATTACCCGCAAATCGGCAACCCTGCTGACTGACGCTCTCCATCCGGAGAATATGGCGGAATCATAACTTAGGATGCTCCGAACGCACTTACGATTTTGGGCGGAGTGCGCCTGCTGGTTTCCCTATGCTGTGGATGGAACATAAGCGACACGCCACCTGGTGGCTTCTACTCTAGTTACAATCTGTTGCATAAATAAATAATACGAGCATTTCGCACATGGCGTGTTTTTGTTTTATAATAATTATTTTTATGTGTTCAAACTAGTACCTGTCATTATGAATGGTTAAAACACGGATCACGGATTTTGCCGCGTTTTCCGCGTAAAATAATGTAACAGAATGTAGTTCACGTAAGCACTACCGTGGAGCTGCAATCTTAAATACCATTGGAGATCGTCATGCATTACGTGGACAATCTATCGAAATCTGAAACCTGGGGTAAAAATAACACTACTATATATTACAGTATAACTTTTTTTTTAATAACGGTCGCCTACTGAGATATTTCTAAACATAAGGAAAGAGAAAAAGTTTTTCAAAAATATCTCATACCGGTTGATAGAATTTCATCAAATTTTGGATATTATTATTTTAAGTGGAAGCCTTTAAAATGATGTGCACATTTTTTTAATAAATGTTTTGAGGTGGCTGGGAGGGGGTCAACCCCCCACATTTTAACCCTTCACTTTAAAATAGGTAAGTAGTTTTCTCAAAAATATGTGTTACTTTTAACATTTTAAAATAATATTCATAATTGGGACAATAGGCGATTTTAAAAATAAGAAGTTTCAATTATATGAAGTCGTTAAATGCATGTCAGGGTACTCATTTATATGAATATTCTATTATCTATTATTATTTCATAATTTTTGCAACAAATAATGTACAGTGTGTCCCATTTTCGTTGTGTAGGGCATCTCGGTAACTATTAATACTAGAGGGTTGCGGTTTCGACATTACTGTATTACTTTTTCATTCTATAAGTTCAGATGTACCGTCGCGATTTTTGTATCGTCTTTTGTTTTAAAGCCATAGACAACTTTTGGAAAATGTAGCATTTCTCCAGCTTTCAATGTGTCGCTTGGGTATGTAGATTGTAGATACAAAAAAAACTGTAGACATTTTTATTTGCATTTTTTAAAATAGAAACCATAGTTGGCTTTGCTATGGTTGAAAAAGCCTATTTTTTCTGATTAAAGAAATGTATACATTGTAGGGTTTATTTTTACTAATTTTGGAATTATTCAAATTTTTTTAAATAATTTATTCATATTTTACTTTTACATCCAGGAGGCTATGGAATAAGAAAACAGACGATGTAAATTATATTGTTAAGTAAAAATTTTAATCCTTTAAAAATAATATATGCATATTTGAATACATACGTAAGACTCCTAAGAGCGCTCATGCATTTTTTTATCAATAATCTAGGAACTAATGAAAATGATTGTTTATTTGTAGATTAGTACCTATGCATTGTTTATCATCAAGTATTTACATTCATTTAGACGAAAAACGTAAAATAGTAAATGTGCTGTATTGCGTTATCGAGTACCCTTTGGCTGCTACCTACTTTTATTTGAAACATTTTTCTCTAAGATTCCAAATAAAGCCGTCAATTGGGTGAGCACGATAACCGGACCACCCTTGCGTATCTCCGAAACCGTTAATTTTAGGGCTCATGTATCTTAATAATTTTTTGCTCAGAATTTGATGTATAATCAGAATCTGGCATAAAAAATAGGTGGTTCTATTTAAAAAAAAAATGCAAGTTTGGTTCAGTACTGGAAATTGTGGAAATCTGCCAACGCTGTGTAAATGTGCTATATTACATTATCGAGTACTCCTTGGCTGCTATTACTTTTATTTAAAACATTTTTCTCTAAGGTTTCAAATAAAGCCGTCAATTGGGTGAGCACGATAACTGGACCACCCTGTACCAAAGGTATTATCAAAATGCCAATAACTAACACAGTTTTATTATTTATTATGGCCAATTTGATAAAAATAAATGATTTAGTCAAGAAGTGAAAATGTGAACCTTAGCATTCAACTGCAATTTGTTCGGAAAATGTTAATTTTAGCCGCATGAACAGAGTACCCTTTATTGTTTATAAGGTCCAAAGATTAAAAAAACAGAAATTTTGAAAAAATAGTTACCTGTTTTAAAGTTAAGGGTTAAAATGTGATGGATTGGCCCCCTCCCGGCCCCCCAAAACATTTATTTAAAAAATGTGCACATCATTTTAACGACTTCCACTTCAAATAATAATAATAACAAAAATTTGATAAAATTATATATCAACCAGTCTAACATATTTTTAAAAAACTGTTTCCCGTCCCCCATATTTAAGAGTGAATATTTCAATAGGCGGGCGTTATTTCAAAAAAAGTTATACTGTAAAATAGGTAGTTGTTTTTACGCGTTTTTAGATTCCGGGAGGTTGCCCACATAATTCGGGACACCCTGTATATGTATGTTATAGCATCATATTAAGCATTATTAGACATAATAGATTTTAAAATATCTATTGGCTTTTGACAATTTGGTGTTTGCACTCAGTTTTTACTTTTTATGTACTTACACTTTACTCATAATTTGTATTACAAAATCTTTGACGTAATTTTGCTAATTGACCTGAACGTGTTTCTCAGTTACTGCATCTGTTGAACTGTTTTTACTTATTCTGTAGTTAGATAACCGAAATTACTGACCTATTTTTGCAAAAATTAAAATAATTTTGTTTTAAGGATATTTATAACTTGATTTCTCAGGAATTTCAAAATATATTTATATTATTTGCAGGTTTAATATAATCCTTGGCAATTCTCTTTAATATTGAAGTGAAACAAATACTCTGAATAAGTTACTGGGGCAGATTGACTGTTTTGTGAAAAATAA
This sequence comes from Rhyzopertha dominica, assembly GCA_025024175.1. Lineage (NCBI taxonomy): Eukaryota > Metazoa > Arthropoda > Insecta > Coleoptera > Bostrichidae > Rhyzopertha > Rhyzopertha dominica. Next base: position 26,470,940 of record QCXZ01000001.1, read on the forward strand.
AAGATCCAATATTTGTATAACAACGCAACTGGATGCTAAAAAAAAGGCACAAGGATGTTTTGGTCAAAAAAACGCAGCAGGTGACAACCCTACCTGTGGTTATACCTAACTAGGTAAACAAAGAATAGGGTTTAAAAACTATAAAGATATTTTGTGTCTCAAATCTAATAATAATTCAAATTGCCCTCGCCAATTTTGCGATTAGACTTGTAGTTTCTGAAATATTTGGGAAAAACTCAAAATTTGGTTAAAACAAATTGTTTAAACAATATGGGCCGGTTCCTGTTAGCTAAAATCAACCCAGTAACCACGACAACACCTTAAATTGGGGCCTGTGATTGATTTAGATTTTAAAAACAGTTGATTTAGCTTAAAATTGAAAAGAGAAACCGGCCTAGATGTTTCAATTTTATGTATCACTATTATTTACCTCTTGAGGAAGAATTTAATATATATACCAGCTTGCACGCAACTATTTCATCTATTAAGTCACCAATGCCTAAACTAGAATGAATTTTAAGGAAAAAGGTTCTGTTATATGGAGGTTTGTATGTCATGTGGAATCAGAAATTGCAACAGTGCTAAAGTTAATAACATTTTGAACCAAAAATAAAACAGATAAATGTTTAAGTACAATATTCGACAACTACACAACACAGTTTAATAGGCAAACAGATGTGCATGTACATTGCATGTGATCGGATTCAATGCCGTTTGTTCAAGTCCGACTTAATCTGTACAACACATTTTTGACTAGCGAACAATTAACTAAAAAATTATGAAATGAATATGTGGTTTAAAAATCACCTGAAGGTTATACATTATGATCATTTCATCTGTTCGGCAATCAAACTATAGTCGGTTATACCCTTGTTATTATACCATGTTTCATGGAATGTTCATTAAAAAATATAATATATGTACATAGGTACCTTCTAAATATTTAAAAAATATAACAAATAAAATGCTTAATTATGATTTTTAGCATGAATGAATTAAGTACAATACAGTATACCCTAAGCATATAGGTTGAGCATGCCTGGACCGCTGGCAGGTTTAATAACAATATTATTTTTAAGTTTGTAAAGGTTAGCATATTGCAATAGTAGGTAGTCCTAGAATTTATCGTAAACGCTCTAATAACACTTTCTGGCAGGAAAATAAGGAATATGTATATATTCATGATGCATCATAAACTGTAGATTAAACATTATAAACATTTATTTAAATTTAAATTATGATATGCTAACTAGCAGGTTGAAGATTATTCAAATATAACGAATGCTTTTCTAGCATATCAACAATTGGATCTCTCTTATTGCATTCATCATCAAACTTCGGACCTACTGCCCATAAAGAATCCAAATCATAAAGTTGCCTTGCTTTCCTCGATAGCACATGTAAAGCTATATTTCCTGGAATATAAGTAAGCATGAACTACTGAACTTTATAATATTTTGTAGGATTATCTTTAATTAATTTTTTTGGAAAACATACCCAAATCTAAAGCAATCCAATCTTTAGATTCACCTCCTTCAGTTCTAGGAACAACGTCACTTTTATGTCGTTTCTGTTTATAAACCCTTCGAACAAACTGAATCAAAGCCTGCATGTGTCTATTAGATTTTGTGGTAGTTATGCAAATATAATCAACGTATTTATACTCGGGAGGAACTGACGCAACAAATATGTCTTCAGCATTTTCCATATGAAGCACATGGACTAGATCTTCAATGTCAAAGACACCACGTTTTCCACCTAGAAGTTAAACGTCTTAATAAACAGCACAATTGGTTGTAGTTCGTCTCTTACGTTCTAAGTTAATTCCTTCAAAAGGATTTATTTCTTCAACCTCTTCTAACATTTGAGCATATTTCAACCTTTCCTCATTAACATCATATATTACTGTTGATTCTTCATCTTTAAATACACGATACTTTCTAGCCATCTCTCTCAAATTGTTATCTTTGGTTACTGGGCCGCTTTTGCCATCATCTTCAGATTTACTGGAAAATTTTCTTTGTGGAAGCATTCGAATGCTTCTGCAAATGTCATTTCGTTTTACTGAACGAAGAAGACGTATTCCTATCATGGCGTTTTATTTCATTTATGAACTAAGCGAACATAGGTAAGCCCCTAATAATTTTTGTATTCCCCCTTATTCATAATAATAAAGCTGAATAGTGAAGACAGGTTAGAAAGTTTTTTTATGGTACAGAAATGAAAACGGAAACTGAATGTAGTTTGTAGCAGAAAAAGCACGATTTGCATTTTTTCCGCGGTACGCATGCGCTAGAGTTCGTCGCACATGTGTTTTGTAAACATTTGGCCCCAAATTTAATCATTAATTACAATAGAGATTATTTGTGACTACCGTAATTATGTTACATACCCAACCTTATTTTGATTACAATATTAGTGAACACTGCGTAACATCGGGGCAATTCAATACTATTTTAAAATTATTGACAGAATGTAAGTATTACATCAAGTCAAGTAAGGAAAAGCGGTAAATTTAAAAACTGTTTTATAAGATGGCTACCGAACAGTTGCAATCAATCAAATTGTTGAGGAATCAAATTTGGAGCCAAAAAAGAAAAAGAAGAAAGGGGAAGTTCGAGAAGGAGGTGATATTGTTCCGGCACCTATAGATACCAAAGTGTTTAAAGTAAGTAATCATTTTTTGTATTGATTACTTATTCAAAGATATAATTAAGTTAAAACATTTTATATTTTAGAAATTCAGTGAAGTAAAAATCTTAAGCAGACTGACCATTGCATTTTCAAATGGCGATGTTATTCATAAGATTGTAGGTACACCTATCCATAAGTCTTGATGCATATTTTGTGATTGTATTTTATTATTACAGATTAAATCAGCAAATTACAAAAAATATGATGTCATAGCAGTTTTACCCCTGACTCAAAATGCAGTGCAGGTAATAAGTAGGTATAACTTTGTTAATCAACACATTAAAGTAGCAAAACTCTTGTTTAAGTTTGTAGCCAATAACATGGAAGTAGATATATTTTCATTCGATGCAGAAAGTAAAGTTCCTTATAAAATGAATAGGAAATTGTACAACCAATTGGTAGAAAAAAAAATTTACTTTGAAATACTGTATAGTCCAGCAATTTTAGACAGCACGAAAAGAAGGAATACCATTTATGTCTCACATTTATACCACGCTTTTGGAAAATCAAAAAATATAATTGTCTCTAGTGGAGCCATGAGGGTTTTGCAAATTAGGAGCCCATATGATGTAATAAACTTGTATCCTTTTATCAAAATAAAAATCAATGTGAATAAATTACTAGATACAACGTATACCTACTTAAATTTTAGAAATGAAACGTGAAAAGTATATTTAGCGGGGAGCTAAATATATATTATGATGTGGGGTATTATTCCTTAATTTTAATTATTAATATAGAGGCCCAATTTTTGGTCTGAATGAAGAGCAAGCTAAAAGTTCAATAACACACAATGGCAGGCAAGTCTATATTAATGCTGGTGAGTGTATTTAGTAACTGTTCCTAATATTTCGTGTGTACATGTTTATAAATTATGTTCTAGTTGGCAGAAGGCATGGCAAGGCAGTAATGTTTATTGAAAACATTCAGGAGAAAGTAGCTCGAAAGGAAGAAACGGCAACTGATGACGAAATGGAAGTTGATCAACCAGCATTAAAGAAAACGAAACAATAATAAATGTTCTTTCCACATCATTAATTGTATCATTTTACATTACCTATGTTAGTTTTAAAGTACCTAATGTATTTTACAATAAAGTATTACTACTCAGTAAACACAGTATTGGCCTTTCAAATTGCGCGCCATAGGTGGCAGCACCGCATCATTGTGTTTAGTTAGCGTAGTAATGAGAAAATGGAGTACTTATGCACACACCAAACTTGTACACAATTTTCAGCCAGGTCGTACAAACGCGTAGTGTAAGCTGTTAAGTGCGTGGTATAAATAAAACTATTGCGGCGTCGGTTAAATATGCATAAATGTGTTAAAAGTTAGGTGATAAACCGTTGTGGAAGTGTCTACTAATCATAGGAGTGAACCCGAACACGGGCCGACGGTGTCCATGGTGAGTTTTGTGGACGTTTATGCTATGCGTTAATTAGAACGGCATGTGTGCATCTTTCTAGTTTTGGTTTCATTGCCACGTTTTTTGGCCTTTTTGAGGTGCAGAAGTTCAAGAAATCGCTAAATTATTGCCCGGAAACAGTAAAATGCTAGCTTTTTATTGGCTGTGAGAAAATCAACATTTCTAATGCATCGGTACAAGATATCACCTGATTGGTTGTATTTCGACAGCTAAATAGTGAACTGTATTATTCTAACCAATTAAGTAGTCTCGTTTCATTCATTATTGGTAATGTCGGATGTGCACTAATTTGTGTCATATTCCGTGGGATTTTCTGGTTTCCGAGAAATCGAAATTTCTCAAAGCGTGCTTCGTCTCGTGTAAAAGACGATCATTTTGACGTGCGACATTAAAACAATAGGGATGCGGGAAGCTGTGACCTTTGACGAAGACCGCAATGTCGCTAATTTTCAACGCAAGACACCCAAGCGGTGGACATCTCAAATGGCGGTCGGTAAGGTTCATTGTTCTCAACGCCGGTTTTAGATTGATAAGTTGACGGATCGTTTCATTATCGCTCTCAGCGTACATATTTGTAAACTTTGTGAGGGAAAAAATCGTATACCCGTGACCCCAATGGTAATTTGTTCCTGATTTTAAGGATGATAAAATAATGCTCGCGTATCATGTCTACGTACATACACACCCCTACCTCTAATCAATCTTGTAATTATTACTAAATCCGCCTGTGTGTGCTTCTGTTTCTGTCCGATAGACAGGGCGACGGTAAGCTCATTTCATTTTATTCGTTTGCCATTGCACTAGTTGTAATGGCAGGTAAGTTTTATTTCTGCATTTTCACAAAATCGGATTTTCAGACGTTCGTTTTTTACTACCTGTACACGCGGCAGTTATGAATTGAAATAAATAAAAGCAGTAGGTATTTCATAATATCAATTCAATGCAATGGAATCATATTATTAGGTAATTATTATTCATTCTTCGGAGAACCAATTTGTATTTGGTTTGGACTGAAGGGTGGAAAGTTGTAACGCTCATGGTAATTTAAAACACATAAGCGTATAGCTTTTCCCCTTTAGTTCATTCCTTTTCTTCGATCTCAGTTATAACAATAATAAGCAAGAAGTCGTGGCTACTTAATTTCAAGTAACTATTTGCTGGGGATATCGTCTGGATCAGTTTGTCTGTTTATAGTTTTTGTGAATTTGTTTGTCTGTAGTTCGAACGAAAATAAACAGTTTTTTGTGATATACCTTTTTCACCTTCAGATAGTTAGCCACTAGATATATCGTTAGTCAATAGTACTTTGGGTACCAATATGTGTGCAAGAGTGCACACATAGTGAAAAATTTCTAGATAAAATAACAGATCCCTGAGGCCTTATAGAACGGAAGGATGGATGATTTCTATACAGTATTTACCCGCATGTAGCTCGTGATGCAAACTGTGTTATCAAGAATTACAATAACTAGTTGGTGTGTGCTAGGTTTACTACAAATGGATTAACCATTAACAAAATATTTAAACATTTTTAAAGTTCAATATCCGCTTTAAAGTACCAGCTGGAGTGTTGAGATAGAATTAATCTTTGATGCGTTTTCTTGGGAAAACTGAGGCCGGTTTAATATAAGCAACATGAAGCTTCGAAAATTCTGGTACCCAGAAATTTTACAATCTTTGGTAGGATACTTTGTATGTTTTATCAATTCCTTTTCTGTTTTGAGATTTGGGAGACTTTTAACCTACAGCTTTTTCTTTTTCATTTGTTGTCTACTAAATTTTCCTCAGCAAAAATTATGAACGGGAGTTGAATGGACACTGACGAGTGCTTTTTATGGTCATATAATTGCTTATTTTTATATGTAGTTCACATAACCAAAAAATATTACTTTTTGTTGCATTTTGTGTATTCATTGAGAAAAACACTACACGAAATATAATGCACCTTCTATTGTATTCGATATTTACATAATATTATTAGTGCAATTCCAAAAAACAACTAGTACATTCTAATTAGTAACAAATAAAGCAACTGAATTAGTTTAATGACTAGTAGCGGATCTTTATGTGGTTTTAGACTAATTTTTTAGTAATCGTAACACAGTGATTTTAATTTTATAGAAATGCAAGAGTGAGATGAACATTAAGGAGGCGCTATGTCCTGCATAAAGCAATGGACTCATACGACCTATTCGGGGAAGATGGTGCCGGTATGTTGGAAGGACTGCCCGAACTGGGCTCCGATCATTTCGATCCTGCGGTGACGGGAACACGCAATGCCACACCAGCTTATTCGCAGCCGACATACTCGCAAGAGACTCCTTTGCAAAAACTGGCATCCTTTGGAGGTGCCGAATTTAACCACATGGATCCCAACTCGCAGAGTATGTATGCCCAAGGCTATGGTACGGACCGTCCGATGGGCCCACCAGGAAGCACCTACCCCCACCAAAGACAAATGGCTCGCCCTCCTGCACCCCAGGCTGCTGCCGGACAGTATCCGTACCAGACGGATAACATGTACTCCATGCCAGATCACCAGTTGGGCATGGGAGATACATCTTCGATGCAGGCCGCCTGGGGACAGCATGCCGGATATCCCATGCACAGGTACGCTCAAATGAGTAGCTATAGACAGCAACCGATGGGATATGGTCACCAGCAAGAACAAAAGCAACAGTTTCCTCCCACTCAACACCCAATGATGCAACAGCCGCATCAGCCGAGTGGATATCCAATGCAGCACCAGAGGCACACGCCGCATTATTCTCAAAGTTCGACTTATCCCAGTGCCACTACTCAAGGCTATGGCGGTTACGTGCACCAACGAATGCCACATCATCAGCAGTATCCCCAAAGCCATCACCAGATGGACATGTCAGTACCTCAAACTCCGCAGTACAACCATTTAGCTCACAGTCAACAAAGTTTAGGCAATCATGCCGCTCCGACTGCTGGCCACATGACACAAACACATCCAGTACATCCACCAAGTCAAGGACATCCACCTCCACAGCAGGCTCCGACTCAAAATCCAATGGCTCATCCAAATCCTATGGCTTACAGCCAGACACATCAAACTATGCCAACTATGCAAAGACCTATCGATGTTCCACCTACGGCACAACAGTTCAGTTCAAAACACAGCACTGGACCTTTGGGGAATGCAAGCCCACAATACAGGGCACCTTTTCCTCAATTATCACCTCAGATGTCACCCAGACCACAGATGTCACCAAGGCCACCCGCACCMCAGATGTCACCGAGGCCTGTTATGTCTCCTGCAAAACCCYACTTATCACCGCACCCGCAGATGCAACAGACAACTTTAAGCCCMCGTCCAGCCACCAGTTTAACACCAAAATCAACGAKAGCGTCACCTGCGCCAGTMCCACCTTATTCTCAGCAACAGAGTACATTGCAAGCATTAGAACAAATGGTTATACCACCTTCGAGCACTAACCCTACAGAATATCCACCTTACCAGTCCAGATCAAACATGGTACCTCCTCAAGCACAACAAAATCCATTGTCTCCAGCACCTGTTTTGGGCATGCGAAGCCAAATTCCAGAACAGCCGTGGCAGCAGCAACCTTCACAACAGAGGCACCCCATGTCCAATATGAATGGAGGCATGAGCATGCTTGATACTGGGCACATACCAACAAGTAATGCCATTCCATCAACACAAACTTTGCCACCCACTTCTGTCGTAACAACACCGAACTTACAGAACCCCCCAAGCATAAATGTAGGATATGGGACAGAGGACATGAGAGCTGAATTGAGTAAACCACCGGTATCTATGGCAGAAGTTCCACCGGTATCGATTGCAGAATCAATGACTCAACACATGCCACCATCTACTACTCAGAACGATTTTACAAGTTCTATACAGTCTCCTACCACTAACATGCCTGATAAAATTCCTAGTAGCACCACAAATACTGAAATAAACATGTCTAACTCAAGCAGTACAGCGTTATCTCATCCTGCTACCCCGACACCTTCATCAACTACAGATGATAATTTGTCTACCCTGCAAGATTCCAATCTTCCACCAAACATCGACAGTCTGAAACAGGGTGAAGATAGTACTGGTAGTAACCTTTCACAGCACTCAACACAAGCTCAAAGTAATAATCAAGGCAGTACAACGAACAGCTTTACCGATTTTAATTGTGTCTCCAGCATTTCAAATTATTCCCAGCCGGTCACAAAATCACATAAAATGGACGATTTAATGCCTGCTGCAGTTCCCTCTTATGGTCAAGAAAATAATGTTCCAGCAGATCCAGTTGGTGATCAGTTACAACAATCTCAGCAACAAACTGGTCCCCCACCAACTAGCGTACCTACTCCCATCAGTCATTCACAATCTCCTGGACTTCACAGTGTTCCATCGATGCAAAATTCCATGGGGAACATGCATGGCCCTACGGGTCAAAGCTTGTCGCAACAAACTCCATCAGGTCATACACAAGTGTCACAGAGTCAAGTTATGCCACAAAGCCAGCTACCTGTTGGACACATGGCTTCTGCTCAACCAATGTTGGGAAGTTTGCAGCAATCAGCTCCTGGAATGCCTATGCCAAGTATGCACATCCCACCTCAAACTGCAACAGGGCCGTCCGGACAGAATCCACCTAGTCAACAAACTTCAATGAATCAGCATGTTCAGCAGCAACAAATAACTAACATACCTCCACAAAATGCTCCCAGTATTCCAAACATGCCACCTAACTCTCAACCTCCAAATATGTATGAGCAGAATACTCAGATAATGAATAGCGGAGCAATACAGATGAATCAGCGACCTGTGAACACAAACATACCTCCACATGCAATGCCTATAGGTCATCCAAACATGCCCATGGGCATGGGTGCCCCACCAGGTATGATGCCTGGTATGGGCATGATTCCAGGACAAGAGATGGGGTATCAAACACCAATCAGCCATCACCAAGAAAGAGCAGCGTTGCAACAGCAGTTACAAGAGCTTTATTGTATGCCACCTGCTCCAGAACACCAAGAAAAAATTGTTCACCTTCAAGAAAGGCTAAATTTACTGTCACAACATGAAGCTAATGAACAGTGCAATGGTGGGGCTCAGTGTATCTTGCAAAGTCCGATGTTCAATTCTCCCATGATTGACAGTCCACAGGTGACAAGCACAACTGGCAGAGGTAGGAGTAAAGGAGCACCTAGGGCTAAAAAGCCAAGGCAAAGAAAAGGAGACAAGACACCTCCCATACAGATGCAGCCTGGTATGAATCCAGCAATGCCGATGGGTATGCCACAACAACCATTACCAGTTTCAGAAGACTGTGTTACCCCTGGTACAGGTTTGAGCCTTCCAATGGGTGAAGTCAATGAAATGACAGAATTAGGAATGGATTCGTTTGAAATGGATGAAAAGCAGAAGAAAACAAAGTCTGGCAGAAAACCAAAGGATCCCAAAAAGCCAAAAGAACCAAAGCCTCCTAAGGAACCAAAAGCGCCAAAACCACCTAAGGAAAAGAAAGTCAAAGATGATAAAGAACCAAGAGTAAAAAGAAAATATGTGCGGAAAAAGAAGCCAGAAGGCTCTGAAGAACAAAACATGGATGATTCCATCAGCAGGTCATTTGAGGATGAATATCAGCTAAATTCTACAGATATACCAGTGGATAATAAAGCTGAAAATATGGAAGATGAGATAAAAGAAGTTTTTCCAGAGGCTAACGAAAAGCAAGATGATGAAATACAAGTAGATTCTCAGACTACATCTGAAAGTATCGCCGAACCTGAAGAGACGCCCAAAAAGGATGAATATGCCTTTGATGATAATCCACCTAGTCCAGCAGAGTTGGGTGAAATACCTAGAAAAACAAAGAGAATTAAACCACCTGTTAAGAAAGTGATTCCACCTAAAGTGAAAACTCCTAAAACAAGTTCGAAAAGTAAAAAACGTAAAGGAAACACAATGCAGCTTCCTGATTCAGATGGAGAAGGCGATGACCTCGTCAGCACACCACCACCATCCCCTCCAGAAGATGGTGATAGTGCAACACATAAAAGACGTTCAGCGAGGAATACTCAACGGAAAAAGTACATAGACGATGTGATGTTAAGATTTTCTGACGATGAGTCTCCGATGGCATCTTCTAAAGGCAAGAAACCGATTCCTTCCACCCCACCTTTGCTTACTTTTGTATCAACACCTACAGGTGAAGGATTGGCGGATGACGCATCTGTTAGTTCTGACATAGCAAATAAACCTAATTTCGTTTACATTAACACCACCGATGAGGATTCTATGGTAGTGCAGTTTGTCCTTGCATCCAGAATGTCAAAACGAGAAAGAAAAATTGAACCTAAACAAGAAGAACCTAAGAATGAAGATCAGGAAGGTGAAGAACCTAAGGAGGAAGGTGAGGAAGGTGGAACTGTCCCAGAACCACCTGTACACATAGAAAAACCTCCAGTTAAAGAGGATTATGATCCAAGTGAAGTTAGAACAGAAATAGTCGATGTGGAAGAATACTACGTGAAATATCGAAACTTCTCATATTTGCATTGCGAATGGAAAACTGAGGATGAGCTTTATAAAGGTGACAAAAGGATAGCTAACAAAATTAAGCGTTTTAAGCAAAAGCAGGCACAGCAACTCAACATCTTTGAAAATTTAGAAGAAGAACCTTTTAATCCTGATTATGTAGAGGTGGATCGCGTCCTAGATGTTGCTGAACACATAGATCCTCAAACTCAAGAGACAGTTAAACATTATTTGGTAAAGTGGCGTTCTCTGCAGTACGAAGATAGCACATGGGAATTAGAGGAAGATGTGGATCCTATAAAGATCGAGCAGTTTTTAAAACTCAGGCCTGTACCACCAAAAGACAAATGGAAGCCAAAACGGCGTCCATCTCCAGAAAGTTGGACTAAACTGGAAAAATCACCCATTTACAAGGCTGGTAACAGTTTAAGAGAATACCAGTTGGAAGGTTTAAACTGGCTACTATTTTCTTGGTATAACGGAAGAAATTGTATCCTTGCTGATGAAATGGGTCTGGGAAAAAACAATTCAGAGCTTGACATTCTTACATGCTGTGTGGGAATATGGAATTCGCGGTCCATTTTTGGTTATCGCTCCACTTTCCACCATTCCTAATTGGCAGAGAGAAATAGAAGGCTGGACTGACATGAACGTTATTGTGTATCATGGATCGTCTGCCAGCAGGAACATGATTCAGGAATATGAAATGTACTATAAAAATGATAAAGGGCAGCCTATAAAAGAWTTGACAAAATTCAACATTTTGATAACCACCTTTGAAATCATTGTTACTGATTTTGCAGATCTAAAGGGCTTTAACTGGAGAATATGTGTGATAGATGAAGCACATCGTCTTAAAAATAGAAACTGCAAGCTGCTGGAGGGCCTGAGGCAGCTAACTCTCGAACATCGTGTGCTTCTATCCGGTACACCGTTGCAAAACAACGTAAACGAACTGTTTTCCTTATTAAACTTTTTGGAACCGCAACAGTTTCCCAGTTCAGAAAATTTCCTTCAGGAATTTGGTGCCTTAAAGACTGAGCAGGAGGTGCAAAAGTTACAGCTTATTCTGAAACCCATGATGCTTCGTAGACTAAAGGAGGACGTGGAGAAATCCCTGGCTCCTAAAGAAGAGACTGTTGTTGAGGTGGAACTTACAAACATTCAGAAGAAGTATTACAGAGGTATTTTGGAACGAAATTTTTCGTTCTTATCAAAGGGAACTACACATGCTAACATACCAAACTTGATGAATACCATGATGGAATTGAGAAAGTGCTGCATTCATCCTTATCTGCTGAATGGGGCTGAAGATCAAATACAGTATGACTTCAGACAGCAACATGGAGAAGACCCTGATGCTTACTATAAAGCTTTGATTAATTCCAGTGGTAAAATGGTGCTAATAGACAAGCTGCTGCCCAAACTAAAAGCAAATGGGCATAGAGTGCTGATATTCAGTCAGATGGTACGCTGCTTAGACATCTTAGAAGATTACTTGATGTTCCGCAAATATCCGTATGAAAGAATAGATGGCAGGATAAGAGGCAATTTGCGTCAAGCTGCCATCGATAGGTTCTCCAGACCAGATTCCGATAGGTTTGTGTTCTTATTGTGTACTAAAGCAGGTGGTCTGGGTATAAATTTAACGGCCGCTGACACTGTAATTATATATGACAGCGACTGGAATCCTCAGAATGACTTGCAAGCCCAAGCTCGATGTCATCGAATTGGCCAACAGAAAATGGTGAAGATCTATAGATTGCTTTGTCGCAACACTTACGAAAGAGAAATGTTTGACAAGGCCTCTCTAAAGCTAGGCTTGGATAAAGCGATATTGCAGAGCATGAACACTTCGCAGAGTGGCAAAGATACAGGTAACAGGCAACTAAGTAAAAAAGAAATCGAAGACTTACTAAAGAAGGGTGCCTATGGTGCATTATTGGATGAGGAAAACGATGGTGACAAGTTCTGTGAAGAAGACATCGACATGATCTTAGCCAGACGAACTCAAGTCATCACTATGGAATCAGAAAAGGGCTCCACTTTCTCCAAAGCCAGCTTTGCGTCTAGCGCGAATCGTTCTGACATAAACATAGACGACCCTGATTTCTGGAATAAGTGGGCTAAAAAAGCGGATATAGACACAACAGAAAAGGATGAAACAGAAGACTTGGTGCTGTCAGAACCAAGAAGGCGAACTCAGATCAAACGCTATGGCCACGATGAGAGTGCTATTGACATGTCCGAACTAGAAAGTTCTTCAGATTCTGATCCCGACATGGAGGGTGACGGCATGCGTGGCAGGCGGGGCAAACTTAAAAGGAAAAAACTGAGGAGTGACGATTATATCCCAAGGGATGGAGAGAGAGGAGACATTGTGTACGGCAGTTGGGCCAGGAGGGAGTGTTTTATGGTTGAAAGAGGACTGTTAACTTTTGGCTGGGGACGCTGGCAAGAGATTCTCATGCACTCACAACTGAGGAAGGGATGGAGAGAGTCAGATGTGGAAGATTGTGCCAGAGTCATTGTAAGTATCTTTTATAAACTGGTTTTTAAAATTCATCTGCTTATCTGTATGCAATAAAATTTGCACAATATGAAATTTTATTTATTCTTTTTAGAACTAAAAAAAGGCTTAAAGGCTAAGCAGATGTGTTTTTATTTTCCAGAAATTGAAATATTTCAATTTATTTGATGATTTATAGATTTCTATATTAAAATGCTGATATACGGACCATAAATATATTACTACATTCCCACATCCAGTGGGAGTGGGACAGCCTTATAATACCTTTTGTGGTTTACGATTATAAGGTAGCAGTGGTGAACATTCAATTTAGGACACACTGTATATCTCAAGGGAAAGTAGAGCAATGCAGATTATTTAGCTATTTCTTGTTAATATACAGCCACAATAACTGTTCACGTTTATGTGAAAGACTTTTTAATTAATGTCAATGACCTTTCCGTGCCATTACCCACTTGTCAGATTATAAGATAAATAAGTATTTAGTATAAACAATAGTGTTCATTGGAGCACTTAATATTTTTATAAATACGTATGTACAATATGTCTTTGTCTTTTGAATAAAATCAAAAATAAAGCGTTTGGAAACTTACAAGTATTAACCTAGAGATCTGTTTTAAAGTTATATATTTTAGGACAACGCATATTTTGTCCATATAGACTTGCAGTCATAAAGTGTATTTTTTTTGTCAGCTCTTGTACTGTCTTCGCTTCTATCGAGGTGATGAGAAAATCCGCAGCTTTATCTGGGACTTGATAGCTCCATCAGAAAATGGGGAGGAGTGTAAGATAACCAGAAACCATCATGGACTGAAGGACCCAGTGCCCAGAGGCATAAGGAATAAGAACAAGAAAAAGCTTAAGGACAACCGACACGCAGCATTAACAGATCCGAACCATTGGAGTAAGAATGAGAAATATGATGGAGACATTTTTTTGGAGAGCAATTACAAGAAGCACTTGGGACGCCATGCAAACAAGTAAGAATGTAGAATTAATTATTCATTCACTGTTGTATTATTAGAAACATGGAAGCCATGCCTGTGCTACTAGTTATAAAAAAAAATCAAATTTTTGTAATTACATATGTTATATATTGTGGTAAAATGATGTTCTCCATGCTAATTTAGAGAATACGTAGGTATTCGATGAAAAGAAATTTGCCTCTGATTAAAAACTGTTTTATATACGTATATTGTCCTTGATATTGATTAGTGTATTAATAGGATCGTTATGTTTTATTTTTGCAGAGTACTTTTACGTGTTCGAATGTTGTATTACATTAAGCACGAAATAATTGGAGACTTAGTTCAGCACATAACTGATGGTGTTCATGTAAGGTAAGAAGTCCCTCGTTAATAACATTTTACATCTTACAAAGGTATTTTTTAAATAATAGTGTTGATATGTTAGTTCATTGCTTCTGTGTTTTCTCTAATGTTATATCAGCATTATTAATTAAATTCTACCCCGGTATGTTTTTCTTTTAATGTTGGGAATCAGCCTCGCTTATTTTTTAACTAATGCATGCCCTTGCTTGTGGTCATGCTACTGCTTAGCTGATACATTTTTATCATTTCATGAGAACATTTGTTGTACACGTTCCCTTTTCAGTAGTGAATTAAGTCAACAGAAAGTCATCAGATTGATGCATTATTTTGTTTTTGGTTATTTTTTAATATCACGCAGCTTTGCTTTTTTAACATTTCATTCATATTGTTATTAACACTAATAATAAAATCCGTTAATTGGTTCCCAACTCCTATCAAATTTTGCAAAACACGGTACGGCACTTGGCTACCAAATTTCTCTTTAGAACTGACAATTCTGTTTCCAACCTGAAGCGAAGGTTGACTACTCCTTCAAGTTTTTAGTTTTTGTATAAAGCTGCATTTCGAGGTGTAAGAGAAAAACAGGGAAAGTAAATAATACTGATACTGTCTACTGTTTTTATACCTTCATTATACCTCATGGTATCAAATGGAGCAGTATTGTTTACTACAGCAGGACTTCTACAACTTACCCCTTTTGTATTATTTTTTGTGTTTTCAAGTTTAGTTCTTTTAAATTTTAATGGTGCTATTTATATCAAACTTGTTTGTGTTGCATATAAGCAGTTGTTTTCATGTGTTTCTTATCAATATATGAAGGAAATGGCACCATAAAATTAAACAGGCTTCTAACACAGCCCCTTATCTTTTATTTTAAAAGTTCTTTATGAAATTTACGCTACTAAATAGCTGACAAGGACCTTCATGATGTTTTTCTTATCATATTTGAATTGGTTAGGTATAGATAGCCATTCCTAGACCACACAACTGTGTTAACAGTTTAGTTTCTTTCTAACAATTTAATTTTGTTATTAAATAATTTAAAAAAATATTATAGACTATTGTTTATAGTTTCTTGTAATGCTTAAAGTGATTGTATTTTATCACATCTTATATTTTACTCCCTATAGGTGATAGAAAATAAACGGTACACCACCTAGTGACTATTAATCAAGTTAACTTGTGACTTGTGGTGTCTTAGAACTGACTAGTGATGGAGAATCATTATTATGTATTCCACACTTTCATAGGCAAAAAAAAGAAATTGCGGTTAACATGTTAAATGGTTTTTCAAAACTTTGCTATTTTTGTAGGGTATTATAATAGACAGTGGATAAATAATTTGGCATAAAAACTTCACATCACTCCCAACATTTCCATTGTTGTCGATATGGAAGCAGACAATAATAATAAAATTTAATTTTAAGGTAAATCACTTTGTTGATTTTCTCTCGATAATGATTTATCCTAATAGACATCAATGAGAGTACAATGACTTTTTAAAAATAATGGTATGGTTTTTTTTAAATTCGTACATGTTTCTTTTAAGAAACAAACTCGGGTGCTTCTCCCACAACATTGCAACCCTGCTTTAGATGTGAAGCATTACCGTATGTTAATTTATTAGCCATTGTCTGTTATGACAGCCTTCCAAAAAACTGAAAAATGTTTTTTTTCTAAAATAGATTTTTTTTACTTGAACATGCTGCATATCAAAAACAATACACTTCCAGAACCACATTTATATAAACTTTTTGTTGTAATAAATTTTACAAGCTATAATTTACATGTGGTTAACTTTTGTCCAAAGACATGCTTACCACAATAAATACAGTTTACAGGAAAACAAGATTTTTTTCGTTATTTGCATTAACTGTGAATTAGATAATACAATCATTACCTGAAACACTGTTAGTTCAAGTAATCACCACCACTGTACCACATTCTTATTTTCTGTATAGTGACTTTATAAGGACAGTGGCGACAATAGACACATGGCCGCTATGTTGTGTCAAGATTGATAGGTAATTTGATGTGGTTCTATTACCTGCAATTTATTTCCTGTTTAGTAAAAAAATTATAGGTGAAACTTAATTATTACTTCATTATGTTTTGCACCAAATCACAAATGAACAGTGAATACAATTTATGCATTTTGTTTATATGATAAATTACTCAAATAAAAGAAACAATACTTGCAACTCTAACATAGAGTTGCTTCTAATGATTTTCAGCTCTTTTTATGACCAACTGTGATCCTTCAAAATGAGTCCATAAATTCATGCAACATTTCTTGATAAACCATTATGTTGGTTTTATTCAGTGATGAGGATGAGTGACACAAGACATTATATAGAACCATTTCTCTAATTGATCCAAAAAGAATGTAGTTGTTAGTTATTAAGTTCTCTGGCAAAAAATACCAAAAAGCTTCAAAACTGCAAGATTATTATATAATGTTTTATGAATCTCACCTGTAAATACAACACTTTAAACCACAACCGGTCTTTTACAAAATCATTCTTAAAATTACATACACATAATTACACTTAAAACTAAACAGTTCTAAACTACAAATTCTGCAACATACCCAATTTAAACAATGTGAAACTTGACACCTCGACACTTAATGGTGGGACCAATCAAAAATGAGACTCATTGTCGCCACTGTCCGTATAAAGTCACTGTCATTTTCTATTGTGTATAGAGTATAAATAATTTCATCAGTACCTTTTATTTTCTCTTACAACAATGAATTTCCTAAGTATGTAGGCCTTTACGATACCAACTTGTTGGTTTACTGTTTCTTATTACCGCATTAATGTTTAAAATTATAAGTAATTATAATTTTATTTTGCCCATATGTAACAATAAAAAAGCAACGCTGCTGATAAAAATATAGATTATGCAAAAGCTAAGACCTGTATATTTACTAAATATTTTAGCTATTGTCACTAAAACACTTTGCGTTTCAAGCTTGTAGTAAATTAACATTTAGAGACTTCATGAAAAATAAAAAACCCAAAAGAACTAATGGCTTTCTTACGTTTTTCCCTTCTGGCTTCTTTGTGTTTTGTACGTAGAAGTCCTGCCCGTCGAAACTCTCCAAAAAGTAACTTGTAAATAGTGAACGAAAAACTATAGCGCCCGCTTGGGCGAGACAGTGATCAAAATTGACAATTGGCAACATGGTTCACAGTGCCCTGCCGATAAATCCTCCTGTAACGGAACAATTGCCTTGCGAGTGGTGGGATGCAGAATGCGACAAGTCTCTACTCGTGGGCACTTGGAAGCACGGCTATGAGAACTATGCGGAGATGCGTGCTGACCCCACCCTCTGTTTCCTGTCCCGCTGCGGCCCGCCCTCCGCGCGAGATCTTCAGCTGGCCTCTAACACGCAACCCCCTACACCTGCACTGTAAGTAGAACGGAGGTATTACGAGCGGGAGAAGTCTTTTCGACTACGATGTGCCGAATGCCATGTTTATCTAGATTGTCGGCGGAAGCAACATTCATGAAAGGAAAAATTTTCAGTTTTCGTTTGTTCTGAATTTTAAAAGCTTTTTGTTTGACAATTAATAATCAAATATAGTTTTTAGAATTTCTTATTACAAATGTTGCATAAACCCTGTGTTTGCATAATTTCGTTTAGCTGCTTTTATTATTAGTGTTTGCAGCATGATACGATTTTGTAAAGAACCAATTATAAGTGTGTTTTTAAATGATTTGAGGTCTGATATTTTATATTGTATATTCCTCTAATCAAAACTCATTTTGAAAGGTACATTTTCAAACTTCCAGATTTTTTATACAGCGAGAAACTGGATATAAATAAACTGTAATTTAAAATGCATGTCTATGCATTAATTTGTCTGTTTATTTGTTAATTAAAATAAATCATAAAAAGGTGTGTAGGATGATTTAATTAATTTTATTTTACAACCAAAGCTGATATTAACAGTAATACAAGGTGTGAGAGTTTACA
The DNA here is from genome assembly GCA_025024175.1 of Rhyzopertha dominica. Taxonomy (NCBI): domain Eukaryota; kingdom Metazoa; phylum Arthropoda; class Insecta; order Coleoptera; family Bostrichidae; genus Rhyzopertha; species Rhyzopertha dominica. The sequence goes on from QCXZ01000001.1 coordinate 26,489,444, forward strand.
GTATAAGATACAATTTAGTTTCCCTGTATTCATTTTCGGTAAAAAAATTCTTACCTGCAGCCTTGTTTACATTATAAAAGATATACATTATTAGTATCACATTTTGTGTATCAATTAAGTATTGAATACCTATTTATATTTTACTATCGGTATATGTTCAATTTATTAGGTATGTAGCACCTGCTTCAAATGGCAAAAATTTTTGTTTCTCTCATAAACAGCTGCTGCTAGAAATGTCGATAAGGTATACAATCTGATCATTGCACATGCACCCTCTGTAAGATTAATAAATTTTTAATAGAATTGCATTCCTCATCTTAAAGAATGTTGAATATCAAATATTGTTTAAAGAAAAGGGGAGAAGTAATAGAAATGTCTATTATGAAGCTGATTTAATTTGCTAGTGGAAAATTGTGGTTTCTTTAGAAAAAGATAGCAGTTATTCCAATTTTTTTGTAAATGGGGATTTGTTCCAACTGGCGCTGCCACTGACTAAACAGGATGTCTTTCTAGACATGAGATCATATAAATATTGTGCCCCATTTGTTCCTTTTTCATGAGTTAGAAACTGACAAGACACATCATATGTACAACCAGTTACAGTTAACAATTGTACAGTTGACACTACATATTCAATAACTAATTCAAAAAGAAACCAAAACCTATAATAATAAAAAGCAGAATTATTAAAACGAATTGATTCAACAATAACATACATGGATTAACAACATATTTTTTGAAAACTACATAATAAAACAAATGAGTTCAATTTTGCTCATCTTTTAATATTGAAAGAAATGTGCAACATTGATTTAAATTTCTATAGATTTMTGAGACTATGGATTCAAAGTAACAACATCGGTTCTTTTAAAATGTCTTCTGGGGCACTTAGGTTGTTTTGCTGCTCTATATTATTTCTTTTATGTAAATTCAAAAACTTCCTCGATAAAACAAGTTAATTTGAAGTGGAGGGTGGATTCACTCGCCTGTGTCTTTCATTAAAAACTGTCTGGTATAATACATCTGTCACACCCTTGAAACTGTAATACCTATATTATTTGTAATGATTGCCACCTCCTTAAGTAAATTATTGAATATTCAGTTGTTCCATAGCTTCTGCTAATATAGATTCATTCGAAGATGAATATTTATTGGCTCAGAGTAGACACTATTTTTTTCATGTAAAGTATTGCTTTGCTTTGGTCTTTCATAAACATATTGCTAGGGCACTTCAACTGGGCTTCTACACTTTAAGACGACACACAATGCAACTCAGTCAAACACTTCCAGCCAGCACCACTCACTGTATTATTTCAACTAAACTTCTGCTATCAGGAACAGACACCAGTAGTGTCACCTACACCTTACAGCTTTATTGTTATTACTTTTTATCCAAGCCATGTAAATTTTAGCTTCAAATTTTTTTTAACATGGATAGGTTATAATAGATGATAAAATTGGGTTTTTACACAACTAGAAACCAATAAAATGAAGACACATTGCTTGCAAAGAGTTGTTGGTCAATTAACATTAATTGAATTGAGTAAACGACATTTTGCAACCATTTCATTACGTGCAAGTATACTGTATTGAACTGTATTGAGTGTCACTCTTTTCGAATGAAACCTAGAACTGAAAATAATTCTACTGTACCTAAAACAAGGATCTATAGACCCACAAAGCTTATTTTTATTATTTCAATTATTAAGATTTATTTGATAAAATTAGAAACCATCAATATAATGGTTATAGGAGCAGTTTATTTGTTCCATAATTTATTGCTGACTTGTATAATCCCAAAAAAGATAAACATGGCAACACTAACGATTGTGGATAATTTGAACACGTAGTTTCTCCCTCCTGTAATATCTTTGAAGTAAACACTAGGGCCCACATTTTACCATCGCTCTAGTTTATTTGCTGCCGCCGCTGCTGTTCAGGTTTTTTTGACTACTAACTGACTCTGGGCGCAGCGATTGGATTTTTTCGTAGGTTACGATGTTGGTTTCACCGCAAGTATTTTTTGCTAATATCGCTCCAGTTTGTTTTGGTTATTGTTTGGCATGTTTTAATTTTCATATATATACTTGGTGTTTAAGGACGGAGGATGACTGAATCTTTGTGTGCATTTTTTTGGCATGTTTTTTTAAAAATCATAAATGCCGGTGTACTGATATTGAATATTGAATTGTTTCTTAGAATTCTTCATCTGCACATATTATTTATATTTGGATATATTGTACATTTGTCTGAATTTTTAGTTTGCATACTTTGTCCCATGAAAAAGTAAGGCTCAAATCTCTTAGCGCCGGTTGCACAAACACAGATGAATTGATCGTGGTGTTCACCTTGGATCAAACCATGGTAACCACAAATTTTTAGCAGAAATTTAGATGGCAATGTCATCTGTCAGCATTACACTGACTGACTTAATGGGTACTACTTCCTAAAGGAAGTGACCTGTTGTGATCTGCAGTTCGGTGCGGTGCATACAGCACAGCATAGACATGCATTTTTCACGAATTTTCAGCTTGTTTTATTGGTGTTGCCATGGTCTGATCCAATGTTAACACCCTGATTAAATTGATCTGCATACATACCTTGAATAATTACATTTTTAATATCTGAATATATACATAAGCATCTTTGAGTTACTGAATAAACTATGAATTTGGTTATTTTTTGTATTGTAGATTTTTGAGACTACTAAATAACTAAAACTACAGAAATCGAAGAAGTTTTAATACAATATTTGGTCATCTGTATCCAATTTTCCATTCAAACAGAATCAGATGGTAATAAAAGAAATGTCTAGCTTGTGTCAGCTTATGAATTTTTGTTTTTATAGTCTTAAAAGCACATTGGGAAACAGTTAACATAACTAATATCCATATACTTTTAAAGTACTACAGTAAAAATTGATAATGTGTAGTAAAATTTGTCCATTGACAAAATAGCACTGACAACATAGCCCATTCACAAAAAAGTCCACCGACAAAATGGTTACTGGCAAAATAGCCTCCTAGTGATATCAGGTGTAGATAAAACTTGGCTCACCTCTTAAATTAATTTTTTAGGGAAAATAACTAATCCTTTACTTTTTTTAAACAAATCAATATGATATTTTTGCATAATTTTATTTTATGATAAATTCTAAATGTAAAAAATCAACTAGTTAAATTTGGTAAATATCAAAAAAATCGAATTTTGCTTTATTGTCTATAGTGCTGCAGTCACCAAAATTGTACATCTTTTTGTTAATTGTAATTTAAAGATGTTTTTTTTACATGTAGAATTATAAGTTTATTGAAACAAACATGCTTAAAATGATTCAATTTCTAAATTGCAGAATAACAGCACTATAATTTGTGGTGTCTGTAACGAGACGATGTTGTCTCAAAGAGATAAAAAAAATTAATTTTGCGAAGACACTGTTAGTTCGAAGCAGTAATTTTTTTTTAATATGCTGTTTTGTCAAGGACTTTAGTTGCTTTTGTTAGCGAGTTATTGTGTTGGGGCTATTTTGACGGATTACAAGTAAAAACAAGTTTGTTAGAGCTTGACATGATAATACAGTATTTTATAAACAGGAGATGTGTATCTTAATAATAATTTTTTTAAGCCGTTTTTTACAATTTGGGGTTGTATTTGTTTGTTTTGTGGTTTTAAATTACCAGCAACAAAAATAATGGATTTGCTGAAGGAAATAAATAACCTAAAACTGACACATATTGTGTATCTTAAATTGTACTACAAATAAATATTCTAATATTCCTTGTTGTGTCAATAATCAGAAAACCCTTATACTATGCCTGGAATACCAAAAAATCTAATTTGATTAGTTGATGATTCATACTGTTATAGAATTTCAATATCACATTTTAGATTATCACGTTCTGTTGTATACAGTTTAAGCTTATTTCAAAATATATGGAATACTGATACTGAATGTAAAATAATGTAACGATACATGTAACCAATTCTGTTCCATAATTAATTTAATCTTTTCATTTTTGTATAAACTAGGAAGAACATTATGAAATAAATGTACACGAGAAATGAGATTTTATACAGCAGTAGTTAAACATGGTTATTAAAAAGTGGGTTTAAGATATTAATAAAAAAGTTTTTAAACAGATATGAATTGAGAAAAAAATATTTAAAGATAAATAAAGGAATTGAGGATGGCAGTCAAAAGGTTATTTTTATCAGTTGAGAGAGTTTTAACTTGCATCCCATGTAATATTTTGGTGTTGAATGTACTGGTGTAGTGAAGAATTGTGGACTTTAATTAAAAGGATGAGATAATGTTTATTACCTATTTGTGGTGTAGTTTACTATGGCCCACAAAATTATTTGACATACTTATTTAAATTATTTTTTGCAGTGCATCATACAACGGTAACATTTTTAGAATTTGTTTTTAAATGTTCTTAAAATTTCTGTGAAGACAGAGTTTACAGTTTCAGCAGGCTGGTAATGACATACAGATATACAATTTAACACAGTACTCAGATTTTATGCTAAAAAATTACTTTATATGCAAATTTTAGTGAATTATCTCAACCAGTTATAGCAGTTATTAAAATAAAATAATCTGTAGTTTCCATGTGAAGCGTTTTCGGGCATATAAGAATCTTATTGCTTCCATAGTTTGACCCTTATTTTTTTACTTAGAATCACATTAATTTAACTTATAACTGAATGAAGAAATCCTATTATACCCATTAAAATTTCCTTTAAGTTTAATATAGAACCGCACATCTGGCAGATTTTTAAGAATAACATCAATTTGCACAAGATTTGGTACACCATAAACTACATTCCAAAAAAGGGGGTACTTGCAACTGTCGCTTCAAGATATTAACGTCATTACAATTATGTAGCAATGAAGAAGAAATGGATGATGATGACACAACGGAGGAGTCGGGCATGAAACCCAGAAACAAGGATCTCTCCGATGTGAACTCCGAATTAGCTGAGCCGTCTCCTGGACCATCTGGTTCGTCAGAAAATCCCCCAGCCGATGGAGACGATAGAGCGCTCGAAGATTCCGAAGACAAGCTCCACTGGCCTACCATAACCGATCTGAACACCAGATTGAGGCGTGTGATAACGTCATATCAGAGGAGCTACAGGAAAGAGGAGCAGAAACTTGCCGCAGCTAAAGCCAAGGTATGCATAGAAATGTAGTAGGTAGTGATGAACACGGCAAGTTTTCCGAAAAAAGGTACATTTTGGTACGCCGTACTACATTTTTTTTTGGTAACTGTTGTTGTTCAATCTTTTTTTGATTGAATATTTGTCGCTCGACATTTCTGTTTGGAGCGTATGATCTGTGCTTTTACGGCTGTGTGCGCTTTGGTCTTAAATAACTGGATAGTATTTCGGTTTGTTTCTGGTCAGTACATGTAATGATCTGTCCTCATAATTACGAAGGGGTAGATTCAAGTAGTGCTGCATAATGAGCAGTGTTATAAATAAATTAAGGGCTCCCACCCTCAAGCTGGAAAAAAATTCCAAAAGTTTTATGTTGTTGGAAAGAAGTTCCTCCTAAAAAGGTCGTTTGAAAACTAAATAAAGATGATTTTTTATTGCTACAATTATTGTCTAACATCCAAATATCCTGGTTCTGCTTATACAGATTTTATGCCCTTTTTGGATTGAAAATGGTGACCACTGCAGTACTATAGACATTTTTTTTTTCGAAATGAGCAATACCCGGAATTATGCATAAGTCAAATTGAAACTGTGCACAGGGGGTCTTTGGATTTGCACATACGTAAATTTCAGAATTGAAAGCAGGCAGGGTTGCCAGAATGGGCTGTATGATCATCGCCACCAACAATAAAAAATGTCACTAACTACCAACATTGGGTCGCCAGCTCTATTTCCATAAAAGTACAAATATACAGGGTGCCCACTGGTGATGGGTCATACTTTAACAGTAGCTTTCTAAAATAAACTGAAATAAATCAACTTATCTTAGAGCAATTTTGTCTCCTTACCAATTTATAGCACTACAAATTTATTTTTCTTTACTTTGCTTCTTTTGACTGCATTTTTGTTTTTCAAGATGTTTTATTTGGTACAGAGGTACATATATCTAATCATTCTAAATAAGGCATTGTATTTACAATTTTAATAAATCATAGAGGGCACTCAAGACACTCCATTATTGTTTTGTTTTTGCAATATGTTTTAGTAGAATAAATAATTATAAGATAATTGGACATTTTTTTTTAATTAGTGGGGTTATTTTGAAAAAGGTATACTTATCAAGTGTAGCTAAAAAATCGATTAAAATGTAGTAGTCCTGCACACTGAGGAAACATAATGATCATAAAATACTTCTAATCTAGTAAGCATATTTCATTAATTTGACACTAGCGGGCGGTTATACAAACGAGGATCAATTTGATTGCGGTGTTAGCTTCAGATCAAACCATGGTAATCATGAATTTTAAGCATTCTTATTGGTGTTGCCATGGTTTGTTACAAGGTTAATACTGCCACCAAATTGATCTGTGTTTGTCAAACCGGTCCTAATCTGTGTTAATTTAATAAAACCCAACATAAAACAGTAAAATTTTATTAAGTAACAGCACAAAATACAATATGAAGAGCAATATTATAACAAAATTATTGTTATTGCTTTTATTATTTTTAATATTGCTCTTCATATTCTATTTTGTGCTTTTACTTGATAAGATTTTAGTGATTTATGTTGGGTTTTATCAAATTAACTCTAACTAAAGTCTCAAGTTAATAAAATATGCTTATTTGATTAGAAGTATTTTATGTTCATTAGAATTCTTCAGCATGCAGGGCTATATTAAATTTTTCTCTGAAATGTCCCATTTTAGTGACTTCTGATAAGTATACTTTTTTTCAAAGTAGATACACTAATTTTAAAGGAAGTGTCAAATTGTTTTATAATTAATTATTCTATTAAAAAAAATTGTAAAAGCACAATTTTAAAGGAGCATCCGGAGCACAGTCTATGATTTATTAAAATTGTAAATATACTGTCTTATTTAGACTAATTAGATATACCAAATTAGAACAAAATATTTCGAAGAACAAAAAAGCTGTCAAAAAATTACTTTGAAGGGCTCTAACTTGGTAAGTAGACAAAATTGCTTTAAGGTAAGTTGGTTTATTTTGGCTTAATTTGATCCAAGGAAGCTACTGTTAACATATGATCCAAAAACTTTCTTCAATAAAATACATTTGAGCCGTTTATATTACATTTCACATCATGCACAACAATATTTTATTGGGAAGCTATTCTCTGCATGTAGACGTCATTCTACTTTTATCACTAGCAAGCCTTAAAATGCTGTGATTTCGTTGTCATTTGCTATTCAGGAATCTGATACAGAAATTACAATATATGATCAACATATCATTTGTTGCCTTAATAGAAAAGTCACCCATTCCTCCACCTATCGGCACTTCAACAATTTTATCATAAATAATTTCCAAGTAGCCCAATTTGCAACAAGCTGTCCTATCTGGCAACCCCGCCCTCAACATTTCTGGTGACTTGGTCGTTAACTAAAGCTTCATCTAATGCACAAGTCCAATGATCTTTAATTAAGGAATTTTCGAGCTTATGCCATATGCTTTGTGTTTCTATTTAGAAATATAAGATGTCTGTGTGCAGTATTCTAGAAACCTAGGAGCTTTACCAAAACATAACCAATTGCTCAATTCGTAAACAACATACAGTCTGTTGCAAGACATCAAATTTATTTCTCAAGGACTTGATAAACAAACTGATAACTTGCTGGGAACAATGTAGACTTTTAAGACTTGTGTTTACTATTCTCAGTTCAAAAAACTTTGTATTGTCTGGTTATAAACGGTGCATTCTGCGAAAACTGTACGCTGCTCTTGAAAGAAGGCATACTGCATTATAACCCATTGTACTATAAACTATACCATGACCCTTAACACACTTTAAAATAAGGTTTCTTCTTATCGCTTATTAGAAGTTGGTTTCAAGCTAAAGAAGATAAGAAGAAATCTTATTTTAAAGTGTGTTCTGGGTCATGGTATAGTACACTAGGTTATAAAGTGGTATGCCTGCTCTCAAGAGTGGCTTACATTTTTCACAGCATGTTATTTTAAAGAGCATCGTTCCCAACGGCAGTTCTCGGCTTACTTTGAAATTTATTTTATAAATTTTACAAGCTCATGTTAAGCAGCTTTGCCTCTTTTATGATTAAAGGGATATTAGAAAAATTTATTGCATATGTAATATTAGAAAAGTTAATAATAACATCTTCAAGCAACGGTTAGTGTTGCATACCAGACTTGATATAAGGGCTTGAGAAAATTGGAGTATACTACATCAAACTGAAGCTAAATTCTCCATTTATATAAATGAACAATAAGTAAAGAAAACTTCACATAATAGTTATTTACAGGGTGTCTCATTTTCGTCATAATTGTAGGGTATCTTGGTAACTATTAATGCTAGAGGGTTGTGGTTTTGACATAACTTTTATTATTTTTTGTTGTGAGTTGAGCTGTACCATTGCCATTTTTGTACCGTCTTCTGTTTTAAAGCTATAAGCAGCTTTTGAATAATGTAACATTTCTTCAGCTCTCAATATCTCACTTGGGTATGTAGATACAAAAAAACTGTAAAGGCATTTTTTATAGATATTTTTATTTTAAATCCAGTGGCATACTCAAAAATGTTTTAACACAAACTTACATTTTTTAAATTTTGCTATGGTTGAAAGGAGCTATTTTTTCTGAATGTACAAATACATTTTTAGGTTCATTTTTACTAATTTTGGAATTTTTTTTTTAGTAATTTAATCCTATTTTACGTTTACATCCAGGAAGCTATGGAATAAGAAAACACAATATGTATAATTTATATTATTCATTAAAATTTTAATCCATCAAAAATAATATGCATATTTTAATAAATACAAAGACTGCAGTTTTTTATTAGTAATCTAGGAGTCCATGTAACTAATGAAGATTTTATTTGGAGATAAGTACCTATGCATTGCTTATCGTCAATTATTTACATCTATTTGGATGAAAAACACAGAATGTCATTAAATTACTATAAAAATTGGAATGATACTAAATTTAGTAAAAATGATCCTAACAATGTATATACAGGGCAGTGTTGATTTCTAAATTTTTGTGCCGCCTTTTTGTAACTGCTGCCAAGCTACAAATATGCACGGCAATAGTAGTTAAAGACATGTTGTTTTCCAGGCTGCTTCCAACGTTGATTATTTGACCTTGACGTTTCGAAACTCATGTCTGTGGCTTCCTCAGAAGAAGTTTCAGAGCTACTCAAATAATCAGCTCCGAAATGTGAGCTTTCTGCAACCTTAAAGTTAATTATCCCACAAAACACTACAGAATATGTTGAAAATACACACTCCCAGGCTTTTTCTCATATTAAAATATATCAAATAATTAAAAAATTGCAGCAAATTGATTTAAGTGCCCTGGATGCATGAATCATTTATAGAAACCCTGTATTTTCTGAATCAGAAAAAATAGGCTTTTTCAACCATATCAAAGCCAACTATGGTTTTTATTTAAGAAATGCAAGTTTGTGTTATATCTCATAAATGTGACCCTCTAAAAAAATTTTTGACTATGCCACTGGTTTCAGAATAAAAAATATCTATAAAAAATGTCTTAACAGTTCTACATTTCCAATCAAGATATTAAGAACTGAAGAAATCTTACATTTTTCAAAAGTTTGCTATAGATTTAAAACAAAAGCTGATACAAAAATGGCGATGGTACAGCTCAACTCAAAACCAAAAAGTAATACAGTAATGTCAAAACCGCAACTCTCTAGCATTAATAGTTACCGAGATACCCTGCAATTACAATGAAAATGGGACACCCTGTACAATCTAGGAATTCAGTTTATTTTGACTTTGACAATAAAAATATAATATATAACAAATATATAAAATAAAAAAAATATGTAAAATATATAAAAATATTTTATTTTTACCTGAATCTACCCCAAACCATGTTTTCATATAGTAAATGTGAAGAACCGTGGATATCCATTTTGTTGTTGAAAAAATGCTAATTCTTCACATCTACTGAGGTCATACATCATTCATCATGCGCACGCATGAACTMGCTSCTGTTCTGMTAGTATGTAGTGTGCACTGTGCAGCCCCACATAGAGTCTGCCCTCTCCTCACCCTTGGCTGCCCTGGCTCAGGTGTCGCAACAGTTAGAAGCACGGGACGCCACAGCTCTTGGTTTACCAGGATGGGACCTGCAGCAGCTAGCCCTCTATCTTCTGGTTAGTAATGTATATAAATATTTTGTTTTGAGCGACTGATTGTGTATGATACAGTATATTTTAGCGATGGATGGTTACCCACCCTATAAATTTTTCAGTGTTCCATTTAAAAAAAAAGAAAACTGATTAAATAATTAATATTTAAATGAAGTGTAACATTTGCATTTTTTTTTATTTGACAGTTATGGAATAATTAACTAACCATCGTCAGTATACAGTTGTCAAAATAAATTCAAACAAACTTGACTTCAAATAAAATTTGCCAGCATACAGTAACAGAACAATAGAAAATTAAGTTGAAGACAACTGAAATTATAAAAATTATTTACAATAGTACTTGGTGACTTATAATTTTGTACATTTGTAAAATTTTAAATAATTTAATTTAGACTTCTTATTACAAGAATGTTTTCAACAGTCTATTATGGCATTGTGTTTATATTATAATAAATGATTACTTAATGAAGAATTTGTTGTAGTGATAATAGTATTTTTATATTTTTCAAATATTTTCTTGTTCATTAAGCCTGATTAAAAAGGTCTGCAGCATAACTTGAATTCCAATCATTACACATAAAGCTGTACAATATACTTTTGAATTATTGAAACTGAAATTTTGTCTTCAGAACAAAACTGAAAAACGGTGTCCACAATAGCATGAGCAATATTTATAATCTTTAAGGTATTGGTTTAATTTTGAAAAATTATTTAGATCTGTATTGAAAAGAAGATTGATCAGTTTTCAATCTTTATATATCTTTTGGGTCCTTTTAAAATAAGTTTATTCTAATTTTTACAAGAAAAGATCTTAGATGAAGTTTGTGATAATTTAAGTATTTACTGAAGCATTATTGTGAAGAAAACGAAATTCTACATGCCTTAAAAAATTCCCATCTTTCTAAACTTCTAAACCAAATTTACTCTTGATATTTTTGTAGACACCATATTCAGTATTTTAACTTAATAAATTTGACAAGCACTTGTGCTGCCAGTTGAAGATCAGTGGTGTAGGGATAAATTTGCTGAAGAGTAACATTGATGTTATGTGTTTTCATAAAATATCTTTGCAATATAGTTTTTCAAAGAAAATTAGATTTGTTTGATGAAATCATTTACAACTAGATTTTTTAGTCAAGTTTCTAAAGAGAAGTTTTTCTTAACAAATAGGGATGATAACTTAAAAAGAGCTTGCTAAAATAAATCACAAAGCAAAAGAAAATACAGGTGCTGTACACAGACAAATTGTAGGCTAAGATGCAATATATAGATTTCTGGCTGACAACTTTTAATAATGATTTTGTGTGGCACAGTTTTTGATCTAAGTTGATATGGAGACATCAAACTTATAACATATAAAGCTCTTAGTAGAAAAAATAAATGCATTGATGTTGAGAATACACATTTAATACGTAGAAAATATGAAGGCCAAACTACCGGATCAGTATTCAATTATTACATTTTGGATAATTTGTAAACAGAAAACGAAGAATTAAAAATATATACAAGTGCATGGTATAAAAATTGCTGTTGGGGTTGAAATTGACCGTTATCCAAGGATTAATAATTTACTATCTTTTATGCTTAAAAGATCCCTGAAATAAGATATTAAAGCAGGAATTCATAAAACATCTCAAATTTGTAAAGCAGTAATGTGTTTCCCATAAATCACTATTTTTGACTGTTTAGTTTTTCAGTACAATCTTTATATTGTGTACCATATTCTTAACTGAAATTTTATATAATGATCTTTATGTTATATGATTATGTATTGAAAACATTAGTCACTGCAACATTTACGGACCATGATTTTGCACTATACAGTTGGAAAATTTCAGTAAAAATTTAAAACATACTGGATATCATAAAGGAAATGAGGTGCATATGGAATACAAATAAATACTTTTTAATATTTTCTCTACCAACATTTATGCACGTTGTGTGAACATTTCATACTTCGCTAAAATTTAATTAATAAATTAACACAATCGAATAATTTCATATAGGGTGATTCACAATGAATAGGAAATCCATGAACTGGAGATCAGTTACGTAAAAACAAGTCGATTTAATTAAACTTCTATTAGTACCAAAATTGATAGTGATGTTTACATAGTGTATTCAAATTAAGAATATAAATTGCATTTTTTAAACAATAATTTCACGCATTATGATGTCCGGGGATTTTTGTGCTGAGGAATACAAATTCATTTAGTGTTTGACGGAGTATGTTCATATGCCAGTCGAGAGAACTTGAATTTTGAAAACTCTTGTTGCTTTAGGCTAAAAAACTATAATTAAATTAAATTGTCTGTTAGTTTATATTTAATTTATTGGGTAGTTTGCTTGTCAAAAAGGGCATATTATTTTTAAGTAAAAAAAGGTATTGAAAAACAATTTTTAGCCCAAAAATAAAATCGTCTCAAAGCAATCTAAATATATTAAAGAAAATGTAATTAAAGCCTTAACTTTGGTTTCTTGTATTTCCACTTATATCAACTTTGGTACTAAGATAAGTTAAAGAGCTTATTTTTATGTGAGCAATCTTCAATTTTGAATTTATGATTTATTATGAATTGCCTTGTATAATATATCAAGTATAATATATCAGTCCTTAATACTAAAGAGTACTTTATTATTGTTAGTATCTTTGTATTTCAAAATTTATTGTTATACAAGTATCACTATAATACTTAAATACTGTGCATGCATCTATTATAGCACAGGACAATGAAATGAGTTTTTTTTTCATCGCATCAATCTGTGCTTGTTCTGTGTGCTGGTATCAAACACCTGCCTGTTTTAAACATGTTTTTTTTGCCCTAAAACCAGTGCATAAAAAGTTCACTGTTGAGATTCTAGAGAAGGTCAATAAAAAGTTCCATGCAAAAAGTTTATGTTTTTCAAATCTTTTATATTTAATGTCTTTTCAAACAGAGCTTCTGTATGAACAGGTAAGCTTTGTTAACGCTCTCTTTGTGGAACCTTCAGATTATGTAGCAGTTCCACAATTTTGAGTACTTCATAAGTTGATGATATATTTATTAATAACAACAAAACATTCCATGAACTGCTTGAGGAACACAACTTTATGCTCATTTTTCTAGCAGATGGAGAGACAAGGCAAACAAATGGAGCAGGCCCTCCGTGAGAAGGAACGTGAACGACAGACGATTGCCAAGAAGTGGACTAGGCGTGAAGAGGCCGACTTTTTCAGAGTCGTCTCCTCTTATGGGGTCAACTACTATAGGAAAAAGAAGGCTTACGACTGGACCAAGTTCAAACAGTTGGCTAAGTTGGAGAAAAAGTCGGACGAGGAAATGACCGAATATTACAAGAGTTTCGTGGTTATGTGCAAGAAGCAGACAGGCATTAAGTTGGATGAGGAAACCTATGACACCACTATTGAACATGTGACGGAAGAAAAAGCCAGGAGGACTTTGGATAGGCTCGAACTTTTATCGAGGATAAGGGAGGAGATTGTGACACACCCGAAACTGGACGACAGGCTGAAGGTGTGTCAAACATCCGCCGATATGCCTGATTGGTGGATCCCTGGTAGACATGACAAAGATCTTCTTTTGGGAGTTGCAAAGTGAGTATAAATATTAGTTATGTACATTTTTACTTTAAGTGATATTATGACATCTGAATTTGTATTTAGTACATTTAAGAAATTAAACAGTATTGCAGCCAATATGATTAGAAGCAAAAAAAATTAGTTTTCCTTACCATATTTAAATTTTTACCAATGGTTGCTAAAAATTGTTGTAGGTGGTTTTCGGTTTTCAACAAATTCACCTTTAGGCATTTAGGTTCTTGGTGTAAATTTATTCGTTTTGTATTTAGTCTAGTTTTTCACCCTCTTCGTTCATTTTTGTACACCTAATGATATGTGACTAAAAACTAATATTAGCAGACAGTTGTCTGTAGTTGTTATGTAGATTATGAGGGAATTAAGTGAAAATATTGAAAAATTTGCCCCAAAAAAATAACTGTCACTGTATTCTGAAAGGCCTATTATGTTTTGAGTGACCATTGGTGTTCTAGCAAAGTGCGAGTAAATTAAGTATTCACAAGCTAGAAAATCACTTTTCTTATGCATTGAATATGCTAGTTTGTTTATGTGCTCAATGAAAAATAGAGAAAATAAAGCAAGCAATATTTTGTCATAATTTATTAAAAAGTTGTAATTTGTTGTTCTATTGGTTTCTAAGAATTTAATAAATTGCTGTTTTCTATTGAGTACATACACAAAACATACTATTAATATAGTAAGTTAAACAGCTTTACTTTTCCCAAAGTATTTTATATAAAATAAGTGATTTTTTAGTAAATGAATTTAAAGAATCCTTTTTCTAGCGACTCAGAAAAATATAAAATAGGGGTTAAAAAGAATCATATGTACGATAATATTATAAATATAACCTGAGAAAAGAGATATTACAGTACACCTTATATAAGTTATTTTATCATTTAAGCACAAATTCATACAAAAATAGTTTTTTAAGTTTATTAATTTATGGTTTGTTCATTAATACTTTTAGTCAAAAATTGCTGGTAGCTTGGAAGAATATTTCTATATTTCACCAGTGGGTGAATTTTCTAAAATTTTAATGAAATATCAGAAATGGTGTTCATAGAACTTTTACCGTGCCTAGATACTAAGTGAAAATACATCCAGATGTCTATACCATTCATTACACTCTGGTATTGTTTTTTTTTGTGTAGACTCCAGTGCCAGGGGTTTAAAATTATTGAAGTGCTGAAAGTAATATTAATGTTGCTATAATAAAATTTTTGAACAAAATTGAATAATCATTTAATATTCAGCTCAAAATTTTATGCTATTTCATTTCTTTTAGAACTTGATGATGATGGTTCACCTCTCCATTTTATGGCTGCTTACTGATTGGCTAATATAAATATTTAGCCGATCACTGACGAAATAGAGAATAAGAAAATATATTATATGTCCAGCATGCTAATCGGACTTAACCACTTGTGATTATTGTTTGTCTCAAATAAAATATATATATATATATTGCTGCAATTTTGACCATTTCGTTTGGTAATATTTGTAAAACTAATTTAATTTTAATTTCATTTAGGTGTGAGTAACAGCTTTAATTATATTATTAAATCGTGTCTTATATTTGTTCTTTTTTCTAAAATTTCTACCATTTGTCTTAAACAGTTAATAATCTGACCCCAGAAATTGTAAAAAAAATTTCCCTGGATTGTAACTACATAGATAGCTAAACAAAGCAGTTTAGGATAAATCAGCTTATTTTGAACTAAGGACTAAATAAATAACCATTTCTGTACCATTGCCAATCCTACATTTTTTTCAGGCATGGTTTGGGACGTACCGACTACTACATACTAAACGATCCTGAATTGTGCTTCCAAGAAGTATTACGTAAGAAAGTAAGTTCTGAAACGCCAGAAAGCAAAGGTGCCATCAAACTTGAGAGTCATGAGGACATCCTCAAATTTGATAAAAATGAAATACTTGTGAAACTTGAGAAAGGTGAAGGCACGCTGAAAATAGAAAAGGTCGCTCTTAAAAAAGAAGCACCTGAAGAAAAGGAGAAGTCGAAGGGTGAAAATAAAGTGGAACTCACCATAGTGAAGAGTGAAAAACCTGTGGAGGATGAACCAAAGAAGCAACCTGAAAAAGAGAAGTCTTTAGAAGCAGAGCAGGAAGATGTGAAAAAGGAAGAGGAGGAGGCCAAAGAAAAAGAGGTGAAAGAAGAGCCAGAGAAACCTAAGGAAATAGAAGAAAATAAGGAAAAGGTGTCGATAACAGCCGAACCTGCTGAGAAACCAAAGACTGCTGCTGAAGAAGCAGACATTTGTTCGAAACAAGCGGCAGAGTTGAAAGCTATGTTCCCCGACTTGGAAGTGATCCAACCCCTGTCTCGATTATCTCAGATCGACACATTTGTCTTGCGTGAACAGAAAAGCGGCGGAGCGTTAGACTTCAGTGAGACAACCGTCGCTCAGCTGTTCAACAACGCTGTAAAATGGCCGAAGGAGTACGCCATACAAGTTCGTCTCCAACATATAATTTATGCAATAGAAACAAAGGAGTGGCCGGCATCGAAATCGTTCTCCGCTTACGCCAGCGGAATCGGCAACGAATACGACATCCCAATACACGAACTGCCAAACGACCCACCAAAACGGGACTCCTTGACACCTATGTCATTTGGTGACTCCGAGCTCATCACCATCACCACCGACAGTATGAATCGTAATTCTGCGATGAAGAAGCGAAAGAGGCACATAGCGATCGACGTGGAGACGGAGAGGGCAAAGTTGCAGGCCCTGCTGAACAACGCGCCGATCATGCCCAATCCTCTGATGAAGCATGGGATGGGATGGGACAACGACGACTCGGAAGATTCAAGGAGATCGACGCCCGTGCAGAGCGGTCTACAGCCGCCGCCTGCGCATCAGCAGACTGCAAGGTCATCTCTTAACATGGCATACGACTTGAAGTCGTATCACACGCCTTCACCGAAGCAGATCGGACAAACAACCGTCATACCAGGAACGAGCAGTACTCTGACACCGATTGATTTGAGTTCGGGGTAAGTAATTTACGTTTTAAAAGGAAAATATGGGAATGATATGTGTACTTGAGGCGATGCGGTACACTTTAGCAATATTTTTATTTTCAAAATTTAGCTCATGCATTCGATGAGGGAACTTAAAAAGCACTCCGGAAAAAATCTAGTAATAGTAGCAAGCGATGTATATTATGAATGTCCAGGATAGAACCTGGTACCTCTTGGATAAAATTACCATACCTTTATCCCATTTTCCAGCTTTGATAAACGGAGGGTGCAAAAATTGAGAAGCAACTCATACTGTTATTAGTTGCTTACTATAAGGTTGGAGTGATCACGTAAAAGGCAAGCAGCATACATGCAGGCTGGCTAATTCACGTTATGCATGCTAATGTTTTGGGATGAAAAACTAATAGACTGGAGAATTGTATATGCTTCCTTACAGTGGCTTGCTAGCCAATGACTGAACATCAGAAGATTACTTCCTTCTTTAAGTAAATTGATTGTAGCCTCATGATTAATTAGAATTAAAATATTCTTTCCATATTTTTAAAACAATCCAGTTGGCTTGTTTGCAAAATTTGAAAACAAAATGTTACTATACTGTTCTTATTATTTATTATTATTTTTAACCTTTTCCACATTCTTCGATCAATTCATTTCAATCAGATTTCTGAAGGTGGATTATTTATGACAATAAGGATTCAGTTCCACACTAGCTAATAACAATGTAAAGTTAATGAAATTAGGTTTCCTTGCTCGGTTTAACAGCAAGTTAATGTTAAATGATTCTCATGGCTGCATTCAATATGAAAGTCAGATTCAGTATTTGTACTAGTTACCCCTATTACATAACTAGACCAAATGAATTTTAACTTTATGCAGGTGTTCCAAAACCAATGGTAGAAAACTTAATTGGAGCTTAATTAAATAAAATTTAATTTTTAGGGACGCCTTCATAATTTTAAAACTATTTTTTTTAATGTGTGAACGTAGTAGGTATATAATTTTATAATGCAACAATGATCAATATTTACATAAACAAAACATGTTCTACAATTTATAACTTAAAATTTCATGTAAATCTTTTCGGCAATAAAAAGAATATTTCTACTGAGAATAAAACAGTAGTTGAGGGAATTCGATCACATTTAAGTAAATGAAGAATTGATCAACTTCAACATTTGTATAAAAATGTTAAAAGAATTATGATGCAATGTTTTTGGTGGTGGTCTTTTCTTTCATAGGTATGTTGCAATTTGTAATGTGATGTCTTCTATTACAGTTTACCTAAAATGAACAGCTTGGATATTCCAAAGGCAAGTCAGGATCTTCAAAATGAAGTACAAGATTTCTCTATGCCTTCAAAGAGACACACCGTAAATTCTAATATTGCAATGGGCAAATCTGGAAACAAATTAGATGACACACTGTCTAAACTCATGAAAAGAAAGAACTGCGTAAGTATAACGATATATTCATTATTTCTATTAAATAACATTCAAATTTATAAAGAGTAATCATTTCTGATATGTTCCATTTATTTTAGCCTGAACCAGAGCCATTAGTTGGTAAGGAGAAGAAACGTAGAAAATTGGACGAAATCGTATTGGGACTTTCTGCTGCAAAGGAGCAATCTCTTTTCCCTGAAACATCGAAGAAGCCTACGATAACTCCCAGTGTAACTGTAACCCCAACTTCAGCACCCGTAAGTTCTGCCCACAACCAATCCCAAAAACCCTTCACCATAACCGTCACTTCCGTTCCTTCCTCAGCTCCCTCTTCCAGAACTAGCTCGATCCCAAATATTCTTCCATCGTTATCGGGCAGCGGTAAAGATAGCTTCTCGAGCTTCCTCGCTCAGGCTGAGCAGCAGAACCTGTTGTTGAAGAAGCAGCAGCAGCAGCGCAAGAGCTACGAGGCCATGATCGCCGACATCGGAAAGGTTTCCGACTATGGCAAAATTAATTCCTACTCACACGAAGCAAAGGTGAACAAGTGGCTTGCGGAGCAGAGTGCAGTTTTAGCCGAGCAACCATTGAACGCTGATTATTTGGCCCCGAGACGAAGAAGACCTAGAGTGGATCCCTCCCTGCTCGACTGGAAGAAGTTGACTGGTGAAGAGAACGTTTCCGTAATAAATAGAGTGACCGGAAAGAAACTTACTGGTCCCAAGGCTCCCACTTTGAAGAGGTTGGGGCAGTGGCTTCAGGAAAATCCAATGTACGATATAGATCCGAAATGGGCAGATCTTGTCAAGGAAAGGGGAAATTTGAGCCACGATCTGCAGAAGCGTCTCCCTGGAACTAGTAAGAAAGGCCTCCCAGGAAGACCACCCTTGTTATCAAGTCCGACAGGCTCCAGCTCGAATGTCAGTGCAGCGAACATCAACACGTCTTTGGCTTCAAATCTTTCTTTTCCCGGCCTCAGTGGTTCGGGTTTAAGCGGGTTGAACTCCAATTTGCTCTCTGGCCTTTCCGGACTAGGTCAGTTCGACCCCAAAAATCCCCTTTTGATGCCTTTCGCTGGCTTGCCAAATGCATTAAGTTCAATGGGTGGTCTTGGCAATTTGTCTAATATGAATTTGTTTGCTAATCTAGCCGGTCTTGGTTTGCCGGGATTAGGAGGAATGGATGCCCTGTCGGCTGAAGCGGCTAAAGCTGCCAATAATGCAGTTAACACGAAGACTAAAACACAGAAAACCGTTGAAGCTCACAGCTCTAGTAAACCTCCATCTTCAACTGCCAGTTCGATCCCCACGACCTCGCCGTTCCCATTCTTCTTCCCTAATCCGAGCTTGTTGTACACCCCGCTTGGTTTAGGTAGCATAAATCCGCTATCCCTCCAACCTGGCATGGCGGGTTATGAAKCTCTGGCCCAACCGTGGAATATTCTGAACGGCAATCTCCCTGCCGCCTCACCAAATTCAAGTTCCAAATCTGGAAAATCAAGCAGCTCGAGGCCGCCCTCTACTTCAACACCTTCTTCGATGTCTCAAGCGCCGAGTCCCAAAATGTCCAAATCTAGCAGGGAAGCACAACTTCAGCAGTTACTTCTTCCGCACGACTCACACTTTCTCGAAAGTATCTCCAAAGTGGCCGGATCACTGGATTCCTTGAAACAAGTGAAGAGCGATAAGAAGGAAGACAAGCGGAAAGCCTTGGAAAGTTTGAGAGGCATGCTTCCTACGGATTTTTCCACCATGGACAAATTCAAAGACAAGAAGGGCACCAGCCTGGCAGATTTCAGCAAACTCCTCGAGGGCACCCCTAGTTCTTCCAAGAAATCTCAAGAGCAACAAATGAAGGAGGCGATCGAGCAGCTCAGTAAGAGCAATGCAGATCTTATGGTCAGGGCATTTGCAGAAGAGCAAGCCAAGAAGCGTTCGCGTGAGTCCGTTTCCAGTGAAAGAACAGATAGCAGTGTGACGACTGAAGAGGAACCCACAGCCAAAAAACCCAAAGAGAGCCATGACGAGGGGCCGCAACCTGCCCCAGTACCCATGGATCAGGGAGTGGATATAGAAACGCTTTTGCCACCGTCGACTGTGGTGAAAAGTGCGGTGCCAACTCCAGAGGCAGAACAAAAGGAGCCTTCTGAACCAGAGACTCCGCCGAAAGAAATAACTGAACAAGAACCGCCTCCCTCCAACAAAGAAACACCTTCTACTGAAAGTCACAGCGAGACTTCAGTAGAAAATCCAGAGAGTCCACCCAAGAAGGCCACCAAACGTACAAGGAACAAGCGGAAGTCGGGAGAGATCCCGTTGGATCACGAGGCGGTGATCGAAAAGAAGAATCTGAGGTCCAGTGCAAGCAGATCCGCTGCGGCAGCTGCTGCAAGAGCGGCTGCGGAGCAAGCCGCTGCCAGATTGGAAGCGGAGAACGCTCAGAAGGCTCAAGAAAGTGAAAATTCATAAAAGGAAGTATGCCAGTGGTTTTCTTTACGGTGAACTGTGATAAAAATTGGACAAGTAAAACGGGACGCTCGACAAAGTGGCGCAGGTTAGTAAAAGTTGAGTATTTTCCCAAGGGTTGACGGAACGTTATGCTTTAGTGAATATGTATTCCCTTGAATTGTGACTGCGTGGAGCGACATCGAAACAGTTTCCGAGTCGTTCAGGTCAGATTTTAAATTTTGCCGTGTTGATGTCAGCTCGATGTGATCGCAACCAAACACTGTTGGTAAAACAATGAATACATTTTAGGAAACATGTAGGCTTAATCTTCGGATTGATTAAATAATCAAATTGTAACATTGTAGATGGACAGACGTGTAAATCAGAGACTCGAATTTTGTCTTATGCGTTTTGCTACTTTGAGGAGTAAGTATTCTGTTTTTTTTTTATTTATTATATGTGTAAGAATCACTATTTGTTTAGAAATTCTGTGTTTTTGTGTATAATTACTTTGGACTATGGTGTTTGCATTATCAATTGATATTTCTGGCTGAAAATTGTATATATATGTAAACGAGGTTGTCAAAGAATTTATCTTTTATTTCAAAATGTGGAAAATTTGTAAATACATTTTTTGTGTTTTTACTTCCCTTTTTTTATTTAGTCATAGCAACATAACTGCATAAGTCTGACGGAATATTTATTATAGGTTTACCTTTGTCCGACTTGCGTATTTATTTGAATCTGCATTTAATTTCCTGCTGGCTTTCAGCTGCTGGCTTACTAGATCTGTTGTTGTCATCATAACTACGAAATCTGTACACGTATCATAGCATGGTAGCTCTCTCATTTTATTGTTATAATGTTCATATAGATAATTAAATGATATGAATATCACCAATCTTTTTATTTGAATAGGTTTGATTCAACTCGTTTTGTCACATATACTGCCCACAAGTGATAAAATGTGACAAACTATGGAATTACTGGCTTAAACAAATCATGAATTTTATTGATATTATATAACTGTTTCATTGATTCCTGCAGCCGCTATTCATTATATTTGTGTTCTATTTAACAAGGGATGTGGAATAACCTTGCTGCACAGATTTTTTAATGATAATAAGTTTGGGGAGTGCTTCTCTTGTCATTATAAAATGATCAACACTTGATCAAATTAGTAGTCTATAATAATAAAAAATAAGTTTGAGTATTGTACAGTGCAAATTCTTTAATTCAGCCAAATATTTAATTGCATGGGGTGTCTATGTTAGCAATTTTTTCGGAGTACTAGATATTACTCAAAATCGTGAATAACGGTATTTAAATACATATCAAATGAATAAGAGATTTTTATTATTATTATATTAATAAAAGTATTAAATACAAAAATGGTCTAATAAGGTAATAATTTTTGGGAATTGTTTTAAATGCTTCTTTTGTACCCCCTACTAAACATACTACAGTATGAGAAACGGATTTGTATATGACATATCTGATCTGCTATGAGGGCTACTATTTATATTTCGTGAACTGGCAATACTGATGTCATATGGGTTCATCTAACAGTTCTATCGTAAAGTTTGACATTTTTGGTGATATACGTACTCTGAACATTTTGTTATACAGACCCTATTTGTTTATTTTATATTTAGTTGAAAGTTTCGTTTTTGGCAAAAGATGGAATTGAAACATAAACACCTTAGTGCTGTGTGTTTTTATAACTTTCGACACGGATTATCAGAACAAGAGTGCATCAATCAACTTAATTTGACTTAGAGATGAAACTCCATCAAAAATCACTGTGTATTGCTGGTAGAGTGAATTCAGTCGTGATCGTAGTTCGCTGTCCGACAAGTTTCATGAGATCGTCACATATTGTGAGATTGAGGCATCCCTAAGTATTACTTCCACCAGCATATATGTGTTTTTACATGATTGTTTTTTAAAAACCAATCAAAAAATTTAATTTCTCAATTATGTCATTTTGAACGAATCAAAACACAATTATAGTGGGAATTTTCACAAGAGCATATTCTCGCTGGAATAATTTAAGGTAGGTTTTGCATGGCAATAAAAAATTGTTGGCTTGACATCTGTCATCAAACTTTACTAAAAATGAGTGGAACAAGATTTAATATGTCTTCACTCGATGAAATTGATAAGATCAATCAATAAAAATATATGTAAACCACTAAGGTGGGCAAAGTTATAATATTGAAACAGTGTTTCTGCTTGTTACATCAAAAAATAATCCTTCGAATACCACTCGAGAGTTGGATAAATTTGAAAATAATTCTCCAATGCGTTGACCTTCGGCAACAGGCACTCAAGCCCTATGGGCTCTCTTGTCTGTTTATGGGGCAACGCGTTGTCGAATTTCTGTCAAATTTGAATTTATTCTCACCCTCTTGCGATATTATTGCCGAATACTTAGCTGTGCGAACATTATGTTCACGTTCACATAATTTGACAATCTTTAAAAAAATGGCCCGTTTTGATTGGTGCAAAGAAATGCTTAAGGAATTGTGATGGGTGATGAATCATGGATATATTTATATGAGGCCAAATGTAAACAGCAGTCAACTGTACGAGTGTATCAAGTGAGCCAAATCCAACAAAAGTTGTTTACACACCAAGCACTTCAAAGCAAATGGTGGCCTGTTTCTTCTGAAAAACGACATATTGCAACAGTGTCCACAGCATCGCAGAACAGTAAATTCTGAGATACACAACCATAGTTTGCTAGAAGAAAACAAACAGGAAACGCCAGATTATACTTCATCATGACAATGCGAGCTCTCACACACCGGCTCAAACAAGAGACTATTTGAGCATTTAAAACATTGAATTGATGGGAAATTCGTTGTACAGCCGTTTTCTTTTTGTTCCCATTCGTAAAGAATAAACTGCGAGGTCAACGATTTCCATTGCCCAAAGAAGCTATTTGAAGCATTCAAAAATCATGTTTTGTAAATACCTAATTTGGAAAGGAATAAATGTTCTGAAAATTGGTTTAAGTGTATGCAAAGATGTATCGATCATCGTGACGAGTGCTTTGAAAAACAATAATAATATATTTGCAGCTTAAATATTTATTTTTGTGGTGTGCAGTACTTTGTAAAAGTTTAGGAATATCATACCATTGCTTTGTTTTATAGGCAAAACCAGTTCTATGCTGTGCTGTCTGCACTTGACCTAAACTGCACTGATGAGCTTGAGCTGTAATGATAGCAAAATAGATCTATCTGCAGTTGGTTGAGGTGCAGACAGCACAGCATAGACATGCATTAAGAATATCTTGTTTATTCAAATAAACTATAGTATTAAAATGCATGTCTATGCTGTGCTGTCTACACCTCAACCAACTGCAGATAGTACTATTTCGCTGTCATTACAGCTCATCAGTAAACTATAGTATTGTTACCTACGTATAAGGATTTGCTATAACTTCTCTTGTTTGGCTATGGAGTGTCCTTCCTTGAGTGTATTAGATTATTTTAAGAAAAATGTACAAACATACACATACTGCCACTGTCAACCCGAAAACAGTGTTGCCATTGCAACAAAACTTACAAGGGTCTCTAATAATCAGGTTCACATATTGTTGCCAGTTTTACCGAACTGATAGTGTCGCATACTCTCTAACACACTTGCAACATCATTGCTATTTTCGAATTATTAGACTTGTTAAAAAAATAAAATAAAAACATAACAACTGTGTAAAATGCAAAGTTGTGGTTTTTGCCTATATACTGATACGGGGAGTCACATTCAGGCTTGATCAATGAGAGGTTGCTTAGAAAATATGTAAGTACAATAATTCACGTAAGTAACAATTTGAACCTTTATTGTCTTTGTCTTATCATTAATGTAACTTAGTCATTGTTGCTTAGTTGTTAAATAATACGTCGTTGGTTTATTCTAACGAACGTTTATTAACTAAGTATTTATATATTAAAGAACCATACAACTTAAGATTACAATTCTGACTTTCTGACTTGCAGAATGCATACCGCATCACCTACTACTTGCTACTGCTTTCTGTCCCACTCCCCCACTCGTTCATATAGTCACTCGCGCACTGTTGCCACATGACCACATAACTCTGTAACATCTCCCCTTTTTACAAAATTGAGAAATGTTTGACACAATTACAGGTAAGTACAATCATATACAAAACATAATATTTTAACAATCATAATCTTTAAATCTTACAGGTTTTTTAATTATCCTACCTGATCTTGACTTATACATTTCTGGCTCTGGTAAGTTTACAATATCTTCTTCTCTCTCCTCTCTTTTCTCTTTAAATGCATGTACAGTATCATGTTTTTCTTGAGTAATGTTATTGTTTAGGTTTTCTTGTGGTATTAATTGGTTTAACATTTCATTGAAGTCGTCATCAGTTACAAATCCATTATCAATTTTCCGAATAAACTTTCGATTGCGTAAATATACTTTACCATTGTTATTTAATTGAACGAAATATGATCTCGGTCTGTTATTGTCAATTTTTTGTATTTTACCGGGATTCCATTGTTTTGTTTTGATGTCCTGTAACATAACGTGATCACCAACCATTAAATCTGTTAAGTTTTTTGAATGTGTATTGTAATACTTCTTTTGTTTGATTTGATTTTGTTCTAAATTTACAGTTTGATTTTTAACTTCAAATTTTGGCTTTAATAGTGATTCATTTACAGGTACCAAACCCTTTATTCTTCTACCAAGTAATAATTCTGCTGGTGAAGGAGTATTTTTATCTAATGGTGTAGCGCGATAATCTAATAGTGCCAAATAGGGATCTTTATTATCTGCGTCAGCTTTTTTTATGAGTCTTTTGACAGTTTGTACGTGCCTCTCTATAAACCCATTAGATTGAGGGTAATGTGGTGTACTTGTTTGTAACGTAATTTGCCATGTTTTTAAGAAATTTTGAAATTCCGTTCCTGTAAACTGCGTACCCATGTCGGAATATATTAGATCAGGTTTTCCAAATCTTGCTAAAATATCTTTAAACTTTTGTACCACAGCTGAAGATGATATACCATCTTTTAGTACACACAATTCAGGGAATTTTGAAAAATAATCTACTATAAGTAAGTAATTTACACCTTTGTATTCAAATAGATCAGTCGCTATAATTTGCCAGGGTCTACTTGGAAGTTCTCTATTGATTATATTTTCTTTTTGCTGTGTATTTTTAAATCTTAAACAAATTTGGCAATTACTAACTTTATCGGTTATCTCTTTGGTCATGTATGGCCAATAGACTAGATCATATGCTTTTGCTAAAGTTTTTTCCAACCCTAAATGAGCATAATGTAATTTGTCAAAAATGTCCTGTCTTAATGTTTTGGGAATTATGACTCTTTTGTTTTTAAACAATAGACCTTTCATTTCTGTAATGTCTTGTCTGTTTTTCCAATAATGTTTAATATTTTGACTTAATTCTTTTTTACTGTTTGGCCATCCCTCTTTAATAACTTTTAACAATTCTTGTAAATCTGCATCTTTTTGTGTTTCCTGTTTTATCAAGTCAAATTTCTTTGGACTTATACTTAAGTAATTTATCATGTCTACTTGCGCTTCTACTTCACTTTCTATTATACTGAAATCGTTATTGTAGCTTGATCTTGATAGTGTGTCTGCAAAGTATAAATATTTTCCTGGCTTATATTTAACCGTAAAATCATAATTTTGCAAACTTAATAATAATCTTTGTAACCTGACAGGTACTTTGTCTAATGTTTTTGAAAAAATTGCTTCTAGTGGTTTATGATCTGTCTCTACTGTGAATGATTTTCCATATAAATATTGATGAAACCTTTGACATCCGAATAAAATCGCTAAAGTTTCTTTTTCAATCTGCGCATAATTTTTCTGAGTTTCATTTAACGATTTAGATGCATACACTACTGGAGCTGCATTTTGCAACAAAACTGCTCCTAGCCCATCTTTTGAGCTATCTACTGAGAGAACTATTGGTTTTTTATTATCAAAATACTGCAAAACAGGATTTTTTGTCAGTAACATTTTCAAATTCTGAAATTCACGTTCATGTGTTTCAGTCCATTCCCAAACTATGTCTTTTTTGATTAATTGTCTCAAGTTGTGTGACTTTTGTGATAAATTTGGAATAAATTTTGAAACGTATGTCACCATTCCTAAAAATTTTCGCAATTTGTCTTTATTATCCGGTGTTGCTATTTTATTAATTGCCTCAACCTTATTGTTGTCTGGCTTTATTCCTTGCTGAGAAAATATATGTCCTATGTATTTAATTTCATCCATTAAAAATCTGCATTTTGTTTTGTTAAATTTTACACCCGTTTCTTTCGCTCGTTGTAATACTTGTTTTAATATGGTATTATGAGTTGCTATGTCTTTTGCAAATATGATTAAATCATCGATATATATTTTAACACCTTTTATGTCACCAAAAATTTTAGTAAATACTTTTTGAAATATTTCTGGAGCAATTTTGATACCAAAAGGTAATCTTAAAAATCGGAACCTTCCCATTGGTGTAGCAAATGTAGTTAAAAGTGAAGCTTTTTCCGTTAACTGAATTTGATAAAAGCCTTTATTAGCATCTAACACTGAAAAAATTTTAGAACCGTTCATTTCACTCGTAAGTTCTTCAAATGTGGGTAACAAATAATATTCTCGTATTAAAGAATCGTTAAGATGTTTTGGATCCAAACATATTCGAATTTGGTCACTATCTTTTTTTTTGACTAAAACAATTGGATTTACGAACTCTGTTGGTTCCTCCACTTTGGTTATAATTTTGTCTTTAATCATACGATCTAATTCAGTTTTGAGCGAATTAATTAATTGAAAGGGTACCTTTCTGCATGGCACCATTACTGGCTCGTAACTGTGTTTTAATTTAAAATCATACGGCTCGATATTAATTTTGCCCAAGCCCTCAAAAACCTCTTTATAATTATTAATAATCTCTGTTTCATTGCACACTATTACTTCTCCTATTTCATTTCTTTGTAACAGGTTTAATTTTTGAATCGTCGGAAGACCTATAATAGGTGCTGCACTATTATTTGTCTTTATTACTAAGAAGCTTAAGTTAACTTTTTTGTCACATATGATTACTTCTAAATTGCAAGAACCTACTACGTTTAATCGATTCCCAGCATAATTAGAAATTACTGCACCTGAATTGGTTAATGGTCCCGTTATGCCCAGAACATCATAAATGTATTTAGGTATAACGTTAACTTGTGCACCCGTATCTAATTTAAATTTTACTCTTTTATTACATTTTAAAATTTCGACTACTTCTATCCAGCTGTTTGTTTCCTTATTATTTTCAATAGTATCTAAAACATATTTATCTGTGCTCTGAGTACTATCGGAATCTTCAATGGGATTTCTATGCTCAATAGCATGCACACTTTTAGATTTACATAAATACGAATAGTGGTTATATTTTTGACATTTATAACACTGTTTACCGTATGCTGGACACGCCCCTCTTTGATGTTGCCGACCGCATTTTCCACAACCCTTTGTGGTTGCCGACTCTGAACCTCCTCTTCCTTGTGAAGTTCCCGCGCTTGGCATTCTTAAACGCCAATCGCCCTTTGATGACGCCGCCGCTGTGTGATTTATTGCTTGTCTCCTTTGTGGATTGATGCCGCTGGCGCTGCTGCTTTTCTTCCAATCACCTGCCGTTACTCGCGAATTTGAATGATGGGAAGTCTTCGTTACCGCTGCGATGCTGCAATTTTTATCGAAACCTAGCGGAGTTTTGTTCAACAGTTTGTTGATATTGCTAGTAGTTTCTTCTGCCGCTTTGCATATTTCTATAGCTTTTTGCAATTTGAGCTCAGTCTCTCGTAACAGTCTGTCCTTTACTCTTTTATCGTATACTGCGCACACAATTCTATCACGTATCATGTCTTCTTTTAAGTTGCCGAATTCACAGTTCGCACTTATTTTCCTCAAGTCATTTAAAAATGAGTCAAAACTTTCGCTTTCACCCTGCACTCTTGTATTAAATTTATGTCTCTCTATACTTATATTCACTTTTGGCAAGAAATGTTCATCGAGGTACTTTATAATTTTTACCGGATCACTTTTCTCTGTTTCCGTAATTCCTAATGTGTCCAATATCTCCCCTGCCTCTTCTCCTAGACAGTGTAACCATACAGCAGCTTGTATTCTCTTATCTTTATCAGCGCATCCTGAAGCAATCATATACACTTCCATTGCCTTTTTAAATTTTTTCCAGTTTTGCCCCTGCTCACCTTGAAGGCTTAACGGTTTTGGCTGCTTAATAAATTCCATTTCGATCTTCTGTTTTTACACTTGCTCTTTGTCGTCCACGACGATGCTTTTCCACACCTGCTCGAGTGATCCACGGCGATGTTTCTTATTTCTTTACTTTCCACACCTGCTCGAGTGATCCACGGCGATGCTTCTTATTTCCTGTATTCCAACTTCAGATTTCTTTCACTGACTGCGCCATGTTGCTTAGTTGTTAAATAATACGTCGTTGGTTTATTCTAACGAACGTTTATTAACTAAGTATTTATATATTAAAGAACCATACAACTTAAGATTACAATTCTGACTTTCTGACTTGCAGAATGCATATCGCATCACCTACTACTTGCTACTGCTTTCTGTCCCACTCCCCCACTCGTTCATATAGTCACTCGCGCACTGTTGCCACATGACCACATAACTCTGTAACAGTCATGTACTCTTATTTTTATGTTCGTTGATAATTTTAAATTTTTTTTGTGACATGCATAACTTTGTCTTCATTTTTGTATGTCTACTGAGTTGATCTGACCATTTTTGTTWAAATTATTGCTCATTAAATATCGTGGCTTGTATACGGCATTTGACTTGACCACCCCTGATCCCGTCCAGCTCCAAGTGTTCACTCTCGCTGAGGCCCAGTTGTGACAATAGGTAGTATCTTTGGAAATATAATATATTCAGTAGTAAAAAAAACAGTTGTTATAATTGAAGTAACAATCATTTTTTAATGCTATTTGTGATTGTAAAAAATTGTTTTTCAAAACAATTGCTTTTATGTAGTTAAACTTAGTATAATCAATTTTTTTGTCCGCATTAACAAGGTAACAAGGCAAGACTGAATCGATTTGAAGTTGACCACTGCTCAATACTGCTGTATTTTCATTATCTCGCTTTACATATTATGTTGGTCCACCAAATGTCTCTTATATATATATATATATATATATATATATATATATATATATATATATATATATATATATATATATGTTTTGCTTCAGGCTTCCGCGGGCGTTATGTGAAAAACTAGGTTTCCGGGATCTGCTCCGCGTTGTCAAATGTTGATCCTCCACTGGACCGTTGAACTGACGACGTTTCGGCACGGTCTCACGTGCCATCTTCAGGTCTTCTCTGCTGCTGCTGCTGCTGCTGCTGTTCTGCTCCGCGTTACACGGCTACAACTGACATCCGGTGCTGCTGCTGGTGGTATATATACCCGTCGGGTGCCAGGCTTCGTCGCGCTTGGTTGGCTTCCTGCTTGACTGGTTATTGGACGGTTGGTGGTTGTTGTTGTCGTCCGTGTCCTTGTTTTTGTATTGAGGGCTGGCTTCCAGGTAGGTGGTAATCTTTGTGTATCATCTCTTGTATTCAAGCTGTGTGGTCTCCTTTCAATCTCTATGGCTTCTCTGATTATACGTTTGGTTTTGTGTTCGATGCTCGCTATAACTTTGGTGTTATCGAAGTCTATTCGATGCGAAGTACTTCTCACGTGTTCTGCTAAAGATGACGATGTTTCCATTTTCCTGACAGCATTTTGGTGTTCCTCGCGTCGTACGTTAATTCTCCTGTTGGTTTGTCCTACGTAGCTGCCTTCACAATCTTTACATGGGATTTCGTAGACTCCTTGTGCTTCTAGTTCGATCTTCGTCTTCGCATTCGGAAGCATCTGGCTTATCTTCCTCAATGTGGTGAACGTGGTCGCAATGTTGTGCTTCTTCAGGACTCTGCTGATTCTCTCTGTAGTTCCTTTGATATATGGTAGGTGAGCTTTGGCTACAGGTTTGGTTTCCTCTTCTGCTGGATCCCTCTGTCGACGTGGTCGTAGCGCCTTTTTGATGTCATCTCTGGTGAATCCGTTCTGCTGTAGCGTTGTTTTGGTCCTCTTCATTTCTGTAGGTCTGCTTTCTGTATCCGTTAAGCGTTCCGATCTGGTGACTAGAGTCTTGATTACTGACTGCAGTTGGGCTGGATGATGATGCGATTGAGCGTTCAGGTACCGGTTCGTGTGTGTAGGTTTTCGGTACACTGTATACCCTAACTTGTCCTTACGATGGAGATCGAAAACAATAACCAGCTACCATTCCTGGACGTCCTAATAACCAAGAAGAAGGACAAGTTAGGGTATACAGTGTACCGAAAACCTACACACACGAACCGGTACCTGAACGCTCAATCGCATCATCATCCAGCCCAACTGCAGTCAGTAATCAAGACTCTAGTCACCAGATCGGAACGCTTAACGGATACAGAAAGCAGACCTACAGAAATGAAGAGGACCAAAACAACGCTACAGCAGAACGGATTCACCAGAGATGACATCAAAAAGGCGCTACGACCACGTCGACAGAGGGATCCAGCAGAAGAGGAAACCAAACCTGTAGCCAAAGCTCACCTACCATATATCAAAGGAACTACAGAGAGAATCAGCAGAGTCCTGAAGAAGCACAACATTGCGACCACGTTCACCACATCGAGGAAGATAAGCCAGATGCTTCCGAATGCGAAGACGAAGATCGAACTAGAAGCACAAGGAGTCTACGAAATCCCATGTAAAGATTGTGAAGGCAGCTACGTAGGACAAACCAACAGGAGAATTAACGTACGACGCGAGGAACACCAAAATGCTGTCAGGAAAATGGAAACATCGTCATCTTTAGCAGAACACGTGAGAAGTACTTCGCATCGAATAGACTTCGATAACACCAAAGTTATAGCGAGCATCGAACACAAAACCAAACGTATAATCAGAGAAGCCATAGAGATTGAAAGGAGACCACACAGCTTGAATACAAGAGATGATACACAAAGATTACCACCTACCTGGAAGCCAGCCCTCAATACAAAAACAAGGACACGGACGACAACAACAACCACCAACCGTCCAATAACCAGTCAAGCAGGAAGCCAACCAAGCGCGACGAAGCCTGGCACCCGACGGGTATATATACCACCAGCAGCAGCACCGGATGTCAGTTGTAGCCGTGTAACGCGGAGCAGAACAGCAGCAGCAGCAGCAGCAGCAGAGAAGACCTGAAGATGGCACGTGAGACCGTGCCGAAACGTCGTCAGTTCAACGGTCCAGTGGAGGATCAACATTTGACAACGCGGAGCAGATCCCGGAAACCTAGTTTTTCATATATATATATATATTTCGCGCACAAGTTGGCATCCTCCCATGTTAAAATCGCGGTAAAGTTGGCGTCCGTGGTAAGGTGGCATCCGATATACGGATGCCACCTTGACTCACATGAAATATTTTAAGGACGGCTTCTATGGGGTGTTCTCCATCCAAAGAAGCGAAATTTAGCCGGACGTTATTTTGCACCATCCCCGACTCRTTGTATATTGCCTAGTTCAGGGCAGTCTTCTGTAGTTGGCGCGACCATCGCATTTGGTATATACATGAGCGGTCGAGGTTGCACTCAGAATGGCATCCAGGAAAACTGGCAATTATGCGTACTTGCTGGGTACGTTGTATTTTGGAACGTTAGCGAGATTTGTGCTCTTTTATGGGTCGCGTTAAGCATTTTTGAATAAATACGAATTGAAAATGTCTAAGAAGTACTAAAAAGAATAAGCAGGCCTTTGTCGTACCACACGTTTATAGTGTTTTCGGTGCTATGTTTTTTTATGATGCAATAGCCTTTTACTACAGTTTATTTTAAAAATAGGCGCTTAATTTCTCACGAAACGAGGCTGAAACAGTAATGCATAAGGGTATCTGCGTAAAATAGGATAGGAGTTCATAAAAAAGCGCAAAGCATACGCGGCTAGATAGAACAACTGCATAAGCGTGTTTAAAACAAAAGCTGCCAAAAACAAAGATATTCATATTATCAGTAGATGTTTTGAGAGGGCATATGAATTCTCTTGCACCTTTCATTTTTCACAGCGAAATTATTTAGTAAATACATTATTATATAGAAGAAAGCTTAAAAAATTATGAGATGATTTAGACAAGTATTTTAAGCATTTCCAAAAAAGGGCAATCATACCGAACACACTTATTCATCTCGCGTAATAATTTTATTTTTATAATTAAAGTATCGAAACATTCACTTAGAATCCAAACATTTTTTTAATATAAAATTATTTAAAATAAACGAAAAAATTGCTATTTAAGGACAATTAAAGCGAATTGAACGCCATTTTTACATTACATCATGCTCACGTATTACATTAAAATACTTGCTAGTTTGATACTATAGTATAGTAGTACTGAAATGAGAAAACTGTGCATTCGAATTATTTGTTGGTAAACGGCGTAACTACAGTATACATAAATCATTATTGTGAAATTACTACCGTATGTAATAATAAATAACCGACAAACAATAACTTAGTAAAATGATTATAAGCAGAGCTTCTGTGGGCTTAATAGGTATTCGTTAAGTCATCGTTAGTCAGTAAGTGGCGCAGAAATTTGAAGACTCGCGGAATTTTAGGTGCGTACGGGAAATATGGTGGGTTGCTTGTAAACAAGCTGCAGACTCTTAATCGGATATTTCCAAATAGTTAAACTGTAAGCAAACTACATGTAAAACCTTCAGCTTGTTTCTAATCGAAGTAGTTCTAATGTCTCAACGAGTGCACCATCTAAAGCTTTTCGTTGCGCAAAACTAAGCGCGGTCATCAATGCTTACAGGTATTTCCTAATGATTCTGTTCTACATACAGTGAGTATTTCATAACGCTGGTAAAGAAGTTATTTTTGAGTTTTATGCAACAAAGGCGCATTACTTTCAATGAGACGCACGTAAAAATAGTTCTTTGGCGTCTGTGTTGGAACGCAGAAAGAGCAATTTCACGTTTGTTCAAATACAAGTGCTAGTAATGAATGAGGTACTGGCGATTGTTGTAGGAAAATTTTAATTTTAGGGTTGTAGTGCAGTTATCTCGAGATTAATTAGGTAGCTTGAAAACTGATTGAAGCCTATTGAATGTATGTGCTTTGCCTCATTTTATTTATCAGATAACTCTGACGATCGCTTCGACCTCAAACGGTCATTATCAAAAAGATAACAACATTATACAAAACTCAGATGTGCCGAATTTTGTTTACGTCCCCTATTTTACAGGGGTTGTAAAGTAGCGTTGTAAAATTCTCTGACCTGCATTTTGAGGGCCGACTTCCTAGTTTCGGTAAGATCAAAGGTGTGGTGGACGTGGGAATTTCTATTTCCTTATTTGCCAAATGTTTTTTCTGATGCTGACTGTTTTATTTTCAAAAGCTCCAAAAGGTTTATTTTTTTACCTTTCCTTTCGAAATGTCGTTTTCATGTAAGTATGATGATATTTTTTATGCAATGGCAGCTGTTGTGCTTTTATTTTAATAGCTCAACTTGATTGTCCTATGTATACAATATCGCATTGCATGCATTTTAGTTGGTAAATACCGCTTTTGTTTTTTTGGATTTTGGTTTATTGTTAACAGGACGTCCCAAATTGCACTTAATTACCTCTATTACTTTTATTCCGAATCTATTCAACCTATTTTTAACGCAAACACTAACACCTTTAAAATAATTTGCTGCGGCGAAAATATGTTATTTATCATTTATATTAGTATTGTACGGCATTCTTTGTAATCTAACCGCTAGTAGGGTAAATTGGTATCTCTCTTCAAAGAGATTTTACTTAAACTAAATGTGATCTAATCCTATTGGGTTTAATAAGCAGTGTAAGTTCTATGGTATTACAGCAGGCTATATGCATATTAAGTGTAACAATAACTTGTGATAAGCAAAAAGGACCATACAGCGAACAACAACCATTTGGATCGATTTGGAAATCAGAAAGTGGCACACACGTCAGCAAAACCCGGGTGAAAATTTAAAATTAATTGACACATAATTACATAAAAACTGCTTAACGTAATTTTTATGAGATAACTAACGACATATACAGCGATGTTTAAATGCTAGTTTGCTAATCAAATACAAAATAGAATTAAAATCAACTCGATTAATCCCCAGTGCGAATTTAAATTCAATAATCGTTAAGTCAACCTTACGAATGCACATTTTACACAGGCAAAACAAAAATAATTAAATAAAGGTTTAAAATGTAACTCAACTTTGCCAGTGTCTAAAAAAGAATTTGACATATAGGTATATAATACAGAATTAGCGTTAGACTAAGTCAAATGAAGATACGAAAGACGAAAAGTACGCGGATACAGATACGATATCAAATGAATTCAAAGTTGCTATTCATATAAAGGATCAAATGTAGAAATCGAAAAAATCATAAAACAAAAATGTACAGATAATTCACTAACTATTTATTAAAAACAGATGAATACCGAACTAAACTAAATGATTTATTGAATACAACAAGCTTTCCTAAGTTTGATTCAGATCTTACAGGCTAGATCCAAAAAAATGTTACTATCATTTTAAAATCTTTGAAATTTGATATTTAAGGAAGAAAAGTACAAATTAAGAATTATGAACCCCCGTGTTCCAATTCTATATGATCTCCCAAAGACTCAACTCTTAGACCGGTCGTTTTTTACATTAATGATCCATTACGCAAATTTACCAACAACGTTTTAACAGGTTCAATCTAAATTCAGCTTGAAGAATCTCAATCCGTTTCGCGAAAAAGGTAAAAGAATTATCAGTACCAAATAATTCTATTCTTGTGTCCTCTGATGTGCCTAAACTTTTCACTTCTGTACCTCTGTATACTATCAAAAATTTAATAGAAAACTGCCACCTATCAAACACAGAAAACAT
This sequence comes from Rhyzopertha dominica, assembly GCA_025024175.1. NCBI lineage: Eukaryota > Metazoa > Arthropoda > Insecta > Coleoptera > Bostrichidae > Rhyzopertha > Rhyzopertha dominica. The sequence continues at coordinate 26,525,269 of QCXZ01000001.1, forward strand.
AACTATTGGATAATGTGGAAATTTGCATATATCAAAGTTAGTTTACGTTGAATGGGTTCGCCACTGTCTATAATCTTGGTCGAAATATTCAAATAAAAGCAGAACAGGTTTTGCTGAAAACTACATCAAAATCTTACGTTGCGAAAGGAAAAGTAAAAAACAAAACCTTTTAGATCTTTTAAAAATAAAAAAGGTCAGCATCAGAAAACACAACTGGCAAATACGCAAATAGAAATTCCCACGTCCAGTACGCCTTTGACTGCCGAAACTAGGAAGTCGGCCCTCAAAATCCAGGGCAGAGGATTTTACAACGCTACTTTACAACCCCTGTAAAATATGCAACATAAGCAAAATTTTGCACATCTGAGTTTAGTATAACGCTGTTATCTCTTTAATAATGATCGTTTGAGGTCGAAACGATCTTTAGAATTATCTGATAAATCGAGCAAGACAGCTTCTTTCCGAGCTACCTAATTGATTGACCATTTGCCAACATGAGCACTGTATGAGCTTATAGGTTCATTGCGGTCCCTGTCATAAACTGGTTGATAGTACGAATTTAAATATCTGTTACGGCAAACGGCAGGCAAGTCGGCAAAACAGGCCCACAATTCTATTATAACTGCTTCATTGCATTGTTATAAATTATGGCTGATGTTATTATTTCGCTATTTATAGGTGTATTTACGTTTTACTTACAAAGACTTGAGGTACAACAAGTTATATATGATATCCTAGAAATAATAAAATTCGTGATTGGCGTCTAATATATATATTTATTTCTTAATTGCTTAGTTATTTTTAAAGCAATTTTGCTGCTGTTGGAAGAAAAATTGTATACGTTCTGCTTAACAAACTGCTTCGGCACTCTTCACACAAATCAAGGGATAACTGCGTCAACGTTACCTTTTATATTTAGGGATTGTTAATGCTTAGACGAGGTTGAACTTAGTGGTGATCAGTGCGGCTAAAACATATATGAATTTGAGCTATTGCTGCTTGTTTAATATTTAATAACTTGGAAGTGGTTTGAGAAAACTTGTCTGATACAGAAGAAATCCAACTATTGTGATGTAGAGGATAAGGATGATGTTTTTCAATTTCTCTTTTGTAATTAATAAACATCGCTTTCATTCCAATAACCTAAATGTAATATAATTGTAATGTGCAATCGAATCACATTTTTATCTTTTATTTTTACGGCAAGATGGCGAGAAAGGACAGGTGCTTTTAATGTAAACCAACAAAATCAAGAATTTTCAGCTCTAATAAATATGATTTTTCTTAAGGTATAGAGAACCAAAAAGTGTAGCTGACTTCTTTAGCGACAAAGAAAGTAGGAAATTTGATCTATATTGAAACTGAAAACCAGTAATTAATTTTAAAAAAATAGTGCATCTACTACTTGTTCCTTGTTCTAAACTTTATCAGAGCACACTAAAAACTTATATTTAATGCTTCTATATCTCGTCTTTCTATCTCATGATCAGTATACATGTTTTAATGTGATAGGTTCCAAAAAAAAGATGCACACAGGCACTAGTATTTACATTTTTATCTGTGGATAGCATATTGTTTCTTGATACAAAAATAGCATATAAGTCGTTTTATGTGCAAAAAAATAAAATGTAATGCAAAAATAGTTCTCATATAAGCTACTAGCACCTACCCATTAGATTTGGAACCTCTGATTCAAGGAGTATCAATTTCGTAATATGAAAGATGCCAAGAACCATTATCCTAGGTTTTTTCTGTATAATATTGTTTTAGATAGAAAATGACGTTATTCATTAAATCAGTGTACAATTTATTCCCTTTTACATACCCTGCTATTTGAATTTTTTTCAAATGAAATGATAACGAAATAAATTGTTGAGTAACATTCTGTTTTAGACATAATGAGTTGGTAAACCTAGTTTTCATTAGTTTAAAATATATTAGGAGCTTTATCTTAGTAGATAAAATCTTTCAGACAAAATTTGTGTTAAATAATGCATACATTTTAGCCGGTGGGTTTTTACCCCATCTTAATATTTTGACTTTTAATCAAATTGCATTCTTTTTAATTTACTTCAGCGATTGCGTCCCTTTGCAATTGACAAGGCAAATCTAAACTATTTATATCGAATATCCGTTGGTCATTTCCCTTCCAGATGTTTTTAGGATAAGCCGTCTTTAAAATGACACTGTCACGTTTTAAACTTAGGCAAC